>CM040929.1:16504050-16546550 GCA_023029165.1 Gobiocypris rarus
TTTATCATAATGGTCCTTACAATGGCTATGAAAAATGGATAATTATTTATCTGAAGCCTGACCTTTTCATCATTCTATATATGCTGTTTCAGATGCTCGTTTTCTCTGCGTGGAGAACAAAATGCTGTTTATGGTCATTTAATTTTGATAAATGATTCACTGTCAAAAAAATGTTTGATATGGATTTGGATGTTGGTCTGCTATTGGTTCCAAAGTTTTGTACAACGAACTGCCAAAAAACCGATGGCTGTTTTCCAGTAACAATGTATCTAAAAGCCCATAATGTCCATGTGTAAATGGCTCTAAAAATGACTCTGCAAAATAAACTTAAATAAATAACCATTATTTAGATTTATTAGAAGCGATTATTCAAAATCTAGTGACAACTGCAATGACAAGAAAAGAATAGAACTGGCATAAGGATTCACTGAGCACAAATCCCACTCAAGAGTTTTAGTTATGGTAATTGCCTTTTGTTTCAAGCTGTGCAGCATAATTACCGTTCATGATAATTGCATAAATTTTAGAAATTAGTAAGGCAATGCAATTAGCTGCAGATACATGTAGGATATAACTTGCATAGTGTTGGTTTGCAAATAAATTTTGATGGCAATACGCTGCTCAAATTTATTCTTTTCAGCATCCCGTCTTTTACTTTTACTATATATATTTTATATATATATATATATATATATATATATATATATATATATATATATATATATATATATACACTCACCTAAAGGATTATTAGGAACACCATACTAATACTGTGTTTGACCCCCTTTCACCTTCAGAACTGCCTTAATTCTACGTGGCATTGATTCAACAAGGTGCTGAAAGCATTCTTTAGAAATGTTGGCCCATATTGATAGGATAGCATCTTGCAGTTGATGGAGATTTGTGGGATGCAAATCCAGGGCACGAAGCTCCCGTTCCACCACATCCCAAAGATGCTCTATTGGGTTGAGGTTTGGTGACTGTGGGGGCCATTTTAGTACAGTGAACTCATTGTCATGTTCAAGAAACCAATCTGAAATGATTCAAGCTTTGTGACATGGTGCATTATCCTGCTGGAAGTAGCCATCAGAGGATGGGTACATGGTGGTCATAAAGGGATGGACATGGTCAGAAACAATGCTCAGTTAGGCCGTGGCATTTAAACAATGCCCAATTGGCACTAAGGGGCCTAAAGTGTGCCAAGAAAACATCCCCCACACCATTACACCACCACCACCAGCCGGCACAGTGGTAACAAGGCATGATGGATTCATGTTCTCATTCTGTTTACGCCAAATTCTGACTCTACCATCTGAATGTCTCAACAGAAATCGAGACTCATCAGACCAGGCAACATTTTTCCAGTCTTCAACTGTCCAATTTTGGTGAGCTTGTTCAAATTGTAGCTTCTTTTTCCTATTTGTAGTGGAGATGAGTGGTACCGTGGGGTCTTCTGCTGTTGTAGCCCATCCGCCTCAAGGTTGTGCGTGTTGTGGCTTCACAAATGCTTTGCTGCATACCTCGGTTGTAACGAGTGGTTATTTCAGTCAGTGTGCTCTTCTATCAGCTTGAATCAGTCGGCCCATTCTCCTCTGACCTCTAGCATCAACAAGGCATTTTCACCCACAGGATTGCCGTGGATGTTTTGCCCTTTTCACGCCATTCTTTGTAAACCCTAGAAATGGTTGTGCGTGAAAATCCCAGTAACTGAGCAGATTCAGGAGATTGTCTTGACCAGGACCACACCCTAAATGCATTGAAGCAACTGCCATGTGATTGGTTGATTAGATAATTGCATTAATGAGAAATTGAACAGGTGTTCCTAATAATCCTTTAGGTGAGTGTATAGAAAGAAAGAAAGAAAGAAAGAAAGAAAGAAAGAAAGAAAGAAAGAAAGAAAGAAAGAAAGAAAGAAAGAAAGAAAGAAAGAAAGAAAGAAAGAAAGAAAGAAAGAAAGAAAGAAAGAAAGAAAGAAAGAAAGATTTATAATTCCCTGGCTCAAGGGAAATAAATTAATTAATTAATTTCTGATTTTTTTTATAGTTACTTTTGTAAAGCTTGGGTCAATAATAAATATGCTAATTCATAAACAAATTAAAAAATAATAATAATAATAATTGAATAATAAACAAATACTTTTTTAATTAGGTTCTTATTGAAGGCCTGGCTCAGCTGTAAATAAATGAATAAATACATGTATTTTAAAAAGTCTGTGTCAAGGGTAAAATAAAAAATATGGCAATTCATTAATTAAATAAAGTTAAATATATAAATATTTTATAATTACGTTCTGATTGAGAGCCTGTCAGGATAAATAAATAAATAAATAAATATAATACTGAAAAATCTCATTTAGTATCCTACTGTCGACTAAACCACATGAAATCATAGGCTAAAGAACTGCCGTTTGAGTCCTTTGAGTTCATATCACTGTTTTGGAATAAAACAAGAAATAATTCAGCTCAAGGTTTAGTTAGTGTATTCTATTTTTAATAATAAATTGAATAATTACTAGAAAACTAGAATATAGTTTTGTCATGCCTTTTGTCATGGACAGACAACGTTATTAAATGGATAACAATACACGCAAGCGCTCTATTTGTCACATCTGAAGAAGCAGCCACATTTAATTCCAAGACAACTGTCAAAAAGGCATAAATTACAAATTTAGATTCAAAGGCTAACCTTGTGCTTCTCTTTCTATGGTAAAAAACAAAGAACCTCCTGTCTTGCTTCAATTAAAGCAAAAATGACATCAGTTGAAAACAACGCAGGCCCACCTAATCTATTCTTAGAGACAACGCCAACTCTCCCAGCAACAACATAAGAATCTATAGAACAACTCCAATTAGAATCGCATTAAATCTTGAAACATTCTCACGGTCACAGTGATTTACGTGGGTGAACGAAACAAAAGTTACCCAACTGCTGACATTAACTCTGCATCCTCTCCAACGTTTACTCTTTTAAATGTCAGATTGGATGCCTGAACTGGCAGCAATGCAGTCCAGCCCCGTTGACACGGATCAAAAAGTGGGGAAAGGGCAGTGCAGTCATTATCACCATGGTGAGGAACTTTCAGCTGGGTTAGAGGCTTCGGACTTGGTTACACAGAGAATGAAGAGCCACTGGGGAACAGTGACCTGTGAGAGAGATCTGGCCCGGTGGAGGATGACTGGACGCCCAAACAACGACCGGCAGAACGAATAAATAATAGAAAATCCACTTTAGCAAGATGTACTCTAGGGTTGCGCAAAATTGGGAAAGATTGACATTGCGATATTTCGTTTTCCTGAAATATATTGCGATAATGACACCAGCTGAACACCAGCTGCTTTTATTTCGACATATCGTGAAGCCCATCTATGTATTTTAGTGTAAAACAGTAACAACCATAAGGCATCCTAAATGAGATTACCTCAATCCGATAACGCCTTTGATTCAGTAACCTTGGAATGCCGGAAAAGAATGTTGGCATTTTGGGCAGGAGGCCCTCTGGCCGATTTCCGTGGCCACACTATGATGGAAATCACAGCTTCTAATTGGACCAGATGGTGAGGAGAATGTAGCCAATTATGGTTGATTGCCTACCCACACACGCAGAGAAAGCCACGTCCACATCCGTTCACAGGCGTCCACCTACACAAGCATACGTAGGAACAACAACACAGCGGTAAAAGGCGTGCATGCCAACAACACAAACATACCGGGGAATGTGAAGGAGTCTTGATCACGGTCGGTCACCCACACAAACATGATTTGGTCTGGGCCACAGAGTCGTTTCAGCACCTTGGAGAGCACCAGCGGCTCGCGCTACTGCTAGCGGAACGACCGAGGCATGGGTTTCAGCACCACGGACAGCTCCTGCCAAGACCCACGGCTCATTAGAATCAATGGGGCGTGTCTGACATTTTCATGGTTGGCAGTGTTATGACTTTAATGTGAGTTTTCAATAATAATTTAAAAAATCTATACAATAACAACATAGTTTATTACCAACACAACTACCAAACTTTTTCCAATTGGAAAAGGAATTTGAATGGCCTAAACAACCTGGAAAGTTTACCTAAAAAGTCTGAAATCATTTAAATGAAGTTATACACACACGCACACACACACTTTACAAAGGCATTTTACACTGAAAATATGATTTATAATTGTAGAATTCATTCATATGAATATTCATTCATATTATAAAATGAAATCTTATATATATATAAAATTATTGAATATGTATAGCTATAATATAGTTAATAATTAATAATTCCATTCTAAATTTAAATTAATTGTACTTATGTGAAGCAAAAATCTAAAAATGATTAAATTATAATTTAATTACTATATATTTATAAAAAAATTTAAATTAAATATCAAACTAAATTAAAGTACACACTAGAATTATTAATTAAAATAAAATCACAATTACAATATCTATAATTGTAATATATGCAATCATTTAGTTAATGATACATAAATAATGATAATAATAATTAATAAATTCATTATAAAATTACATTAGAATTGTGTGTGTGTGTGTGTGTGTGTGTGTGTGTGTGTGTGTGTGTGTGTGTGTGTGTGTGTGTGTGTGTGTGTGTGTGTGTGTGTGTGTGTGTGTGTGTGTGTGTGTGTGTGTAGCAGAAAAATTGAATTATAATTTAATTACATATTATATACAATACATATTATATATTTATAAAAAAATGATGAAATTATGAATCAGAAGTTAATTATTTAATTACAACAAATTATATTATATTATATATATACATATAGAAAGAATATTTCTTTCTAAGAATGAATTAAGAATGAATCATTTAATTATAAAATGTAACTATGTAAACCAAAATATATATGAAGCAAAATCAATCGATAGATAATTATAATTCTTAATTATATATTTATAAAAATGTAACATTTCACTATACAAAAGTACACACTATAATTCAAAACAATAATGAAATTATTAAACATAAGTTAATTATTTAAATATGGCAAAAACTTGTGTGTGTGTGTGTGTGTTCATTTATAAAAAAATAAAATAAAAAAAATTCCATACAGTAGTGCAGCTTTCCTTTAATTCACCAAAAACGCTGGCCTTCACAAAATAATTCAATAATGACCAGAAAACAATGTTGATAATACAAAGAGCTGTTGTTTGAAAACATACGACTGCATGGGTTTTAAAAGATTCGTCAGTTTGACACAAAAACCTAGAAAATCCTTCGATGACTGTACAAACACGCGCACCATGCATAAACCATGAAAGGCAGACACGCTTTTGCTTTTTCCGGGACAACTGCGATAAGACTAGCTAACAATGGAGCGTATGCATCTTGGCACATAAAAGGTGAATCTGAAAAAGAATTTCATTGTGCTTTTTCGCCCTGCTACTAGACATTAGCACAGTTTTAATTAATGGCACATGCGATGCCTGGAGGCTGAGAGGAGATTGCAGTGCACCGTCATGAAATTACCTCTCCTCATGTGTGCTTTGAAAGTTAATGAGAGAGAGGCATAGGCTCGGGGCTTCGTGAGCGATGCGGAGGAACAACAGAGCTTGAGGAATGATGGATCTGCTAACTGTGGCGTCCACAGGAAGTGATGACAGGAAATGGTGTTGCTGATGCATGTAATTTATGTTTTAAATACTTTCTCATTCACCAGTTTGGCTCTAACACATTCAAAACATTGATCTGATGGTTTCAGAACCCCCGATAATGCAACTTTTAGCTCAACCAGTGGCGTGCGTTTGGGGCGGGCGGGACTCTCTCTATGAGCGACCAATCACATTCACAAAGATTTTACAGATCGTTGACAGTCCATCCAGTCTCTTTCCAGTCTCCTCCTTGTACATTTCAGAAGTTCAAAATGTTCAGACTCAGGGCTGCCAACTACAGGAAGTGAGAACACAGGAAATGGCTGAGTGGATTTTGTAACTGTGTAGCAAGGTTTTTATATTGCTGCTTAAAGCATGATGATAATTTATTATTATTACTATTATTATTATATTAGACAGCAGGTGAACATTTTGTCCTCAAAGTTGATGTGTTAGAACCTGGAAAAATGGGTAAGCGTAAGGATTTGAGAGAGTTTGACAAGGGCCAAATTGTGATGGCTAGACGACTGGGTTAGAACACCTCCAAAACTGCAGCTCTTGTGGGGTGTTCCCGGTCTGCAGTGGTCAGTAACAGTGGTGGACCGGTGACAGTATCATGGGCGGCCAAGGCTCATTGATGCACGTGGGGAGCGAAGGCTGGGGAACACATGGCACCAGGATGCACTATGGCAAGAAGGCAAGCCGGCGGAGGCAGTGTGATGCTTTGGGCAATGTTCTACTGGGAAACCTTGGGTCCTGCCATCCGTGTGGATGTTACTTTGACACGTACCACCTACCTAAGCATTGTTGCAGACCATGTACACCCTTTCATGGAAACGGTATTCCCTGGTGGCTGTGGCCTCTTTCAGCAGGATAATGCGCCCTGCCACTAAGCAAAAGTGGTTCAGGAATGGTTTGAGGAACACAACAACGAGTTTGAGGTGTTGACTTGGCCTCCAAATTCCCCAGATCTCAATCCAATCGAGCATCTGTGGGATGTACTGAACAAACTAGTCCGATCCATGGAGGCCCCACCTCGCAACTTACAGGACTTAAATGATCTGCTGCTAACATCTTGGTGCCAGATACCACAGCACATATTCAGGGGTCTAGTGGAGTCCATGCCTCGACGGGTCAGGGCTGTTTTGGCAGCAAAAGGGGGACCAACACAATATTAGGCCATAATGTTATGCCTGATCGGTGTATGATATATGATGCACAATATACAATATGATATATGATATACAATGTACAATATGCAATACAATATATTTTATATGATTATATATCAACTTCATTGGCAACCAACTCGAAGGATCAAGACATCGACATCTGTCAAACATCTATCTATAAGCATGCAGATTAAATCATTTGTAGCTGATCAGAAAAATTATACTGAAATCATAGCGAAAAAACAATTATACTGAAAAAAAAACAATTTAACAGGCTGCAGAGTAAAGAACAGAGGGACAATCAGTTATGGAGTTATGGAGGAAAAGTGTGGAGCCACACCAACACACACACACACACACACACACACACACACACACAGGCAGATGTCTGGAGTCTCTGGCTGGTCTTAGACTTCTCTCTAATTGCAATGAGTCAGCCTGCACCGGGGCTGGACCTTACACCCACAGACACACACTGAACGAGATAAACACACGAACACACACACACAACCCTTACCATTTCACCCAGCCACTGCGTGCCTGCCATAGTGAACAGGCAGGACCTGTGTGTAAGCCTCTTAGTATGCAGAGCGAGATGGAGAGAGTGTGTGTGTGTGTGTGTGTGTGTGTGTGTGTGTGTGTGTGTGTGTGTGTGTGTGTGTGTGTGTGTGTGTGTGTGTGTGTGTGTGTGTGTGTGTGTGTGTGTGTGTGTGGTCAAAGCTGGCCAAGGAGTTTGCATTCGTTAATGAAATTTCAGAGGTGATGCTGACAACTTACCAGTACATGGATGTGTTTGTGTGATTATGACACCAGGGTCTTGCGTCTAGTGTCTTCTACGGTCAAAACAAACCAGAATCGCCAAAAACACAAGACAAAATCACAAAAGTGCCTTTGAAATTCAGTAGACAGAATGGAATATTTTGATTATAGCCTAATTATATTCAAGTCTATATGACAATTCCAAATTAACACAAAGGTTTATCAACAGTATGCAAAGGTTTAACGAGAGAATGCAAAGTTTAGCGAGAGAACGCAAATGTTTAGCGAGAGAACGCAAAGGTTTAGCAAGCGAACGCAAAGGTTTAGAGAAAGAACGCAAAGGTTTAGCGAGAGAACGCAAAGGTTTAGCGAGAGAACACAAAGGTTAAGCGAGAGAACGCAAAGGTTTAGCGAGAGAATGCAAAGGTTTAGCGAGAGAACACAAAGGTTTAGCGAGAGAACGCAAATGTTTAGCGAGAGAACGCAAAGGTTTAGCAAGCGAACGCAAAGGTTTAGAGAAAGAACGCAAAGGTTTAGCGAGAGAACGCAAAGGTTTAGCGAGAGAACACAAAGGTTTAGCGAGAGAACACAAAGGTTAAGCGAGAGAATGCAAAGGTTTAGCGAGAGAACACAAATGTTTAACGACAGAATGCAAAGGTTTAGCAAGAGAGCGCAAAGGTTAAGCGAGAGAATGCAAAGGTTTAACGAGAGAAAGCAAAGGCTTAACAAGAGAACGCAAAGGTTTAACGAGAGAACGCAAAGGTTTAGTGAGTGAATACAAAGGTTTAGCGAGAGAACGCAAAGGTCTAGCGAGAGAATGCAAAGGTTTAACGAGAGAAAGCAAAGGCTTAACAAGAGAACGCAAATGTTTAGCGAGGGAATACAAAGGTTTAGCGAGAGAACGCAAAGGTCTAGCGAGAGAACCCAAAGGTCTAGCGAGAGAATGCAAAGGTTTAGCGAGAGACTGCAAAGGTTTAGCGAGAGAACGCAAAGGTTAAGCGAGAGAATGCAAAGGTTTAACGAGAGAACGCAAAGGCTTAACAAGAGAACGCAAAGGTTAAGCGAGAGAATGCAAAGGTTTAGCGAGAGAACGCAAAGATTTAACGACAGAATGCAAAGGTTTAGCGAGAGAACGCAAAGGTTAAGCGAGAGAATGCAAAGGTTTAACGAGAGAACGCAAAGGCTTAACAAGAGAACGCAAAGGTTTAGCGAGAGAACGCAAAGGTTTAGCGAGAGAACGCAAAGGTTTAGCAAACGAACACAAAGGTTTAGCGAGCGAATGCAAAGGTTTAGCGAGAGAACGCGAAGGTTTAGCAAGAAAACACAAAGGTCTAGCGAGATATAGCAAAGGTTTAACGAGAGAACGCAAAGGTTTAGCGAGAGAACGCAAAGGTTTAGCAAGAGAACGCAAAGGTTTAGCAAGAGAACGCAAAGGTTTAGCAAGAGAACGCAATGGTTTAGCGAGAGAACGCGAAGGTTTAGTGAGAGAACATTTATCAAGGGAACACAATTTTGCAAGACAACGCACGTTTTACGGTTTAATGCACAACACTGTCCTGAGCACATTTAAAGACTCACAGTTTTGCATTTTCTCTCCTTAGACTAGATGCGTGAACAAGATTATATTTATCCCTGGCTGTAGTTATAAATCCAAAATTGTAAGGTCTACAAAATATTGAAATATAATAACTATCAATATTTTAAGTGTTATATTGTTTAAAAAAATGTAAATGAGAAAGGAGGAGGAATCTCTGTTTCAAAAATGGTTTTAAAGTAGTGAGACGCTGTAGCTCAGTCTCTCTCTCTCTCTCTCTCTCTCTCTCTCTCTCTCTCTCTCGGAGTGAGATAATCCACACCTCATTCTCCCCTGCCGCCCACTCTCATTCCTGCGCTGAGGGACCATCTGCTGTTCCTGAACCTCTAGACATGCCGTCAGTAAAATAGTCAAAGAGACAGGCAGACAGAAAGACATGATGATTCAACTCCCCCGAGGTTTCAGGGAACATCAGCCTGCGCTGCCTCTCGCATCTCTGCAAATCCATAAACGAGTCTTTTGAAAAATAAGGACTGTAAACATAGGAAAGACATGAAGGATCATGCGTTTGAACCTCCAGATCCTCCAAGTCAGGTGCAAATCTACAACCTGCACAATAAGTTTGACAAATAAATAACTTGAAGCACAGACACTACAAACTTACAGCTTTTTCAAAATCTTGACCGTTTCAAAAATAATGTCGATTTTCCAGGACCAACTACTTTTCCCAATAAGTCACAGGTGTAGTATGTACTAAATGTTGAATAGCAAAATGATTGCCTGCAATTGGACTGCACACAATATCACATAAAATCCAGCTGTGTAGTAGCAGTGGGAGGACCGATTCATTTTAATGATTCAATTCATATGGACGATACCCGAATGGTCTAATTTTTCCAATGTGGTGACGAAATGGGTCCTCCTCGAAATCGGGACTCCATTAGGAGCCCAAGTGATCCCATTGGCTCAAATAACTTTTAATAGGTACTATCTTTAGTGCCTGTTTACAATTCCTCCAAAATCGTCTTATGATAAATGCCGTTTGAACTACATTAAGCATAGCATACAGATACCCGATTGGCCTTATAGCTTAGTTTATACATGTGTTTGCACTTACCCTACATGCATTCACGTGTTAAATTAGGTGTTAAATGTCCAAATATTTCAGTTATAGAAAGAATGTAATGATGTTCATATATATATATATATATATATATATATATATATATATATATATATATATATATATATATATATATCAACTGAAAGAAATTTGTTTTATAATGCACTATACAGTAAGCTATAAATACATTCCATTTTTTATGTACTTAGTATAATCATTAACTGACACGATTTTAGAGGGGGGACCCGATTCATCATGACAACGGTTAGAATCCAAATTGCAGATCTGTGCACACTCTAACGGCTAATATAGCCCATGACCCATTGCGTTTTGAACGAGGATTCAATTAGAATTACAAACATGAATAAACATGGCAGATGTGCGAGTGCAACGGTTAAGTAGAGAGGTTTTGATACAGGGGTTTGAGTGATTAATAATCAGAATCTAACCTGACGAAAATATATTTATTCAAAGTTATCCACATTGTATTTCATCTGCACTTCAGTAAAGATACATTTGTCCATTAACTTTAAAATGCATCATTATGCAAATTGTAAACACATGAGGAGAGTCTCCGCATGAAAGACCCATGACTGGCAGAACACGTTTCTCCGAAACGGTAGGAAATGACATTTTCTACAGGTGTTGATGTAGAAAGAGAGATGAAATGAGAAAAGAGAATGTGTTGTCATGCAAAACAAGATCTTGTCATGTGATAAACACTCTTCTCCTAACTCGCAGCACCAATACACACACAAAAACATCTAGAATAGCCCTTACCCATGGTATAATTACTGTAACGCACATCTCTTGAGACTAACTGATGTTTTTCATTTTAATTGGACCAAAACCTGCACTTGGAATCACATTTCAACATCATTTACAACATCCATTATTGATTGACAGCTGCCATGGTGATTCAACCTTGTGGTCAATCCACTGTTGTCTCCATGGAAACATCTCTGGACAGACAGATTCTCCAATTGGCCTCGGCAAGACCGCTCACCCCCTGCAGACACGTGTGACTGACAGATGAGAGGGTGAAGAAGAGACTCTTGGCAGAGGAAGCAGACATAAGTGACCAGTGACAGGTTTAGGAGAGAAGACGATAGAGACATGGAGACAATCGCGGGTTCGCCATCACACATGCACACTGACGGGCAAGCCTTACTCTTACGATCATACTTAAAGGAATATTCTGGGTTAAACACTGCTGTTGACTCATCTCCCCTCAGACACAGTTGGTGGTCTTGCACGCAATTCTCAAAATGTCCACAAGATGGCACCACACATCGCGACTCCAATATATCAAAACTACAGTGGCGCTAAAGGGACATGGTGGTGGGGGAAAACATGAGAGATGATAAAATAATAAATTGATGCTTTTGCGTTCTGTCGCAAATGTCGCAAATGTTTTGCATTCCCGCGAGAAACTTTGCGCTCAGAAAACCGTTTGCGTTCGCTTGCAAAACATTTTGCGTTCCTCCCCTGAGACGCTTTGCATTCGATCACAAAACGCTTTCAAAACCTTTTGAGCGAACACAAAGTTCCCATACAAAACCGATACCAGATTATGGAAAAATACTTAAATATCGGGAAAACCGGTTATCGCTCGAACACTAATATTTATTCACTCTAAAATCATGTTAACACTCATATTGTTCACATATTTGTGGCTATACTATTAAAACAGTAAGTCTTTAAACATTTATAAATTATCCTTATTCATGTCATAATTCGTTTGACTTGTACCTCGCTTTATTTACGAGGTTCTTACAATGAAAGTGAACCTTTTTTAAAAATTGTATTGTCTGTAAACTACAAAAACGCTCATTTGTGAAAACGGCAATGTCACGCACGTGTATTACGTGCTCAGTCTAAATGTGCGTAATGTTTCTTTACAAAGTCACATCGCCAACTACTGGCCTGTCATGAATAATACAGCGTTATTAGTCGTTTCACACTAAAATCATGTTAACATTCAAATTGTTTAGTATTTGTATTTGAACTTTTACAAATTGGCCCATTTACTTCCATTGTACATGTCTCACTGTAACCCAATTTTGAGCAACTTTTGCAATTTAGGGACTAGAACATCAAACTTTTTATTTAGGCCAATAAACAGCCACCTAGCAACCACATAGCAACATGCCAACAAGCACTCAAAACAATATTGCACCTTTAAGCACACTTTATTAAAAAAAAGCAAGGAAGTTTCAGTAAGTAGTTCACAATTATCTCTCCTTCCTGTTCCCACCAATTACGACACCTGATGAAAGCACATACACCCGCCCATGAATTAACCTCAAGAGCTAATTAGCGAGCTCAAATACCATTACCATCTCAAACGCGGGTGTGATGACGGAAAGGGACTTTAAATGACTTGAAAAAATAAATCAGTCACGCGTGGGTCACATTCTGACTCGTTAAGATGTGATTTAATGAGGGTGGGCGGGCTTAACGAAGGGGGGAGGGTGTTTCTGCCCTCTGATGACTAATTATGAAGATGACGATAATTAAATAGCCCCACTCAGGGATGTGTGTATTATCAAATCATGCATCTCGACTGGAGGGTGGACATGAATGCACGCAGTTATTACATGCGCATGGAGGAACGGAGGGAGGAAATGTTTACATAATCTTGAGGACACAGGCAGTAGCATGTGGACAAATACACAGATGCTCTGTTGTTCCAAACTAATTATTAACCCAAACGGTATTACATAGGCTTGACATTTAAAGGCGTTATTTCCTGAAAATCAGCTCTTCTAGCTAGTCTTAAAGGTATAACGTTAGTTCACCTAAAAATGAAAATTCAGTCATTAATTACTCACCCTCATGTCGTTCCAAACGCACAAAAAGTATTCTCGTCACTTCATAAAATTAAGGTGGAACCACTGGAGTCACATGGACTGTTTTAATTATGTCTTTCCCACCTTTCTGGACCTTGAAATGGGAGTCAGTGGCGAGCTCCGGCAAAAGGGGCGCGTCGCATCTTGGACGATTTGGTCATCGAGGAGAGTTTAAATCAGGTCAACTTTATGGTAATGAGCTATGACGCAGTTCGGCGGCAACCAATCGAAATGTAGAAGTGCTCCGCTTGAGAGGATTCCAGAGGGTGCAGGCCAGTAAAATTTGGTTCCGACCACATTTGTTCCCAAGCAAAATGGAGGAGAGGTTGATCATTGCTGTGGCGGGTTCGATAAGAAGGCACGCAACACTATTTATAGGCAAAAAAATACAATTAATTTGCTCAAAACAACACTTTGTTGATTTGACCAATTGCATTAATGCTGCACTTCAATCAGGACAGTTATTGTAATGAAGGCTGCACACAAATTAATGTTAATGTTAATTAAAGACCACGGCTAGCAAACGTCGCCTATAAACTGCATGTTGAAATTAGACTAGCACTTAACCAGGAACACAAAAGCCACACCACACAAATGGCTTTTAATTGGTTTATTTGTAAGTTAACTATAATTGTTAAGTTCATTCCATCGATCTGTTTTCTTTTTTACTTTAACATTTAAATTATTTTATGAGGTTAACTTTTACGCCATACTCTAATTGTGGACAGTCCAAATGCCGATCAACATGATTGTTTGCTTTGGCTCCTTTAAATAAAGTTTAAAAAAAGACCAAGCATTCGATCTACGTCCACGGATCTTTCTGCAGCGTCGTTGGCAGGGCGACTGGAGCAAATTTTCATGCTCTCCTCTGCGGCGGTGTGTACGCAGAGTTTGCAACGAGGGTGAGTTATTATTTTTGGGTGAACTAGCCTTGAAATCAGGATTGATGTTCCAAATGACGTTTTTGCATCTTGTGACAGTTAGGGTTGCAAAGTTTCCAGAAAATGTTGGGAAACTTTCCAGGAATGTTTGGACATTTTTGGAAACATTTGAAAAATGTTTCAGCCCCTTTGCAACCCTACTATCAGCCAATCGATATTGGGGGGGCCCACACATAATGCAATTCAGTAGATGTAGGATTACAGACATGGGCCATCATTTCAACAGCACTCTAGAGTTTAAATCTATTCATCAATCAAATCACTTCAAAACACTTGAACATATGCTTAGTAGGCTACACAAGCTATCAGGTATGAAATTAAAAAGGCTTCTCCAGTGCGTCCATTACCCATAATTATCATTACAGCACATTTAAAGCCACAGATGTGATCAGCTATGAGATGGAAACAAATGCTGCCTCAGATTCAATAAAAATGATTTAACAAAAATGAATTGATGCAGAGAGCATGAAAACTTCAAAATGACTCTTATTTGAGGTGGTTGTCACAATCTTCCCACCTCAGGGAGACGACAAAACATATGCATTGATTGGACTGGGTCCCTTCTTCCCAAACCTCTCTACCCTCGCTAACAATGGTAATTGTAGCCTTGTTTAAACTGTTTAGAAGGAAATTAAATTCGGGGGGAAAACTGAAACAGAGGAAAGCGAGCAGAAGGAAAGAGTTTAGTTAGGCGGTTTTCTGTTCTTTAAAAGCAAGTGGAACGCTCACAAGGGACTAAGTGTTGAGAAACTTTTCAAACTTTTCCGAGAAACAAACGTGACAGGATGCTTAGAGGGAACTGTGAGCGTGTACATGCGTGAGACAAACCTCCTTGCCCCGAGCAACACTTTGAGTGTTTTCCTCGAAAGCAACGTTATTTTGGTTTCTGTTACTGTGCTTCGAAGTGCAGTTTAGAAGTGCCTAGATGTATTTCTTCAAAACCACCTAAATTCAATTTGATGGACAGGAATTCTTTATTCAGATTGCCTCAGCATGCCATGCTCAATGGCAAATTGCTGTTCAGTCAGAGCAAATTAAAACGTTAACGTGAGACATTTAGGGTTTTTTTCTGAGAGAACTCTCATTTCATGAATAACCATTGAATTGTTTTTAAACAAAGGCTATTAGCTTAATAGTCAGACTTTTCCATACCATGCCATTTTAAGTTTGCTGACCGAAAGAACAGTTTTGTGTGACTATGTTTTTTCATGTATCAAACTGAAATTGAAGAGTGGTAACTAGCCTCCGGGGTTCCTCAGGGCCGTGTCTTGGGCCCTAATGAAATATTTTCACATTATATTAGACACAAACCTTGAGTTAAATGCATACTAAGCCCCAGATATGCATGTCTACTGAGTAGTATGGGTTATTACGTTGCTGTAGAGTTCACTATAGACTTTGCTTAGTTGTAAGAATCCGTACAAATAAAACCTTTTTGTTGCAGTGTCTTTATATCAAGAATGGGCAAAATTACATACTGACAAACTATTAACAGTCAAAGATTAACAGCATCAGAAACATTGTATTATAGCAAAACATGATTTGAGACAACAATTTTTAGCATACAGTCTTTAGTTAGCAAACCAAAATGCCTTTTTAGAAATAGGGATGGCTCGATACCACAATTTTGGCTTCAAAATCGAATACAGAAGTACCGATGTTAAATCGATACCATACAGGGTTTGATTATGGCGTGGGTATTGCGCATAATTTGACTAGTTTTCCCAAGTTTTGGGTTTACAAAGAGGGAAGTTACCACAAATGTTTATTGGTAAATTAATCAGCAAAGATCATCACATTAAGGCCCCATCCACACGGAGACACGTTTAGCTGTATACGCATACATTTTGTACCGTATCAGCGTTTCGTCCACACGGATCCAGCGTTTTGGAAGCATGAAAACAATATTTTTTGAAACCGGGTCCCAGAGTGGATAAATCTGAAAACGACACCCTTGCGTTTTCATGTGTACAGCCAATCCGTATATTTTGTGAAGCGATGATGTCATCGCACCACATCCCAAACGCAAAAGACTAGATTGGGATACAACTACGGGCACTGGGCATGCGCACATCAGTATTGCGTCATTTAATTACTGTATTTGCATTATTGTAAGGGTAGGTTTACGGTTGGGATAAGTGAAAGCGTTAATAAAACACATCTGGTAAGTTGCAAATGTATTTATTATTATTTTATTGTGCGATTTTTGCCTCACCTCCTACTTTTTTTTTTTCAGCAATACTGCACGTCTCCCTTCTCTATCACTCAAAAAGCAAATTGCTTCTGACTTCAAAAGACATCGCATCTACACTAAAGCAATCTGCATGCTCCGATTCAACATTTTCACGTTTGTTTCAGAACAGCTGAAGGAAATTAGCAAATTTTAACATGCAAGCGATTTTATAGCATTTCATAATACATGGGATGGGAGCTCTTTGATTGAGAGAACAACGCCTTCATACGGGGGTCAAACTGATCCGCGAGGGAAGGATTTGTTACTTTTTTAGATTTCAAAAACAAATCCAGTCAATTTTTCTTTGTGCATTCGTAGTTCAAGTGCAACAAAAGTCCTAGTGGCTTGGACCACTCAAATTTGTTTTGGGTCAAAATGACCTGAGGGAAGGATGAGGGTTACAAATTAACATACAGTATTTTGGCCGATACCGATATGGCGGCCGATATATATCGTCATCCCTACTTAGCAAATTCAGACACTTTTAAGGAAAGATAATGTAAAAACACATGGATGGGAAGCACTGTTCTAGGGATACACCTTACAAAACTGAAAAAGAAAAGACATCTCATTTTCCTCTTTAACTGTATTGTTAAAAGTGGAAGAACAAACAAGTTTGGACAGTTCTGAACACATTCGGAACAACCAATAGATCGCTGACTTTATAAATATTAATGTCATTGACGACATCATAGCTAAATACATAAGACTGTGGTTACTGACCAAACTTAAGTTCAGATTATCCAGTCAAAACCTTTCAGACTTACAAAAGGTAGCCACAAGCCACAAATAGAAAGAAAAAAAACTTCCCATTTTTCACTGGCAGTTGACTAACAGCTGCAGTACCGTCTAAAATAATGTCAAAGACAAAGCTCTTGTTATACAAGAGAGTGAATGGGGCTTTTAACGGTTTTCTTTGTTGCCACCTCTCAGTGTGAGAGATGGGGAAATGGTCAGAATGGAAATGGGACAGATCTAGTCTCAGATAAAATGATGCCCGAGTGTGGATCTACGCAGCTGTGCGCGAATGACTCACTGCAGACCACCCTCGGCCCAAATTGGCGCTCAGTCACACCTGATTTCTTCAACACCAAGCATATGCGCAGATACCGGACCACACACCTTATTGGTTACAGCATATTTCCTTCTCAGAGCTGGATGGATACCCTCAGAAGTCCAGTCCAGAATCCCAACTGGCCCTAGGAACTGTGAACACCTTATTGATAATTTTCACTTTAGATTAAAAGCCATTAATTGCCTTCTTTCACCTACTCTCCTTCCCCTCAGTCTATCACTATTATTAAAGATACCAGCTGTCTTAAACTGCTCAGACTAAAGTCTTAAAAAAGAATAAAGCATCTAATTAGAAGCAAGAGGGTTTTACAATTTGAATTGCAAGGAGGACATTTGCAATTTATATTGATGACGTAATAGAACCTGGTTACACGGTTCTTCAGAAATAAAACAATAAATAACAGTTTTTTTCTTAGTCATATTAAGTGCAAACATGATCAAATTACTCTCTCAATATTCAAAGTGCAAACAGAGAACAGAGCTAAGAGGTGGTTATAACTGCACAGCTCAGCATAAGATAGCTTTGATATTGGGAGACAGGCTATTGTATGTCGCCTAATTTGCGCAAAAAAGGGAGCTCCCGTTTACTTTTGCTTTCGATTCGCGATCGCACGTGCACTGTGTATCTACAAGACAAGACATTTATCAGACCCTCTATCAGGCGCTGTTTCGTACAAATCTTCCGCCTTGGTCCTGTCAATCATCTCATGTAAACGTGGAGATGGTGGTCCAGTGGGTTAAACCACCTAACTGACATGCAGAAGGTTGCTGGTTCGATCCCAGGTCACCACAGGCAAGGCACGTTACTCCAGCTTCAGTTTTAGTGCACTGTAAGTCGCTTTGGATAAAATGCATCTGCCAAATGCATAAATGTAAATGTAAACGTAGTGGTGGAGTAGTCTATGCTAATTTCACCCTCATGCTCCGTCATGGAGATATATCGCGAGACAGCTTTTAAACTTGACGAGAAATCTCGTCACATTTTTAATCTTGCGTGATCTCGTCCACAAACATTCTAGAACCTATAACAGAAAGAGTTTACAGAAAGATGAACTCCTACAAGCCAAGTTCTAATATGAATCACAGCATGTGCCACAACAATGGTTCAAAAATAAAAAAATATATTACAATTTTCCCAAATTCAGAGGGATCTTGAGAGAACCTAGAATCTGGAACTTTAAGCGTTCAAATATGAACTTCTAAATATTAAAAGGTTTAAACTGCAATGTATAAAATATAACATCAAGGACATTTACAGTTAACTCAAGAACTCTATAAAGAGTTCTTTACTGAACCCGAGGTACCCCTAGCCTGGATGCCAGCCGAATTTAGCCCCGCCCACAAAATTTTTTGCTCGGGCAATTCGGTCTGGAATCGCTCCATAGAGGAGTTATTATTCCCGAACAGAAACTTTTCGGACCAATGAAATTGTCAGGGCGGGCTTTAGACGATGATGGACAGATGATCAACAGTAACGTAATCATCCACGTCATCAAAGGCGCTTTGGGTTGAATTTGCTCTTATCCTAAACGGAGAACTTGTTCGTATATGCATTCACCTTCACTATTTCTCTCAGAAACGATAATCGCGTTGGTAAGTACTCTGTGTATCCTTAAATTCTTTTATTACAATACTGGCAAAGATCGTTTAAACTCATCTTTTTCTTGTAATGTTACTTAATCCAGCGCGCTTGCAGACATGGTTGCCATGTTTTATTACAATGTCACGCACAATTGCTACTCAAAACTATAGCCCAAAACAATAACTTTCCGGGGGGTTCTCCGGAAAAAAAAGGCGTTTGGTTGGCAAAATATGTTATTTTGGCAAGTTTGCCTGCTAAAATTCGCATTCCTGGGTTTATATAATCACATAATTGGGGTCGCTTCAACCCGCGGACATGGAGAAAAAACACACTCTTGACAACACAGTGCAGTTGAGTTCTGTTGACATTTGACAACTAACGTTACGCGTCGCTCCGTTGCTCTGATTGGTTGTGGGTCTATCCAATTGAGGTCTTTCCTGGCTCGGTTGAAACACGCCCCATAATCAAAGCTCAATGGAGCGGTACCAGACCCTATATTCTGACTAGAATTGAGTATGGCCACGCCAGGCTAAGGTACCCCTACAAGGTACTTTAATTTCCCCTCCTGACACCCACAAGAAAAAAATTGTGTCCAGGGCATCGGTCGGTTCCCATGTTTGGTCCAGATTATCTGAAAATGTGAGGCATTTACAGATCAACTCTTAAACCTCCCGATCTGCTTGTGGACACATATCAAACGGCATAATAATCTTAGGAATACCTTGTAGTGTGTGAAAGCTTTAGTGGAGGATCTTTTCTGAAAATAAGGTACTTCAAAGATCCATTAAAAATCATTCCTTTTTAGTAACTTCAACCAGGCCAATTTCTAATATGAAATAAAATAATACTTTCAAAAATATTGAGTACCATACAGGAACTACCCAAAGGAACTTTATAGACCCTCTGTTCTACACCCTTAAAAAGTTCCAAAAGTGGTTTTCAAGCTCAATATCCCTAGACAACATGTTTGATGATCAGACCAGGGTGCAAAGGTATAAAGAACATATTTGCAGAACACCGTATTGTAATAGCATGGAAATTAATCAAACTCCCCAAAATGGAAAATACAGTCATTCATTAATATTCAGGATGATCATTCAGATTTCGTATTCAAGAGGCTGTAGTAATTGTATTATAAATTAGAGAGGGTCAGTTTATCTTTATTGGCAGGCACGCTAGGTTCACATGAACATCAAAGTACGGATTGTGTGCGTGCTCTTTCAGCATTTCAAATCCCTTTCGTCTTGCTTGCTCTTTCATGCTTTGTATCTGCCCCTCTCTATGCGATCACGATGTGAAATAGATCTACCATTGACCAGTCTACCATATGCCTATAGCTGTCATTATGTGCCTGCTGGCAAAATTGGATTGTATGCGTTTAGTAAAACAGCACAGAGAGAGTCCCGCAGGCAAACATACTGGGGTGGACGCGTGGGCATAAGTTCCTGTTTCATTTAAACGCACGACTCTTGTGAATGTGCACCTTTAAACAAGCAGCCGCGTGACTCACTTCTGGCACCTGTGGATGTGTCTAAAAAAGGCCGCAGATAAATCAAAAGCCTGCAAACCAGGCTGCAAATAATGAAGTCACATACTCAGCATTGCCATATGGGGCAAATAGGCTTTGGCAGTGAGGGGTCAATTCATCATCTTTAAATTCATCCGTTGTGGTTTAACCCAAGACTCAGCTTCTCGTCCAAACCATCATTAAATCTGCTGCAAGCGCAGTGTAAAGCCAATGTGAAATCAAAATGAACCCTATTTACTTTCTTACTAGACATTTTCTGGTTTTATTGTGGAAGATTTAATGCAGGTTATTCCGCCCTCATTAAAATCACTTGCCTCAAGAAGAACTTAACTTTTCGAGTGACATCAAGACCTAGTTTTATTCAACTACACACATTGAATCCATTTTCAATGATAAAATGAAGCCCCCATATTTAAATATCTTGTTTATCATGTAAATACTTTACAGAAGCAAATGCCATTTCATGTTCACTTTAAATGCCAAATGACAGTCATTAATTCCATGGAGTAGAATTTACTATTCACTTTTATTTTACTATAATTACTTGTGAAACGCACTAGCAATTGCTGAGTGAAAACTGCCTCAAAGAAACAGCAACGTACTCCAATAATCTTCAAAAAAGTTTACTTTTTATTTTTTTATCTGTAAAGCTTTAGATTAAAGCCCGGAAAGTACTTCCGAATGGTATCAGATTGTATACGTGTTTTTTTATAGTACTTACCCTGTAACTACATGAAACAAGAGGGTAATAACAAACACCACTTTAATTTACAGCCTGCAGCTTCACATTTACCCTGTAACTATATGAAACAAGAGGGGAACAAGAACCACTTTAATTTACAACCCGCAGCTTCACACTTACCCTTTAACTACATGAAACACTTTAATTTACAACCCGTAGATTCACACTTACCCTGTAACTACATGAAACACTTTAATTTACAACCCGTAGATTCACACTTACCCTGTAACTACATGAAACAAAAGGGGAACAAACACCACTTTAATTTACAGCCTGCAGATTCACACTTACCCTGTAACTATATGCATAATTAATAAAAAAAATACTTACAGTATAAATGATTTGTTAATTTTCCTGATAGTTACCCCTTTATTCCCCAAATATTACATATTGTTCCCTTACACCTACACGTACATATTTTATAGTTACACTATAATTACCAAAAGTTTCACTGTAAATTCACTTTACTCACGCAGTACTTTCCAAGCTGTAATCTAAAGCGTTATCAAAAACATAGTTTTTTTTCTTTTCTTTTTTTATAAAACAGTAGTCTGGGGTGGGGCATATCAGAGTTTGTCAGCAAAATCAATCAGTTTAAGAAATTTCCTTCACAAATAAACTAGGAGTCTTAAAATTGACCATTTTTTATAGAATACTGCAGTATTTATTATAAAAGATTTATTTGTGCTCATCCCGTACCCTTGTAATATTTAATCTAAATAACTTCCCCTTCCTCTTACAGCACCATCTCTACTCTCTGATGCGTTTACTGCTGCAAGGGCGGAACAACCTATCAATCACATGAGATCGACCAATAGCAAGTCATGACCATCCAATCAATTCCCAATGGATTCAATCAAGTCCAGCCCTACATTTTTTCTTATTCAAGAAGCCATTTAACTCGAACATAAAGGGGTTGGACAATGAAACAGAAACAATGGCTAATATAGTGGTTTCATGCCTATATTTGTGTGGCCTGGTGGCCAATCTTCACTGATTTCACATTTCATCAGTGAGAACTGAGTGTGAAGGTTGAATTAGGAGAGCAATGGCACAGCTGTACATAAAATATTGCAATCCACACAACATAATGGGAGATATATCAGAGTTCAAAAAAGGATACTTTTTTGGTGCAGGTCTCACTGGCTCATCTGTGACCAGGACAGCAAGTCGAGAGCTATGGTATCAAGGGTAATGTCGGCATACCACCAACAGATAAACCACATCCAGCAGGAGTAACTGTCAACGCAAGAGGAAGCTGTCTGAAAGGGATATCCAGGTACTAACCTGGATTATTTCTAAAAAACACAAAACCACAGCTGCCCAACTCACTGCAGAATTAAATGCGCACCTTGACTCCTGTTTCCACAAAAACTGTTCGTCTGGTGCTCCACAGAGTCAATATTCATGGTCATGCTCCTATAGCCAACCCTTTGGTCACTCGTGCCAATGCCAAATGTCATTTCATTGGTGCCAACAGTGCAAATCTTGGGCTGTGGACAATGTGAAACATGTATTGTTCTCTGATGAGTCTAGCGTCACTGTCTTTCCCACACCTGTGGGAGTTATGGTGTGGAGAAGCCCCAAAGAGGCTTAAAGGGATAGTTCAACCAAAAATTCTGTAGTTAATAACTCACCCACATGTCGTTCCAAACAAGTAAGACTTTCGTTCATCTTTGGAAGATCTTTTTGATGAAATCTGAGAGCTTTCTGTCTCTCCATTGACAGCTACGCAACTACTACTTTGATGGTTCAAAAAGTTCATAAAGAGATTGTAAAACTAATCCATATGAATCGAGTGGATTAGTCCAACTTTTCTGAAGAGATTTGATAGCTTTATATGATGAACCGATTTAATTTAGCTCAAACAAGTTTACTTGTTGTACAAGAACCAATGAGATTCAGTCTCATGTTATGCAGCACGTTTGATCTTCTGCAAGAACCAGTAAGGTTAATTCTCATGTTACACAACATGACTGAGCTTCTGCAAGAACCAGTGAGGTTCATTCTCATGTTATGCAGCACGTTTGATCTTCTGCAAGAACCAGTGAGGTTAATTCTCATGTTATGCAGCACGTTTGATCTTCTGCAAGAACCAGTGAGGTTAATTCTCATGTTATGCAGCACGTTTGATCTTCTGCAAGAACCAGTGAGGTTAATTCTCATGTTATGCAGCACGTTTGATCTTCTGCAAGAACCAGTGAGGTTAATTCTCATGTTATGCAGCACGTTTGATCTTCTGCAAGAACCAGTAAGGTTAATTCTCGTGTTACACAGCACGACTGAACTTCTGCAAGAACCAGTGAGGTTCATTCTCATGTTATGCAGCACGTTTGATCTTCTGCAAGAACCAGTGAGGTTCATTCTCATGTTACACAACATGACTGAGCTTCTGCAAGAACCAGCTAGGTTCATTCTCATGTTACGCAGCACGACTGAGCTTCTGCAAGAACCAATGAGGTTCATTCTCATGTTACGCAGCACGTTTGATCTTCTACAGGAACCAATTAGTTTAATTCTCATGTTATGCAGCACGTTTGATCTTCTGCAGGAATCAATGAGGTTCATTCTCATGTTATGCAGCATGACTGAGCTTCTGCAAGAACCAATGAGGTTCATTCTCATGTCGCGCAGCACGTTTGATCTTCAGCAAGAACCAATGAGGTTCATTCTCATGTTACGCAGCATGTTTGATCTTCAGCAAGAACCAATGAGGTTCATTCTCATGTTACGCAGCACAACTGAGCTTCTGCAAGAAACGATGAGGTTCATTCCCATGTTACGCAGCACGTTTGATCTTCTGCAAGAGGTTTGTTCCCGTGCGTCAAGCATGTTCAGTTGAGCTCCTGTTTATGCTCGCTGATCAATGTTTATATGAGAGTAAAAGCCTAAATTCAATCTGTTCATCATATAAAGTGACCAAGTCTCTTTAGAATATTTGGACTAAACGGTTTAATTCAAATGTTTTACAATTTCTTTCAAATGTCAAAGTGGTAGTGTCAATGAAGGGACAGAAATCTCTCAGATTTCATCAAAAAGATTTTAATTTGTTAATTTGTGAATTAATGACTTAGGGTTTGGAACGATATGAGGGTATGACAGAATAAAAATGTTTGGGTGAACTATCCCTTTAACACCCTGTTATTGCTGTTGCTGCCCAGAGTGAAGCACAGGGGTGGATCACTGATGGTTTGGGCAACAAAATCATGGCATTCCCTACTGTGCTTGATGGGCCAAGGACTACAGAATCATTCTGGAGGACCGTGTGCACCTAATGGTTCAAACATTGTATCCAGAAGGGGGTGCTGTGTGTCAGCATGTTAATGCACCAATACACACAGCAAGACCTGATGAACATGAAAGTTGAACATCTCCCATGGCCTGCACCAGATCTAAATATTTTTGAGCCAGTTTTTGGAGGAGCGAGTTTTCCTCCACCAGCATCACATAGTGACATGGCCACTGTTCTGGAAGAGGAATGGCTCAAAATCCTCATGGCCACTGTGAAGGACATGTATCTGCCATTCCCAGGACAAATTAATGCTGTATTTGCCCGCAAAAGGACTAATAAATGATTGGGATCTTAACGAGGTCTTTCAGTTTCAGTGTCCAACCCCATTCACAATGGGGAAGAAAAGATATGGCATTTTCTGTTTCATGCCGATGTCAAAAATATATATATATATTTATTATATTATATTGCATATATTCCCATAGGCTACATTAAAACACATTTAATGTGAATATTGACATAAATTTGGTAAAGAAAAAAATACCACAAATTGTCACATTTTTGTAGTATACCAACATATAAATCGCCTCAAAGTTGAAAAACACCTACTAAAAGCCTCGAAACTATAATTTCGATTTCATGGCGTTTTTCGTATATTCCCGCTGGCTCTGTGTGCTGTAATGAAACAGGTGTGGTTGTATAGTAGCTCCCTAATCACATTGATTTCTCTCCATGCTGTGGTATAGAGCTTTCTGGAGCCCTTGCAGAGGGAGCTCTTCTGTCTTTTATCAGTATTCTGGCGTAATCGGCGGCTGCTGTTAAAATGACAGCGAGTCAAAGCGGGGACCCCAGGCTTCGCCAGTCGCTGCGTATTTGTGAGGTTATAAATCAAACGATGGCGCTCTCCCCCGTCCCGTATCTCTCCCAGCACCCCCTCTCTTTCGTTCATATCCATCAGTACGTTTCATTTCCAAATATAGGGATACGATAAATGCATGCCAAAAAGAGGCGATTCCCTAAATGATTCCCTCTTTTATTATAGAAAGACTAGAAATACTCAAAAGTATACAAGCGTTTCTTTTTGCACTCAAGCACTTTCTTTCAAGCCTGCTGCAGCCAAGGAAGCAAAATACACAGGGAGTTGTTAAATGAATAGAAATAACATAATAATCATCATCTTTACGTGAAACTGCTGGAAAAAACATCTAAAGTCTATGAAAAAATGTCAGTATGTCCCGCTGTGGGATTTATAAAAATGCCCCGAATCTGCTGATACTGGTTTGGGGTGCATTTTAAAAGCTAAGCATCTTCGAAAACTCTGATAGTGTCAGAAAAGATCTGATAAACCCGTGTTATCTTCAGCTGAAGGATGCAACACGGCTCGCCAAACCCCTGCGCACACAGATCAGCATGCAGGTGGCTTTCCAAATGAATCACTTCTCATCAATGGAGAGGATATCGATTTTTAAAAAAAGAAGAAAAAAAAGAAAATCGCACGAGCTTGGTTTTAACACAGAAATGATTGAATTCAGAGACTGCATTCCTACCTCTGTTGCGGGCTGTTCCTTTGACCACGTATTGCTGCGGAAAGGCAGTTTATTATCCCTTGCCAGCGCTGAGGACTCAGACCGACGGAGATACGGACTGAGCTGGAGAGAGAGAGAGAGAGAGAGAGAGAGAGAGGGCTGGGGGATCCTCGAACAGTGTAGTCCGATTCCTGAACGAATAACTCAATGACTGATTCTTTTTAGTAAATTAACATCATACAACTAAATTATAGGCTTGTGTGTGTGTAAATGTAGTCGGATTACCAAACTAATAAATCCGTTTTTTTAATGTGTAAAACAAAAATATACAATGCGACCAATGTAGTCAGAATCTAACCAATAAATGGGTTCTTTTTTAGCGTGAAACCATTGCTAAAAGATAAGGACGAGGCACCTTCACTCTCTTAGAGCCAATGTCCAACTAGAGGGTATGCATTGACGTCACTTTTCCCGCCAGAACACGCCCCCTCCACTGGACTGAGTGGCAGAAGAGCTGTTGCATAACTGGATTTAATAGGGGAAACTGCGAAGGATTATCAATTTAAACTAAAGGTTGGACGCAATATAGTGTTCCTTACAATGTACCAAAGATCCAGTGATCCATGGATATTGACATGCAGCCTATATGTGTGCCTAAAAAGCAAATTTGCATGTGAATGCTTTATATAAACAAAATATATGTAAGATCTAAATCCGTGTGATCACTTATATATATATACAGGCACACACACAGGTCCTTATCAAAAAATTAGCATATTGTGATAAAAGTTCCTTATTTTCTATAATGTAATGATAAAAATTTAACTTTCATATATTTTAGATTCACACCAACTGAAATATTTCAGGGCTTTTATTGTTTTAATACTGATGATTTTGGCATACAGCTCATGAAAACCCAAAAAATTAGCATATTTCACCCGACCAATAAAAGAAAAGGGTTTTTAATACAAAAAAAAGTCAACCTTCAAATAATTATGTTCAGTTATGCACTCAATACTTGGTCGGAATCCTTTTGCAGAAATGACTGCTTCAATGCGGCGTGGCATGGAGGCAATCAGCCTGTGGCACTGCTGAGGTGTTATGGAGGCCCAGGATGCTTCGATAGCGGCCTTAAGCTCATCCAGAGTGTTGGGTCTTGCGTCTCTCAACTTTCTCTTCACAATATCACACAGATTCTCTATGGGGTTCAGGTCAGGAGAGTTGGCAGGCCAATTGAGCACAGTAATAACATGGTCAGTAAACCATTTACCAGTGGTTTTGGCACTGTGAGCAGGTGCCAAGTCGTGCTAAAAAACGAAATATTCATCTCCATAAAGCTTTTCAGCAGATGGAAGCATGAAGTGCTCCAAAATCTCCTGATAGCTAGCTGCATTGACCCTGCCCTTGATAAAACACAGTGGACCAACACCAGCAGCTGACATGGCACCCCAGACCAGTGCTGCTTCTCTGTAGCCCAGGTCAGGCGCTTCTGCCCCTGTTTCTGGTTCAAAAGTGGCTTGACCTGGGGAATGCGGCACCTGTAGCCCATTTCCTGCACACGCCTGTGCACGGTGGCTCTGGATGTTTCTACTCCAGATTCAGTCCACTGCTTCCGCAGGTCCCCCAAGGTCTGGAATTGGTCCTTCTCCACAATCTTCCTCAGGGTCCGTCACCTCTTCTCGTTGTGCAGCGTTTTTGCCACACTTTTTCCTTCCCACAGACTTCCCACTGAGGTGCCTTGATACAGCACTCTGGGAACAGCCTATTCGTTCAGAAATTTCTTTCTGTGTCTTACCCTCTCGCTTGAGGGTGTCAATGATGGCCTTCTGGACAGCAGTCAGGTCGGCAGTCTTACCCATGATTGCGGTTTTGAGTAATGAGCCAGGCTGGGAGTTTTTAAAAGCCTCAGGAATCTTTTGCAGATGTTTAGAGTTAATTAGTTGATTCAGATTATTAGGTTAATAGCTCATTTAGAGAACCTTTTCATGATATGCTAATTTTTTGAGATAGGAATTTGGGGTTTTCATGAGCTGTATGCCAAAATCATCAGTATTAAAACAATAAAAGACCTGAAATATTTCAGTTGGTGTGCAATGAATCTAAAATATATGAAATTTTAATTTTATCATTACATTATGGAATATAATTCACTTTTATCACAATATGCACATTTTTTGAGAAGGACCTGTATATATATATAGTCATATTGTCCAGCCCTAAAACTTTTTGTCAGTGTTTATTTAAAAACATCCAATTATGCTTTTGGCAGTCTGTAAAAAAATAGTCCTCAGAGTTTTTGTCAAATCCATTTATACAGTCAATCTCAAAGCTCTTTCCCATTTTAGATTTATTTTGTGTGTTTTTCATGGCATTCACGCTGAAAACCAATGCCACTCATTGGCGTAACCGCAGTCACTCCGGCTGACGTGACGTCACACAATGACATCTTGGAGCCAGAGTCTGCGCAGTTGTGAGCATGAAGTGGAGCCGCGGTAACGAGCTGTGTCCGAAATCGAATACTTCTCTACTATATAGTATGCGAAAAACAGTAAGCCAACAGAGTACTATGTTCAAATTCATAGTAGGCCTATTCGAAAAACAGTAGGTGAAAAGTATTCGGATTAACTACTACTTCCGGCGAGATTCTGAAGTGTGCATACGATGGACACTTTACTCTCCCATGAGGCCACGGGAGATGATTTATAAATGGAGGTGAAGGGACGTAACTGACGCTGCTATGTCACATGATAACGACAACATGTAGTATTTCCGGATTACATTCTACACTCATTCATACTACATAGAACATACTTTTTAAATGGTCACAAAGTTCGTTCAAATTCAAATGTAGTACCTACTCACATAGTACGCGATTCTGGACGCAGCCAAGGTGTGTGAAACAAAAACGTACAAAAAGGTCAGTTACAGTCCTTGATTCTGATTGGTCAATAGCTGTGTTTTATTCCCAACAGTTCTGTGTATCACTGCGCAACACCCTTAGCAACCACTCTTAGCAAAGTAAACATATGTTTGTTCTCATTGATGTTGTTCATTGACGCTTACTTTATTATGTAGAGTATTGTGTGAGAGATTGAGTGAGCAAGTGTATTACCTGCATAGCATTTTCCTTCAGGTCAGTCCTAGGATCATAATAAAAAATCTGTTTGAATGTCTGCAGCAATATCTTGTCCTTTTAACAGTTCCCCATGCCCTGACATTGGCAGTGCTTTGTCAGTTGGGTCTTGTTCCCATGTTCACAACGAATTTCAGTTCTTTCAATATAAAAGTCTTTGCTACTGACTGACACATAAAGATGGTGTGGGGGGAAACGCCCCCCTTAAGGACTGTGTAACTTTTTCTGTAAAACAAAAGGTACATATGTCTAGAATAATTATCCAAGTTCCAGTGACAGTAACATAAATTATGAACCAAATATGAAAAATGAGTTTTCATGTTATTAGATTTTTAACAATCTTGGTATTTTATACCAATGGGTAAATTACCCCACAGAGGTGGCGTAAATTGCCCCCACTCTGACAAAGCAATTTGCTTTATACGTTTACCGCAAAATCAGAGTACAAGCATGTTTATCTTAAAATTAGACAAGCCAAAATAACAGTAGATATATGAATATTTATTAATGAACCATTTTAAAATAAACTTTTTTGTAAAATATTGTTAGCTGATGCTAACTGGCAGTCTAGCTAGCTGATGACAATGAGGTCATTTTTAAATATAAAGTCCAAATATTGTTATTCCACTTAGATTACATTTGATGGAAAAACAAAGAATGTGATGTTCAGAACATGGTAAGTACAGTAATTAATTATGATAGTGGGAATAGTGGGAAACTGGGGGCGTTTTACCCCACAGATCAAAAATAAATACATTTGTCATTCTGAAAATATAATTATATTTAAGTACTCCCTAACTACATGCCTTGCTCTTCTCATATCATATAAAACTGTGATGTTCTGCAAAACAACAAGCTTTACAACAGCTTGTTTTTCTTACTATTAAAAATGATATCACTTAACGTGAAATCCGTTTTCTCTCAGGTACTTCACCAGTGTAAGCTTCGCGGTGAAAACGTCATCACTCTGGTCAAGTAGTCCATAGCAACAACAAAAACGTATCTCCATTTTATCTAAAGATTATTTTGGGGAAAACAGTATGGGGGTGTTTTACCCCATGGGGACGTTTTTTCCATACTCTACCCTAATCTAATGGCGTAATAATGTAGCCTAACTTCTGTTGCTGTTCATGGTCAGGGACTTTTTTTTTTTCAGCAGAAGGCTTTTTAGTGATTTTACTTCATGACATTGATACATATTTTTTGGCTTTAATATTTTTTGTGTGTGTGTTAACCATTTTATAAAAGCAAAGGTACTCGAGACTAGTGCTGTATCGTGAAGTCACGGCTGAAGGGCGTTGTTAGGCACGACGCTAAGTTAGAATTGCTTGACTCTTCTGAGACTATCCAGCTGATTCCCGAACGAGTGATTCTCATGAATCGGATCTTTTTAGTAGCCTAAATCAATTAACAACGTACAATATTACGTTGTGATTCTGAAAATGAGCAGCGAATTTTGCAGGAATTGTAATTTATTTTAAATATTACATTTATCGCTGATTTGTTGTATCTGAAACTTATATGTTTAAGACAGAATAACGCATTAATCATACGAACCCATTATTCAAATATTTAATGCAATACATTATTGCAATGGTTTATTTCTTAATCGTAAAGTGGAGATGTATGACGCACATTTCCATCTCGTCTGCAAAATACGCTCTTAATGCACATAAATGCATTTTTCATATAGCTTGTTGCTCGTTGTCTTTTCTATCGGACACCAAGCGCATCTGTTTCCCACTCCGAGCACGTAGAGCGCCTCTGTCAGCGCGTGTCTCTCCCGCGAGAGCGAGAGCGCGCCCACACGAGCAGGCATGGAGCCTTTGACGTCACAGCGAGGCACCCCGCCAGAGCGCGAGCAGCCACAGCTGCCCGCGTGTGTTAAATCAATCTTTCACGTGAATGACTGTGCAGCTCCCCCTCTGGCATCCTGAAACATTCTCAGAGAGATTTCAGGGCTGCATTTAGGTGAATGGAGGGTGAGAGGCTCATTGACAAATAAACGTGCGTAGCGTTTGTCTTCACGGGACCTGTGTGACATTTTGAACTGCTATGATGTGGAATTGTCCTGTGAACTGCCCAGCTAGGAGGGAAAGTTCTCTAAGTTCTTCCAGTACCAGAATGTTGGTTCAAAGTTATTTTTAATAACATTATCAAAACATAAGCACAAGAATGTTCACATAACCGAAAAATATGTTTTTACAAACAGGGAATTTTGAACATTCTGAGACATAACGTTTTCATAACTTAAAGGCGCTGTATGCATGTTCTTGACTGTACTAAAGCATAAAAATACCATTGCAAATATATTTAGCAAACATGCTGAGTTCACATACCAGTCCGTCGATTCTGACATATAGAACCTTTCATGGGAACGTTAGCAAAACAGGATACATCCAGTTTGAAGAGCACTATAATCACAGTGGGGAGCTAGAATAGCCTACATCTTTCTGTCTTTTTAAACAGGTGTTGTTTTGTAAATGAAGGTAAAAAACTGGTTTCAAACTGACTTCCAAGCCATCAAAATGTCTAATATAGAACAAATTTAAGTGAATGTCCAATATACAGTAGCAAAGCCAATTTTTTGTCTTGCTAAAGGGGGAAATACCATAACACTGCTTTCTGTTCCTGCTAGTTGTTTACTCTGGATGTATAAAAATAGTATAGAATAGGCACCTACATTAAAAACACATGCGCTCACAGATAGCAGAGAAGCTTTGACGTATCTGGCATGATGGATTTACACACTTTCCGCAGGATCAATGCTACTGATGCTGGGACTCGCAGGATAGCTTCTATAAAGATATCTCCCTCCCATAAGCTTTTAGGAGAATTATGTGTAGCTGTAGGAAGCAGAAATGAGCTTTCTTTTGCGTCATTGCAGCTTGGGTTAGATTTGAGATTCATTTGGAGCTTGAGGTTAAAGGGATAGTTCACCCAAAAAAATTACCATTTTGTCATCTTTACTCACCCTTATGTCAATTCAAATCTGTACTGAAAAACAACATTGGACCCTATTGATGCTTGTTATATAGACAAAAATACACTGAAACATTATTTACGATATCTGGTGTTCCACAGAATAAAGTCTACTATCAATAGACGTCAAAGGTTGCCCTTAAAGGGTAAGGAAAATAACATTCAAGACATTAAGATTGGGGAAGTTCCCCTTTTCATTCAAAATGTCTTCTATTCCAACTCTATATAGCCACATATCAGCACCACGGACCGTTCCACAACAGTAACGTTTCAGGGTATGTATTAACCAAAATAGTTGGGAAAAGACACAATGGCCACAATAGCACAACGGATACTGAGAAAAACATCAATACCATTCTGAAACCATCTAGGTTTTATCGGCTTTAGATCTGACAGTCCCACCCAAACAACAACCACTCCTTCAAGACCTACACCAGCAATCCCAAAAATTACTTCAGTAGACTATAAAATTATTGCCGGTTCCAGCTTTCCTCAAGTACAAAATATACACCTCATACTCAACCTAACCAACCGTGAGGTCTGGAAGTTGTTTGGTTCAATTCGCCTCTACCTGCAACCATCTTAACCAGCCTGACAGACTCTATTCATGCAAAACACTGTACATTTCAAAGCCGCTATATCTGACTGCATGTCTTTTTCTGTTATTGAGATCTTAAAGAGCCCCGTCAGCCTTGGTATTGGTTTTTTGGTTAACCATGTTAATCCCTGAGAGGATCTCCTCAATTGTTGCCTCACTACCCTGCTCCGCACAATAGGGCCAAGCACAGACAAACGATCCCTGCTTTAAGACAAATAGCCTTTCTTTTCAGGCCGATAGTGTGGAGGAAGGAGAGTCCCATCCATATACTTCATAGCATAGACCCCGGTCGATTGGGGTCGATCCGGGTTGGCCGAGCCGCACCTTATCTCTTGGCTCGACAGTCATTTGTCCAAATGGCACCATAAGCATGCAGCAAGCAACATGTAGATGGAAAAAAGTCTTTGTTTCTCAGTAGAAATGAAGATAGACAGCCAGTTTAACGTTAATAAAGATCATAAAACCTGTCAGTTCTGAAGAGTTATAGATCATTGGATAATTCCAAGGGGTCCTCCACCAGCTGAGCAACTGCCACTGAGTTGTACAAAAACGTAACCTTTAGCGGTACAACTTGTCACCGGGGACGTACCCTTGACGGCCAACATTGTAAGTTATCTACCCCTAAAAGGTGCATATTATTACCTTAGGGTGTGTTCACACTTGGCATGTTTGGTTCAATTAAAACAAACCCTGGTGTGATTGCTCTGTTGGTACGGTTAATTCAAATAAGTGTGAACACTGCCATCTGAACCCTGCTGGGCACCAACCAAGCGGGTCGAGACTGCTGAAAAGATGGGTCTCGGTCTGCTTCCAAACCAACTTATGGTGTGGTTTGAATGAAATATGAATGCAAAACGGACTAAAGACCAAACAAAAACCTCTTCACAAGTTCTCAGCTGTTCAAAATACCATTATATGTAGGCACACAACGAGCGCATTTATCCCCGCACACAGCATTGTTTTGGATGTTCGGTAATTTCCTACTTAAAATAGGCAATACGCCATAAAAGCCGATCCATCAGGTTGTGCACTTATCCCTACACTTTTAGGTTCGGTGATAAAATACAAAACACAACAAATTTACAGTAAAACCTAAGCCACCTAATCAAAATACAATAATTTAACACTAGCAAGTAGTCGGTATTCTTGGTATGCTACAACCCTGCTTCAAGTTTCAGCAATTCTTTTACAGAAATATGACCATATTGCCTTCCCTGGCAAAATATTTTAAAAGGCATCGCCTTATTTCCATGGCGACACGTCATGCTTCTCATGTGACACACCATAGCCACAATAGTGCTCTATGACAGATGTATCGCTTTTATTTTGTGTTTCCTTTTTTATTCAAAATATTCACTAACTTGTTAATCTGATATTCCGATTTTAAAATATGTGAAAGTGAATGTTTTTTATCATTTAAAATGCTTTATGCATGATAGGCGCCGCCATGTTCGTTTGCACCGCGATTCAAAGAATCGGATTTAACATCACGTAAATTTATCCACATCTCCCGGAATACATGAAAATAAGTGATCGGTGAGCAAGGAGAAGAATAGAGTAAACTATATAGTTAACTATACAATGTGTATCTGATATAAATAAAACACTTAATCGAAAGGGTTTGTTATTGCTGCTTCCATAGACATCAGTATGTATTTAACAAACTATAAATGTATTTTTTGCTATTATGTGCATTTAAATGTCTGAAACCTAATATTGTGTGGTTGAAAACACTGAATAGTTGTGATATGTGACAAACGCTGAAGCAAAGCACAAAAGTATGTTTTAATTTAAGTGCCACTAAACCGAGGCACCGAAATCTGCATTCCGATTTGGTCCGATTACATACCGGTTATAGGGTTTCAGTACCCAACCCTACCCTTAAGGTGATGATACAAGAGGCAACTTTTTTGTGCAATATTGCTGGACAATGTTGCCGTCAATGGGCAACCAAGTGAGACCCGACCAATCTAAAGTATCCAGATAGAAATGTGTTGCCCATTCTCAGTGGGAAAGTGCCCAAGCAACATTGCTCAGCAACATTGCTCAAAAAGTTGCCCATGTTTCATCACCTTTAGAGTAGTAAAAAGCTGTACCCTTACGGTACTGCTATGAACCTTTCAGGGGTAAATAAGCTATAAAGATTTCCCTTTGAGCATACTGTCCCAGTGGCAAGCTGTTGTACCCCAAAGGTAACATTTTTGCCCTTTTTTTTAGAGAGTGGAATGCTGATGGATAGCTTTCTCCTTGACTGATTTTTTTGTCTTAAAATCTCCATCTAAACCCCCTCCCTCTCCTTCTTGTATAGGAACTAGTGATTTCTTCTTTCCTTTTCTCAGAAAAAAAAGGTACAGTGCTGTCACTGGGGCAGTACCCTAAGGTACAAAAGTGAAAAGGAACATCTTTGTACCTACTCACCCCTAAATGCTACATATTAGTACCTTAAAAGGTACATATCAGTTTGTTAGGAGTGCGTATTAGTACCTTAAAGGTACATATTAGTACCTTTTCAGTTTTGTACCTTAGGGTACCGACCCATTGACAGCAATGTACCTTTTTTTCTGACAGTGTAAGTGTAATCAAGATACTTGGAGGAGTATGCTTGGGAATAAGATTACACAATGCGATTTAACAAATCGACACATCACAAAGACCAGAATAGGATCCTCAGGTGATCAAAACTGGCAAGAGAGATATTTCACCATAGTGTTGAATTCTCAGTAATAAACTACTTTGTACTCACTGAATGATCAAATTCATGCGTTTGTCTTCTACCTTTGTCTTACGTGAATCATACACCATGGCAACAAGGGTCTAAATTTAGAAAAGTGGACGTCTCTGTTTCCTTGTAATTGTTTCTTGTTAATAAACCCCTGGCCTCCGTTTTGAATCCCTCTAGGGCTTGGTGTATTGGCTGCAATTGTGCTATTACTGCACAAGGTAATGGCCCAGGATCTATTTTTATCCCTCCGTCAGGGATCTGTTCGAACTTGATTATCTAAAGATGCATGATCAGTCATTGATACAATTTTCCTACCACCTAAAACTGAGCCTTGCCCTTTTGCTCTTTCACATAGGGCAACGAGCTCTCTCATGGGGCAATGAGAACATTTGAAGCCTTTAGTGACCTTTACAGACATGGTCATGTTGCCCAGCATGAGTGATGAATGAAGTGTCAGAATGAAGGGAAAGATAGAGTCATTTAAGGGAATGGATGTTCTTCTTGTCAAGAGATGAATTGTGGCTGGGGTAGAACAGGCTGGACATCTCTTACAGAGACTCAGTTATTTTTGTTTAAACTGTACTGAATTTGAGATTTAGAATCTATATGAGATTATAATGTATATTATAATATATGATGAGATTATATTATATACCAGGAGAGAAAAATTTGTTTTTAAATGACAACCACAACAGTTTACAGAATTTATTCTATTCCGACTATTTATAAAACCTACATACACCTAGAAGCTTGCATTCACTTAAAGATCTAGAAAAAATAACCAAAGCAGTACAACATTTGCAGAAATATTTTTCCATTTTAAACGTCCTAATTTACATACAGAGCGAGAGAGACAGGACGTGTGCATTGCACCCTTTGCTTTGTTTCTCCCTCCGATTCTCTGTAACACACACCCTCACGTTCACACGTAAATGCTTGCAGCCACACAAAAAAACCTACCCCATATAATGGAGGTCTGAAGTCAGGCTCTTTCCTGATCCTGATTTGTTTTAACTATTCGTTTGCATGAAAAGGCCAAAAGACTGTTAATAAAGTGGCGAGGATAGGGGCAGGCGGAGATGAGACAGGTCTAATATTATTTCAGCTTTGTCTAAAAGACTGATGTGACTTAAGAGAAAATAACAGCCTTGGAGAATTCCGCATGATTTGTTAGGCACTGGATAAAGCTCACTGGATTAAGGAGGATATCACTTATGGATGACACTTAGATATTGATAGCAAGCAAGCAAATGGACAAACATGGACATGTGTGTTTGTGAAGACATCTATGCTGCAGAAATTTGCATATCTGCAGACAACACCTTCCGTTTACAGAGTGATGGTGAGATGCATGTGCCCCCTTAGATATTTGAGGATCCAACAGGATTTCAGGAAGTCAGGATTTCAACTTGGGTCCACTTGCATGCTAAATGAATGTAATATTACTACGCAAACAGGTCTTCACTAATATAATAAAGAATTAGTAAAGGGCTTTTTGTTTTGGTCATATCTCGTCTAGTTCACAGAGTAAGTCAGGATGGCCATTTGCAAAGATCGGCAAATCTAGCAACTAGTAACTCATTTTCAGAAGTGCACAATAGCCACATTTCCACTGTCGGGCCAGTGTGAGCCAGGGCTTTCAATAGACCTGTAGCACCGAGCCCCAAAACCACACTGTGTTTCCGCCGTCGGGCCAGAAGCTTCACAGCGCTTCACTAAAACCCACCCGTAACATGCTTCTCTGGAACAACGTCATCAACGTCAATCATTTCACCAACAAATAGATCTTTTATCAGAAAACTTATCAGAAAGAAATCACTGGAAACTAACAAAATCACTTATTTGTAGTCACAAGACAGTATGTTTACTTCACATTTAGAAAGAATGAACATTTCAGATTTTCCAACAAAAATATGGTGACAGTCCCAATAGTTATATTTTCAGTCAGAGAAACAGAGGAAGCACCAGAAAAACCAGAGTTGCTTTATTTTACAATATGCAGAGCTAAATATGGATATCAGACAGTCCGGTATAAAGAGACTAGACGTACTGACAGATAAAATAAATACACAATTGTTATAGCATTTATGATTTGTCTGGTTTTTTTAAAGCTGTCGTATTTACGATGTTTACTATGGTAATGGTTAGCGCAAATAGTCTTTTGCAGCACTATTTCTGCCTTATAGTGATCAGAATACACATCGGATCACAAACATAAGATATTTCAAACACTCGCTGCTGTCTGAAAGTGAGTGCTGAGCTTAAATGATTTTAAAAGTCTTTAATGCTGATATATGAAATCACCCGCGGCGCTGCCGTCTCCTGGCTCAGGTAATCTCCACCTTTGTTCGTAATCACTCCTCAAGCCCGAGCTGGCCTGCTTTGGACAAAGGTATTCGGTGGGCCAAAAAAAAACTGGCAGTTGGCCCAGAGGAAGCCCCGACGAGGCCCGATCAAGGCCCGAAGTGACAGTGGAAACGCGACTGGCCTTGGCACGCAGTAGCACGCAAGCTTTTGGCCCAACAGTGGAAACGCGGCAACCGAGGGTCCTGAGAACTTAAAAGTGACTTTACAATGATCTACAGGTGGACTGAACAAAACCTGTGCCTCTTAATTCCTGGAAGTAGTGTGGAGTCTGAAATTGAGACTAGCAAGACAGTTGATAGAGTCTTAGTGCAAAAACATTGTTCCAAGATGGATCTGCAGTATCAGATGATAAGTACCCAAAAAATAACCAGCATTGTTTGTGTGTGCACTGTATGTGTTACCACATGTATCTCTCCTTAATGCAAGATTGCAGAGAAGAGACATTTTCCTTAAGGGAAAAACTTTTACCTTCAAAATACACTGTTAAAGTCTGTAGACTCACAGTTCTTATTAAAGTTACAGTCCCTCCAGTGTTGTAGTTGTCACCACTAGTAATCAAAGAGTCAAGAGTGCTCCATTTTAAGGATTATGGTCTCGTAATTTTCACATTCGCTCAGTGCCACAGGACAAACCACTAAACAGGGTCTATCATCCACTGAGCCTTGAGCAGGTAAAGGGGCTTGTGCTCTGAAAATTGCTATTTGCCTCCGTCCTCCCAGACCAAATGGGGATTAATTGAGTCTAATTAAAGCTCTTCTCCACTGCAAGCACTAATGTGGTCAATATCTATCCAGCGGGAGACTGTCCTCAATTATCCCGGCCTCACAATTATCATCATCATTACAGCAGAGTCATTTTTACGCGAGTATTTCAGAGTTATCTTTTAAAGACCTGTTGCCTGTGAGAAAAGAGAAAAAGAATCTTTTTCCACCATTGGACGGCTCTCAATGCCATATCCCTTTTCTCATTTGTCATTTTTTCCCTCTCTTCCATTCTCTCCAACTTTCAGACAAGGCCTTGTCGTCAGGTGATGGATTGCAATAGTCTCTCGGTTTATCTCAGGAGTCACAGGTAATCTGGAATATGCCAGATGAGACCCAGGTTTGCCAAATGAGCCATTGCAAACATACATATGCGCGCAGACACAAATACATTTACTATTGATTCAACTAACCAAATGCCCCATCACTCAACTGCTTAAATGAGGCCCCAGGCGAAGTACCACTCTCAACACAGATCCCTCGCTGAATCCAAACTTAGGTGATGCAATACTGCATGGACTGTTGGGAAATAGCCCACAGAGAGTTTAGCACTAAGGGTGCATAGCATGAGCACTTCTGAATCCTAAAATTTCAATGAGACACCCTACAAACTTGAGGACTTACACAAAGAAGGACTAAGCATTGGATCAAATGCGCCATTTGGGGAAACATAATAGCCTCTAGTCAAAGAAGCAAGGCACTTTGATTTGTAGAAAGCAGTAATGAATCTCTATGCTAGACAAAGACACATCATGGAAATTGACCCCTTGCTTTAAGAAGGTGGTTTTGCCTGATGGGAATTCTCTTGACACCCACATGTTCATCCTGGACCTTCAATATGAATCTAGTGAATGGGACTTTACAAATGTACATTCTTGTTTGTTAAACAGATTAATTGTTATCTGAATCAACTAAGAGTACACTTCTACTACAGGGGCAATCGCTGAACCTGAGGCACCTTGCTCAAGGGCACTAACCGTCGACCCGCTGCAAGTAGGATTTGAATTGTTATCTGAATCCAGCATGGGAGGCAGGATTTGAATTGTTATCTGAATCCAGCATGGGAGGCAGGTATGTGAACAAGGACAATAAAAACCACAGCCGCTATCATCAGTTGCTAGCGTGACTCTTGAAGCCAGGGGAGTGATGTTTACACAAAGCTCACTAACATACATTTATTACACTCACCCCCCTAAGCCTCACTCCCATCCCGGGTTTCGGTACCAAAAGTAATCATTCCTACTCGAACCGCTCCTAACGGGATTCAGGTGCACTAACAAGGATGCTAAAGACCACAACCGCTAGTGCACCTCTTGAGGCCGGGGAGTGAGGTTTACACACTCAGCTTTTACTGGCCCACGTCTGTTACACCAGCAAGCACTCTCTCTTTCTGACATCCCTCTGGAATAAACAAAAAGAAATGAGAGTCACCACATCTCAAGTCCTACTGCTAATTCTCCACATTTGGGTCGAGCACTGCCCCGCTGAGGAAAAATTGCCACAGGTTTATCTAGCGCAACCAACAGAAGAGGTCCTGATCAGCACGTACTCCTGTTGACTGGACCATGACATTGGCTAAAGAAAACCGCCAGATTGAAACCAGTGGGCAAGAAACCCCCTATAGCTCAAAGCGACACTAACTTGTTCTCCGCCACACACCTTGGAGCTTGTGGAGTCAGTTGCAGAAGTTCCCAGCAAAAAGGGAGGTTCTGAAAGTAAAAACAAATAATTATTTACTGTCAATAGTATTTTTTACCCTCCAAACTGGCCATGGTGGTATGGTTCAGTGATTTGAAGTGGGGAGAGAGAATGAGGGAAGGGGTCCTGAGTTCTCATGGCTCATTGTAGATTTTTGTGGCAGATGAAATATGTTTTAATTTGCCAAGCGCTGGAGGGGCTGTCGATAACTCACATGCAAGAGAAAGGACCAAAAGGCGGGAATGCATTCTCTCCCTCTCTCTCCCTCTCTCTCCTCTCTCTCTCTCTCTCTCTCGTTCCTTACTCACTTTGGAGCTCCTGCATGTTCCCATGGTAACGGATCACAGCAGCAATGCAAGGCAAGTTGCATGCCAAAACTGAACGAGATAGGCACCAAATACAAATACTCTCACTGTCTCTATCATTCTCTATCTATCCAACATGTCTATTGATGTCTCACACAAACACCTTGGTCATAAATTGAGTGTGACAGATAAACATTTCAAATCACTGAAATTATGCATGCAAAAACTGGAAATGTAAATGTGTTCAGGATTTTGCATTTGCATCCTATAGTATCATACCAGGTCATACCAGGTATTGACATGATCCAAATGAGATCATACACTTTAACAAGTAATGGTGAAGGCTTGGATCAGAGGAGGATGATGCAGGGAGTATTCGAAAGTTCTAAAGTATGTTGGAACATTCACAATCTCTCCGGCTGACCGAAGAGATTCTGCAAAAGCCACAGTCAGAAAATGAGATGTCAAGTGTGATTAATCTTCACACCATGAGAGGAAGAGAAATGAGGTGATTCTGGGGTGAAGAACAAGAAAGATCTGGAATAGCAATGAACAAGCTTGACATTCATCCATATTCTTTGCTGTGAAGGTTCCCAGACCTAAAGGATGTATGTGGCATTCAGGTTAATGCGCATATTTTATCTTTCATAGTTGTGCGTTGCTTCTTCTTTAGACAATTTAGAGTTTGCTACTAATGAAACTGTTCTTGTATTTACAAGTAAAATACATATATTCTTGTATATACAAGTAAAAACATTTAAGCAGGTTTTAGGGCTTAGTTTGTGAATCAAATTTGGGTTGGAAACGCATATCTCAAATCAGCATTAAATGAAGTAAAAACAAAAAAAATCCTATTATTTAGTCAACCTCATGGCAATCCAAACCTGCTGGTTTTTGAGCAATGACAGTTAAAAGTGACATTTTTATATTGCACGTTATATTGCAAGTTTTCTGGAGTTATACAATATGTATGTGTGAGGAACAGACCATAATGTAGGGTACGTTTACACAACAACAATATACTAAAAACAGAAATGGTTTCCTTTTGCGTTTTTTTGCGTTGGCGATGTTACTTTGTAAAGAAACACTTTGCACCTTTAGACGCGGAGGAGATTGCGCTTTTTCAGGCCCCCAAAACGCTGTTGTCCATTTTTAGTTGAATTGGTGTCGTTTAAACAGCCCCAAAAGCCCTTTTGGGACAGGATTAGTTTTACAAGGGTAGATGGAGTAATGTAATTTTACCACAGGACGTTAGTAATTTTAATGGCCAATTCGCACAGGATGAGAGATCCATCAGAAGTGGGAGGGGTAACTCGAATATATATATATATATATTTTTTTATCGAAATGAAAAAGAAAACACTTGAGATTTGCCACAGACTTGTCCCACCGTCTAGAACACAACTTAATGCTTTTTCAAGCGCCTCCATACTCGAAAAAACACTTTTAAACAGAAAATGATGGAATATTTACGTACAGATTTACAGCGAGTCCATTCGCACAGAATTAGTACTATCTGAGGTGATTTTTCCGAACCTTTTTACAGAAGGTTGCTATAATCTTTACTGACATGGTTCATAACGATTAGGTTTGTATTTGTATTTATTTGCCAGTATGGATGGATCAATATTTGTATGGCTCAAAGTATGGATGGGGGCCAAGAACAAAACTTTTCCAATGTTTTCTCCAAGATGTTAGTACTCCAATTTTAAGTGTATGTATTTGTTAGCTTATCCAGCTGGTCCTCCCCTCACAGCTTTACAGCAATATTAAACCATTTTTAATTAAATTTCAGTCTTTTCCTCACACAAAGCTGTATGACTTTAGAAGACTTGAAACAGGTGCACAAAAAGCAAGGATTACTTTTGTGGTAAATTTATGGTGATTTTTTTCCCTTTTGAAACTTGCTAGTTGTGGCAGTAGCCAGCTGTCATGGGTTGAAAAATACCTACCTAAAAAATTCTGCTATGCTCCACAGAACAAACAACAGCATACAGGTTTGTGAGTGAACGAACGAACGAACGAACGAACGAATGAATG
>CM040929.1:17151550-17464050 GCA_023029165.1 Gobiocypris rarus
CCTTAAGCAACTTCTTGAAGTTTTCTCTTCTGGTACTCAAACATGGGTCTCTCACACAGCTTCCTTTTATTGAATGGTATGGCCCATTCATTGTTTCCCATCAGGAACCCCATCCCTCTCATAAACAACACAACTATTTACTTTCTGAATTAACCAATTGCAAAGCATTACATAACCATGTCGCACTGTTTGTCTCCACGAGTGGCATGGCTACGGCAGCCAAGTGGGGGGACACTGACAAAGCGCTTTTCTTCCCTTGTGAAGCTACACTGCTGCTAACAATCACATCTTTGTGGAGAAAACAAGGGCCCAATTAACCTTCAAGATGGACAGGACGGCAAACAGAATGAAAGAAGTGCCATAAGAGGCACGACTAGTAAACATACCGCAGGATTTCATTCTCAATGAATGGTTTTAGGGACCAGTAAAACTGGTGTCGTGAGTCTTAGGCCCAAACCCAATTCCACCCCTTAGCCCTTCACTTTTCCCACCCCTTCGTTTTGCGTGTTCACGTGAAGAGGTAGGGGGGTCTCGTTTCTCTTTTGGCTGGAGTGGTAGGAGTAAGGTGAAGAGCCAGATAGCCCTTCAAACAAAGATTTTGCAGGACCACACATCGAATGATGGGGTATGAGGATTTTCCCTGCATACACCGACTACGTGCTGCTAGAATGCATGTAGTGATGTTGCCATTCAGAATCGATCAATTGTTGCTAAACATGTTGTTTGAGTGATGTGAACACAAACTAATAACAGTTTAAAAAATTATACATAAGGCAGTCGCTATTTACATCACGTGGATTGTCTGTAAACTCGCATTACCATGGCAACACCTGACTCGTTTATATTACATTGCAAAGAGAGCCGTTATCGCACTCGCAGCACCACAGTAGAAAACGAAACCATTTCAGTACCAGCCGGCAGATCAGCACGGAATGAAACGGTTAATTAACAGTTAGGCCCAATGGAAAAGCAGCTCCACCAGTCTTGTATGTTCTGTATCATTCTGTCTCGTCTTAGGAAACTCGAAGGCTCATACGATTTTGAATTGAAAACAAGCGCCGTTTTATTAAGTCCAAATACAGCGCAAAACTACGCTGGGAGTGAGTTAATTTGTTAAACGTGCTCGTGCCTGATTACACATAACCTTGGCACTTTATTGCTGTTCATACTGGTTAAATGTTACAGGACACTAATAAAAGAAACGAGTATGGTGACGTATGATGACGTGTAACGGTGTAGTAGTGGTGTCCCATTTCTTAGGGGAATATTGTCACCCCTACGCCTTACCACTCTGTTTCAAGGGGCAAGGGGAACAGATAGGTGTAGGGGTAGGGGAAGCCGAAAGGGTATATAATTAGTTTTTTAGTTTTTTTACCCCATATCAAAACCCTGCCCTAACCAGGTCCATAAAACAAGTTACAATGTCAGGTATACAATAAGCACAACAAAACTGTCTGAAATATGGCATAATGATTGACCTAGATGCAACTGATCATTAAAAAAGATAAACAGTTGCTTCCCTACAAGTGTCGACAAGCCCTAGAAGCAGTAATGGTTTTATAAATGGTTTAGTCAATCTTAAAATAATTGTGATGAACAAGAGCTTTGACTTTTCAGTGACGAAAAGGTTATATAAAATGCAAATATTTTATTTAATGGAATTTTGCACACTTCAAGATAAATATATTAGCATTTATTTAGTATCAGTGTTTAGTATCAATACTTGTCAATTGAATGGGAAAAACTTTAATTTAAAACAAATGTTATAATTCAGAAACTCAACATTTTTTGAGAATAACTGTTACTTTAAGGTTTATCTCTCTAGAAGTAAACTGTGCAAGAGCATTTTAATTAATTCCCACAAAGAGTGAAAAACAATAGATCTGTAGACCAATAAACCCACCAATGAGTAATGTAATTCCTTCTTTAGTAGTTTAAATTGTTTCACAGACCAATGACGGTCAATAAGTAAAAGGTTTTCCCTTCATGACATGTTATGAAGAATAACAAAGGGTGACTTCGGCCTTCTGGGAAAAGCAATAATTACTCCACAGTAAAAACAAATCAGCTTTTTCCTGTTTGTATCCAGTGACTGACGTTTCCAAACTGTTTGAAGACCAGAGCTAATCTATAGCGGAAGCACTTACAACACATCTCAGACAGTACAGATATATGGCCTGTTCCATAAATGTATAAAAGCATCATTGCGTGGGACTGCACTGGAGATCGCATATTCAGAAAATGAAGGCCTCTTCACTATTCAGTGTATACGGCTCTGAATCATTAGCCAACGAGAGTCCACTTCAACAATGAGCATTTCTGTTCACTGAGGCCACGGGTCACCCTGCCTTTCTTCGTGTCCCTCATTATATATGCGAACATAACAGAATCTGCAGCTATGTGCTTGGACTGGGTGAACTTTAAGACTTTTGTGTTTCTGGGTCAGTGAACAGGGAGGACAGAGCTGAGGGGTCAAATCTCATCTGGTGGCGACAAACAGCTAAGAGGATTGACTAGCCTAGAATACTAACTACATGGTAATGAAAAATGCTACGTGTCTGTGATTTTTGTGTGACAGTAATTTTAAAAGAGGAAGGATGGTGTTTTAGGAGATGGCAATAATATGTCCATGGGAATTCCTTGTCATTTTGGGAAACAGCAGAGGGGTGTCTTGGAGCTACAACTGGCATCTAAAGGCCGGGACACACCAAGCCCGTCGGGCATTTATAGATAAAAATAATAGACATATCTCCTTTAAGCCCTGCATGATTTTTGTCTGTCCCATACAGAAGATTGCCATTGTGAAACAAAGTTATTTCTGTGATCGTGGCTCCTAATCGGTGGTCCTATGTCGTACAATGAGAGAGGTTCAAAGATGGCAGTTGTCACAGTCTTGAGAGCAAAGAAGCCCCACAACAATTTTTGGCCAGTGTCAGAAATTCAGCATGGTCACTGAACAGTGTGTTTGCTGCTACGACCTACGTCTACTGACCAGACAGTGAAAATGCGACATGAAATCAACGCGACATAGCGCTAAAACTTAAAACTGCTAACCTCAAGCTCTTTTCTCTCCCTCTTTCGCAGCGTCTTCTTTTTCTCAGCACACATAAAAACTACAACTGCCAAAGTGTGATTCAACATGGTCTTTTTTGTTTACCACTAGCACGTGCTGATGACGTTTTATTCTTCTATAGAAACTTGCATCGTAGCCTGTGAGTCAATAGGCGTCATCATCGTACAGTCTAAATTAATGTTGCACCCAAGTTTAATGGATCCATATCGCCCAGTGTGATTTGTAATCGTGCAGTGTATCCCGGGCTTTACACGCAGGCGCAGAGTGCTAGCTGACAGTCAGCTGTAGTCCTTTCGTTGTGTTCAAGCCCAGGTTTTTTGCCGCGACAACACAGTCGACTTTCATGTGTGTCCCTACCTTAAAGGCCAGGACAGGCAGTTTTTGAACATCGGTCTGCTTAGTTTATTTCAAGTCAGATGCCGTCTGGGTTTTTTGGGCCGATTCAGTATGTTGAATCGCCGTCTGGCCATCGGTGAGAGAGAGAACTCTTATAGGCTGTTCAGCATAGCGAACGAGTCAGTGCTCGAGAATGAAAGCAAGTCAATATGGTACAAACAGAAGGTTGTTATAATTTTATGCCATTTTACCAGAGCATTCAAAATATTTTCATAATAACATGAGCCAACTGGAGTGAAGAAAGTGATCAGCATGATTGATATTCAAAACGGTAGTAAGCACTGCTTTGTTTACGGTTTATATATCTGCAGTCTTAGTTGTAGTTTCACTTCGGTTTGTCGTTTTTTAGACTATTGATACCTGCTGATGTAGACATATATTTACTTACATGCAGGCACAGAACACACATGCTAGTTGACAGTCACCTTTAGTCTTTTTGATGTGTTCAAGTGCAGCTTTTGACCAAGACACAGCCGACGAGTCATAATAGACTCGCACCGAGAGTGGAACAACAAATTACACAACAGTAACACCTTCCAATAATAGAAAGAGTAAGGCAGGAGATGTTGGCTTCAAAGCTTGCAAAAAAAGCCCATGCTGCTTTTCCACTTTACCGGTTTATCTATCTGGGCTAAGTTTATGAGTTTATCGCATTAAAAAAACCTTTGAGCCACAAGAGAAACAATATTTAATGCAAAATCAGATTAGAACGCAATGTGCAATAAGAGAGGGAGAGGAAAGTGGAAGAAATGAGGCAATAAGCTTAGTTTTGGAAACAACTGGCTTTTTTTAAAAAGGAGAACTACACATGGCCAAGTAAATTCCCATGATGCAGATGATGTAGATATGAGGGCGTCTTACCTGAAGGGAAGATATGAGGCATTGGAGCCTGAAATCAGGGCTCTGTAGGCTTCCTCTGGTGTTTTCTTCAGGTAAATAACCTGAGATAGGAAACAGGAAATGTCATTAGTACATCAGCAAAGCAGCTGGATGGTAATGCATTGTTAACTAAAACAAAACAAAACAAAAATTCTGTAATTGACAAAGCTGAAGTGAAATATAAATAGATGCAAATTCTAAAATTAAACGAAAAGAGCTAGTAAATCAGACATCCCTACTTCCCAAATGCCTTCCTATCCATGTCTGTCTATGTTCCTTTTTATCCCATACACAAATTCAGGCAGAATGTGTCACACAGATGAAATGCTGTGGCTCAGCACAATGGGGCCTTTCTCAAGTTGGGACGACTTGTCACGGCACAGTGTGGCAGTCACACACACAGACTTGCTGAAGTGACGAGTTTAAGCGGTCATCTATTCCCTTCATCAACGCCAATCCCTCTTGACATCACAGAGAGAAAGAGCTCTATAATAAGATCTCTGCTAACTCCTTGAACATATCTATGGCTTGGTGTCAGAATGCTAGTGTTGGGTCCGAGTCCACCCTTGTCGAGTTCGAGTCAAGTCCAAGTCTTAAACAATCAAGTCCGAGTCGAGTCCGCCCGAGTCCGGAGTGTAATTAAATTGAAAAAAAGATTAGAAATTGATATTGTAAATTCTTATCTTCTATTAATATTTAAACCTTTCAACCCATTAAACCAATGGCAAATGTAAAATTGAACAAAAATACCACTATTACATCTAGCCATTGCCATTTAACATTTCTTTTTTGTCAATATATCAACTAGTTTCCAATCAAAAATGGTTTCAAACAATAGAATGGACATAGAGCTATGTAGAACTTTTATTATTACAAGTGCAAGGAAATACTGCTTTATTGTATTTCAATTATTCACTGTATTACATGTACGTTGAGAGTAGTTCACTCAAAAATGAAAATTCTGTTATCGATTACTCAACTGTGTTTATGATAACCTTGTGTGTGTTTGACAGTATTAGTGCAATATGACTACTTAGTCCAGTAATCACGTGTGTTTGACAGCCTTTTAGTGCGCGCGCCAGCGCATGTTAACAGTGCATAAATAAACAGAGAAATATATTTCAAACCGAGAAAAATAAAAAAATAATCAATTAAATGCAAAAAAGAAGGGGGAAAAAAAACGCAATTCACAAGCGTGTATTCAACTTTGAATGCCGTACCGAACATTTCAATATTATATTAAGAATTGTGGCATCCATCATCCATGCAGACAAAAATTCAATATATATCATCATATCACCTAGTCCTACGTTATTTGGATTTAAGTTGGTATTACAAGTTATAATAAGAATATAACAAGAATAAAAATGAAAACCAAGTATAAAAAAGAAGAAATTATAGTGGCATTCATTATAAACCAAATGTATTATAAACGGCAAGACTAAATTAATTTACTAAACAAAATAAACAAACAAAACTGAAACTACCGGTGTGTAGGAAATAAAAACGGGCATGTGGGAAAAGAAAATCCCAATTTATTCAAAAACAAAACAGTAAAAATTGATTACACTGCTTAAGAAGATATAGAATATATAGTTGTATGGACCACTTTATGATAATATTTTGGTGCTTTATGATTGTTTAATTCATTGTAATTGCATGGAAAAGAGCAACCTGCACACTCTTCAAAATATCTTCTTTTTCTTCCACAAAAGAAAGTCGGTCACACGTGTTTGGAACAACGCAAAGCAACAGAATTTAAATTTTTCCATGAACTAATCTTTTAAGCTCTCCAGTACTTGACAACTTAAAGACAAACTAGGAGAGAGTTTGTGAAGGCCATATTCATTCGACAGGAGGCCAGACCTTTATCATCACACAAGCTCATGAAATATGCAACAACGAACAATTAGCTGAACAGTTCGGCAGATTAAGTTCAGTCCCGTGAGAAGGGTCAGCACTTGTTTGTTTGTTTTGCACCCTACTGTCCCATGTGACCCAGAGAAATGATGGAATATCTTGGCCCCAGCCGTTCAACCAGTACACATAATTTCCTTCACATGATAAAACTGGGTCGTCTACTGTAGGGCAGATCAACAGCAAACATCTGCACTTGCCAGAGAAACACATCCCACACAAGCCTGGATCAATAAAAACCTTCTTACAGAAGATTCACTGCAAGCAGAAAGACAAATTACTTTAAAAGCACATTCATGCAGCTAAGAGTGACAGGCAAGCCCACATGGAGCAGAACCACGGTTTTATGCAGTTTGGAGATGATCACAGTAGTATATGAGAAAATGCAAGTCCATCTTAAGCACATTACTGAGTTTATAGGAGAGAATCTGCATGATTTGACAGCCGTCTCCAGAGGTTGGGGTTTATGAAGGTAGCTCAAATGAGTTTCCATTTAAGACAACTAAATTAAGACCAGGATCAGGGATCAGAATAAATTTAGGCTGAAAGGGTAAATGTGACCATTCCTAGTAGACAGATTTTTGAGGAAGTACACCAACTCTGAGAGGCATTTGCAAGATAATTAGAATTGCAAAGACCAGGTTTGCAAGGAAAGAAAAAAGCCCACATTTTCTTGAGATTCATCATCAGTTTTTGGTGAAGTTCATTATAATGCCAACAAACTTCTAATCAAATTATATAATGTCCACACATTTTTGCATTCACATTCACAACCTTAACCCTCACCCATCCCTTGGGTCATTTTGACCCAGAATTGTTTTATTTTTTATTGAATATTCAGAGTGGTCCAAGACCTTAGGACTTTTGTCGCATTTGAACCACGAATACACAACAAATAAAATTGACTGGATCCAAGGATTTTTTCAACAACAAAAAAATATATATATTTATATAAAGCCCTTGTGGGTCAATTTGACCTACTTCGGAATAAATGGAATGTGAGCTATGAAGAAAAAACATTTTAAAAAATGCTCTGAATCTGAATGCATTCTGAAGAGATAAACTCGAGAACTGACTTTAGCACCCAGCAGAACAGCTCATTTGCTCCAAATAGAGCTATAAGGCTAGTGGTAAAAGTCATGAAATATTGGGGGGTCATTTTGATCCAAAAGGGACTGAGTGTGAGGAATGGATTAAATTGTGTAAATAATATTTACATTATATTTATTTAAAGTTTAGAGGTTTATATTTTGTAAACTGATTTCCACTTTAATAAAAAATATATATATAACAAACATGATTAATGTAACCATTTTAAAGAAAAAGAAAATTGTTATATCTTTTGGAGCAAGAGCGGCGCCATATTAAATTACCACAGCATGTGACGTCACAGGGTTTGTTTGCTCCGTTGGCCAGTGAAGTAATATTAGCATTTCTTTACTTTTTGAATACATGCTTCTTTTCTTTTTTTAAAATGGAGGAGGATGAACTTGACAGGACTGTTGAGCCGATAATAAGTCCAATTGCTTATGCATTTCAGCAGATGGGATGAGGGGACTGAGCAGTACTACCTTTATGGGTTGAAGAAGTCGCAAACCCATTGGTTTGGGGTGAAGAGCGTGTCGGAAACACTACCTGGTGTAAGTGTGGATGGTGTCCACCATAATGTGGATGAATATCCAACATTTGGGACACATTCAACTGCAGTATGAATGTAGCTATATAGTCTCTACAGATAGGGAACCCAAAAATATATAAGTGGACATATAAGTCCCAGCTACAAACATCCAACACTGGACTGTGATGCAATGGCTGCATGCCACCATAAATCCCAAATCAGATTATACAAAAAGCCAGATTATAACTCGTCATGGCCCTCATCCAATGGAAAGCAAGGGAACATCAGATCCCCCCCCTCCTCTCTTTGAATAACCCAGGATCAGGGAAGGGGGAAAAAGAGGATGCTGATATTGTATAACACCATCATCCTTTTCAGTTCCCTAATATTTAAAATTACGGTTCTAGTAACAACAAGTTAACAGTGGCTTCTTTGAAGGAAACTGGAGAAGCATCTCTCATAGCACTTCCATTCCGTGTTGCCTTTTAGGACTCATCAATATTCATGAGGAAAGAAACGTTCTTATCTCCCAGAGCTTTATCTCATTGTGTGAGACAGTAGCTGTTTTGTCAGTACAAATCAGCATTAATAAACTAAATATACTTGAGTAAATATGTATGCTAGTAAAAATATTCTTCAAATATTTGCAGAAACACATATTGGTGCCGTGACCCTTTAGAGAGCTCAGACACTGGGGAGTCATTTACATGGAGGGTTTATCAAAATGGTACACTGACCCACATTATAGCTGGCACCTGTGACTTTCACGAAGCCAACGGTACCATCTGAGCAATAAATCTGCCCATGAGAGCGCCTGGAACAGGAAGAGTGGAGATGCCCAATGGAGCAATCGACTGGCATCACTCATGCGGTCATGCCGTTTCACAAGGGCCACTGTGTACGTGGTGGGATATATGAATGAATGCAGCGGAACAAGACAAAATGGCATGTGAGCCAGTCAAGGACATAGTTATTGCTGCCACAACGCGGGGGATGTACCAGTCAGTCAGCAGTCTGTCGCTCTTTCTGAGGGGGAGGCAGGAATGAGGGCGCTGGCAAACATCCGAGAAGACTTCGTACTACATACAAATTTGCTGTCGATGCTGCGATGTGGGAGGATTGTTGGTTTTGATGGAAACAGCTGAGTGGCTAATTTGCAGGGTCATGACAGATTCCGTCCTGGGCATTAATCCTCGAGACAGGCGAATGTAATTAACGCCAGAGACAGAAAGAGGTGGGATACTCACAGCATAAGCACCGATGAGCACAGCAGCGTTAGCCCTTTTGCGCTGGTCAAAGCTGGTGTAGTGAACAATCCTCTTTCTGGTCAGTGTAAACGACTGGAAACAAAAAACAAATGCATTACATTGCAAGCAAAGCACATTTCAAATATGTATACAATTTATTTTAGATAGCTTGCATTACATCAACTGTTCACTGTAGTTTTCATTACAGAAGAATTATCATGAAAATGAATGACAATCCAATAAGATGCTTACCCAACTTTACTAAAGCTAAATAAAAATTAACAATTGTTCAACTTTTCAGTAGGTATAAAACTATTTTCATCAATCATCAAAGTTTTAGTTTAAAGCATTTTAGCACAAAACGGCATTGTTAAATGGCATTTTAAAGAAACAAAACTCATTTAAACAAAAAACAAAACCTGCAGCAATGCGATTTTAATGAAAACAAATCAATTCATTAGAATAGCATTTTAAAGAAACTTCTTTAAAATGCTATTATAACAAAACATTAAATCACTGCATAAAACTTAGTTTTTTTGTTATTTTAACATGACGACAAAATGAGAACTGCATCAAGCGTTAAACTGGTTGGTTTGTCTTAAAGATTAAAATCTTGGTTAATGTAAAAGTCACTTCAAACCCATTTACAGTTAACATGACTGGTTAGATGTTTGGGAAACAGGTTATGAGAATCTCATCAGCGAATATCTCAATACCAACAAATTCCACACACTTAACACATTTTTCCCCCTGCTTAAACTAGCTTGAGGTGTATTCTAATAACTCAATTGAGTGTCTTTAACATGAGGGAATTTGCAGACAGATGTTGTCGCATCTGCCCCAGCTGCTGCAGTAACGCACAGGGTGGTGCTGCAGGTGAGCCAAAACGTGTGCGCAAGAGAGGCAGCGTGTAGCTGCTAAAAGGCAACTCGTGCACAGGCACACGCCAAAAGCTTCAGAATAATCTGTGCTGGATCTGAGCTGAACTGAAAAGCCCTCAAAGCATCTGTTCCTGTTTCACTCCACATGATGCAGAGTAAAAATTTGGCTGGGGTGGAATAACAGTGAAATCAAACTGCCGGCACAACAAATGAGGATTCAAACTTGTCCACCTACAATCCACCCCCAAAAGAAAAAGAGATATCCACCAAAGGCAAAACTAAGAAAAATAATTTTCCAAAGCTCTATAAGCTGATTTAGGAGAACCTCTTTAAAAATTGCACTTTTTGCCTATACATTTTAAGAATAAATATATTCAGAAATTCAGAGGGTTGAACCATTTTATCTTTCCAAGTTGAATCGATAAGCAAGACAACACTGGAAGTCAACTAGATAGGAAAGTGAAGATCTAGAGGTCATCTTTTCTCACAGATTCATAGTAACATGGTTGAACCCTTTCATCTTTCCAGGTCAATAAGCAAACCAATATTGAATGCAAAGTAGTCTTGAAAGTGAAGATCTAGAGGTCATCTTTTCTAAGAGTCACAGTAACAGGGTTGAACACTTTTATCTTTCCAAGTTAATTCGATAAGCAAAACAATATTAAACTTCAACTAGTTTGAAGATCTTTTTCCTTTCTCTAGCTATTCTCGAACAGGTCATCTGTTCTCACAGAGTTGAACCCTTTGTTACTTTCCAGGCAAATCGATAAGCCAAACGACGTTAACAACCACCCGGCGAGTTAATTTTTCATTTAAAATAGCAACATCCACATGCAGGAGGTGGTTATGCTATTGAGAACAAGAAAATGCTGTCAAAATTAAACAACTCATAAACAATCTCAAGATTGACCGTGTTTTTTTTTTTGTTTGTTTTTTTCAGACTGTGCTTAAAAAAAAAAAACTTGAGATTGCACAAGCTCCGCTCAGCAATGCTAAAAAGTTGATCTGTTAAGAACCAAATATTATTAGAACAGATACTACCAAATCTTCCCTTTTTGCTATGTGGTTCCTGCAGCCTACAAATAATCATGTAGGACGAAACCGGTAAGGTTAGAAAAAAAGTCATCTCCAAGGAAACAACTCGTAAATTAGAAACAGGCGGGGACATTCACATGTGGTTGGATGGGTGTAGACGTAGTGAAAGTGGTTAGGAAGAAAACATCATGCTTTTACCACGGGACTTTACCTTTAATATTCCACAACATGAACACATGAGAGAACTACACCTTGCCAGCTTTAGAAACACAACAAAACACAAAGATAAAATGGTTGATTATACAAATGCCTTCTTTTACCTTAGACAGATGCTTAAAGTGGTCAGCAGAATTAAATCACTACATGCACACTATAAATGTCTTGTGTGCTTTGGGGTTTCGTCCTCGTTGCTGACCTCTCAATATAGGTTAATTGGAAATTAAAGTTGGCGTTGTGTCGAGTTAACCGTTTTACGCTCCTGAAAGCTGAACTCTACTCAAAGAGAAGAATGTTGTATCTTTGATCCAAAACCAAATGAGCTTCGTATTACTAGACTGCACATCTAGACATCTAGAAGGTTCATTCCAAAAGGTAGGAGGTTGGCTGACAACCTGAAGACACATTAGCCAAAATATAGTATCCTTAGTGAAGAAGGTAATCCCAGAATGCATTGTGGCAAGTTAATAAAATAAGATGGCGGACAAAATAAATGTTAATAATGAGTGTGCTTATTAAATTCGAATATTGAAAAATATTCTAATTTAAAAACTAAAAATAAAACAATATTGCAAAGGAAACAGCTTAGCAATATGCTCGTGTAAAATGTTTTGTGCGGCACATTGAGGTTCTGCCTATGTAGTGTAAATCAGTCACTTATGGGGTTCCATCTCAGTTAGGATACTACCTTAGAAGATAGCTGCCTATGTAGGTAGTAGCAAGCAAGACGGCTCACTAGGTTTTGGAAAGCAACTAGCAAAAACCCAGAGTAAGCAGTACCTATTGCTACCCACCCCCAACCTAATATTACCCTTTAAACAGTGTCTATATTTGCAATCAAATGGAAAATCTGGGAGCTGAAGGATTGGGATGGATCCCATGCCCCTCCCCATCACAACTGAAGCAGGCAGAGCAGTACTCGGACATCTAATCCTCCTCCATAAATCCTTAGGACACGCATGAACCACATGGCAATGCCAATGCCAGCGGCTGCTGCTAAATTCTGGATGAAAGGAAAAAGGTCAAGTCTAATCCCAACATTTGTTTGCATCTGGATAGAAGCGAGGATCAGGCCTAAGAGATGAGGAATGGTGACATAAGCAACTCACTTTCTCAGCAGACCGCGAGATTGAAGTAGATTGTAGTTGATACCTTGCTGATATCCTGTTAAGTTCCATGACAAATGCAAGAAAAAGTTGGACTTGAATAGTGAAACTTTGGCCTAGTGGATACATTTAAAACCGGAAGGTGACTGGTTCAATGCCCAAAGTGAACAAGATGTACCATTGTGCAAGGCCAGTAAGATTGTCCCTAAACAGTATTTATATCAAAGTGACACTAAATGACTACTTACTAAACCACTGGATAAAGACTTAACTTTGAGAGGCTGAGAGAAGTAGATTCTTGCATTAACACAACAGGTCGAGTGGCTCAATGACTAGGTGTCAGATTAAAGGTTTGGTTTTATATAGTTTAATTGTGGATTAAAGGAATAGTACTGGGTTCAGTACAAATTGTTTTTACAGTCATTGTACGGTTTACTGCTTTGTCATGGCAACAAAGTTGTAAAACTGGATATAAATTCACACAGAAAAGATTAAGTGATTTTATTTTATACTCTTTCTTGGTCTTGTTGCCTTACCATTGAAACAGCATTTTATCATTTACAAATCCCTTTCCATTGTAAGCTCATCAGTTGTAATCTATATATTTTGCTCTTTTTTTTTTTAAAGGTGCAGTGTGTAGTATTTATGAGGATCTATGACAGAAATGCAATAAAATATACATAACTATGTTTTCAGTGGAGTATAAAGACCTTACATAATGTACCGTTATGTTTTTATTACCTTAGAATGAGCCATTTGGATCTTCCTACACCGCAGTGAAATCGACATTTTGCGCCGTCATGTTTCTACAGTAGCCCTAAACGGACAAACTTCTCTACAGAGCGCTAGTCACTCTCTGCTCACTCCGACGATAACATTTTTTTCTGTGTCGGCCACCGTAGCTTCTCTATGGTCGTTTCTCAATATAAAGTCTTGTCTGTACTTGTGTTCTTATGAAACGTCATCAGTCATAATTTTTTTTAATGAAAATTAAAAGAGGCAGAGTGGTGTTTATGACATATTTTGTTTTATTGTAGCCTAAAATATACATACTGATATAACCAGAGTGAGAGCGAGCTGAGTGACATGATCAAGAACGCTGCTGTTCCATTTGCAGGACTTGTGTCCTCTCGTCCTCAGGAGTTTGTTCTCCTGAGTCGAAGTTGGCAAGTCTGAGCTACCAAGGACGGAAGTCAGAAGTTCACGTACTTGGTATTAAGAAACGGCCTATGTGCTTCGAAAGGGAGGGGTGAGCGATTGCAATTCACAACCTCACCGCTAGAAACTTACACACTGCACCTTTAAGAAGAAGGGACAAGTGGAAATGAATGTGTGGTAATCAGCATTACGCAACTGTATCAAACCCAGAATATGCCTTTAAGAAGAAATTTCTTCATGGCCTGAACTGCTGATTTTCATAAAGGCCCTGAGCCAAGAACATTCTGTGGTCTCCAGAGACACTCTCGGCCCACATTAAAATGCCGGGACAGGTGAGTCAAAGACTAAAAAAGACAGGTGCATGGCTAAAGACGTACGTGAAATATCCTATTGAGTCTCTGGTCAAAGTCGCTATTATTTAAAATGAGCACACGCGGTTTTGCCTTACAGACATGGCATAAAACAAGCCAAAAGGGAGGTTTTCTAGCTGTAGCTGAAGTTCAGTGCTGTATCATTAAAGTTTAAATTCCCATCCCATATTTCAAACAAAGGAAACGTCAGCACATCAGACAGCCTAAAATATCCACCAAAGGGAGTGTGTACAAATTCCTCAGCTTTTTTTAATTGTTGAAGCTACATACTGCACATTCTTCAGGAGGAAATCAAGTTTGACTCACCTTGAGCTTTTTGTTGAGTTTACAGCAGTATCTGTACAGCATTGCGAGGTTGAGGGGTCCAAAATCTGCATAAAAGCTATATTAAAAAAAGAGAACAATATTATGAAACTTCATCGTTTAATGAAGAAAACCATATATTTATTGATTATTTGATAAGTTAACTATGGCTCAGGGCCCCGGGGCCTCCATCTGAGACCCAAACACCTAGAAACAAGCCACTGTTGGTGTTAAACTGGCATAGAAAGATGTTGTCTCTTTTGGAATGTACTATGCCTTGCCTATGGATCAATCATTCTTGTAACTTTAAATACAAGCAATAACGTTGCCAATTTAAATGTACTTTTTAGAATTTGGACATTATATTTTGCAATTATGATAAGATGGGACCTTAAAACAGACCATAATCCATCTTTAGAAGCCAGCTTTAAAAAGTGTTTTCTTTTAAATCTGTCAGAATGATGTGAAGAACACTAGTTCCATTTTTCACTAATCCTCCCACATCCGGAAATTCTAAATAAATAATTGACAGGTCCTTTATAGAACATTGGGAGATAAATATGCAACTTTTCCTGAAGGATGCATTCGATTAAAAAGTTATGTAACAGACTTTGGAACCATTTATCGCCTGCTGCGGGTTTGCTGCGGGTTTTTGGCTTTGAAAGATGACTGAGGGAGGGGAAACTCACTTTTCATACACAAACTCCTCATCCGTGCTAAAGTAATGAGTATTTGCGGTGCTTTTCGGCTTGCTCCTTAAGGTTGCAAAATAGAGTCGATCTAGGGGGGGAGGGGGGTTGGGGAGAGAGAGAAAAAATATGCATGGTCGATTAAACACGCTGGCACAGTAATAAAACAACTATTAATACTCTTCAGAGATATTGATTTGGGCTTAATCATGTGCAACAATGGATTTATCCACTGGAATGTAGCTTTAAATAGACAAAAGTAAATGTAAATGATTGCATTACTTGAACTTTAGTCAATATGATAAGAGGAAAATTATGCATGTTCCATAAATAAAGGGTTTTTCTCACCAGATTTGACAAAAATAAGTGTTTCCACTTATTTATGAATCCACATTGGTCATTAAATGAAGTAGGTGATGTTCTATCAGATAAAGAATGTCTTCAAGCATAAATTTAGGTATAAACTGCATTGTGTCAATTGAAAAATTCAATATATGTAGTAGGTATAACAGAATAACAGGGGTTATGTTGATGTTACAAATCATGTGCTTGTAGACACTACAAAGTGTTTATTAGTAATAGACTATAATGCTAATATTACAATACATTTTTCATAATCAAGATAACAGGGTTGACTGTTTCAGAATGTTTAATGTTCTCTACTAAAAAAAGATGAGACTTCTCCTCAAAGAATGCTGTCATAATGACAAGGTTTTGCATATTAATTTTAAAGTTTATATATATATATATATATATATATATATATATATATATATATATATATATATATATATATATATATATACACACACACACACACAAATACATAAAACGCTGCATTTCTGAAAATAAGTTAATACAAATAACGACAACAACACAGAAGTTAGTGTGAGGTCATTGTTTACAGTCAAGTCTGAGGCAACACACTGAATCAAAGTTATCTATTCAGAAAATTCTTGAAAATGATACTCACCTTTAATAAACTCCGAAGCACCTATTAAATCATTATCGTCAGCCATTTTAAATAAGGTTGTGAGTATCGCGGAATGTTTTACGTTGTCTAGAGTCATCGACGGAGCGCGAGTGAGGCAAAGCTACTTCTAAAAGAAGAACAAACTACGGCTTGTTTAAAATCAGTTTCCACACACCGATGCAACTTCTCTTCTCTCTTAACTGATGGCGCAAATATTCCGAGTAGCTCAAGAGCAAAAAAGCCCAGTGAAACGAGTAAATAAGGCACTTTCTTCCACGCGTAAAATGAGAAGAAAAAAATCTGCAACTGTTAAAACAACTCAAGGTGCGTCATCTCGACATCCCGCGTAAAAGTGCGTGAATGATCAGCACCGGAGTCTTTTTTTCCCTCGCGTGAACCCTCAAACCAGCATTCGTTGTATTATATATCCGTTTACGCTTCAAACTGGGCATATATGAGTCGCGAGCCTTTGCATGGTTACTCTGCCCTGGTCATTAGATGGAAATCTTTCCCTTGCCATGGTCGCAGACAGTCAAGAAAGATCTTAAAGGGGCGTCACGTGGTGCTCCGCTGTCCAACCAGCTGCACGGAAGGCTGTTGCTCGGGTTAACTCTCACTCGACCAATCAGGGGACAATAAATTGTTTTACTCTCAGCGAGACATGTACCTTGTATTACAATCTTGTATTGTTGTTTTCTTAATCTGTTGATCAGTCTGTTTGACTAGCTATGTGTCTGTCTGTCTCTCTGTCGTTTAATCTATCTATCCATGTCTTTCTGTCGTTTAATCTATCTATCTATCTATCTATCTATCTATCTATCTATCTATCTATCTATCTATCTATCTATCTATCTATCTATCTATCTATCTATCTATCTATCTATCTATCTATCTATCTATCTATCTGTCTGTCTGTCGTTGAATCTATCTATCTATTTGTCTATCTATCTATCTATCTATCTATCTATCTATCTATCTATCTATCTATCTATCTATCTATCTATCTATCTATCTGTCTGTCTGTCTGTCTGTCTGTCTGTCTGTCTGTCTATCTATCTATCTATCTATCTATCTATCTATCTATTTGTCTATCTATCTATCTATTTGTCTATCTATCTATCTATCTATCTATCTATCTATCTATCTATCTATCTATCTATCTATCTATCTATCTGTCTGTCTGTCTGTCTGTCTGTCTGTCTGTCTGTCTGTCTGTCTGTCTGTCTATCTATCTATCTATCTATCTATCTATCTGTCTGTCTGTCTGTCTGTCTGTCTATAGTTTCATCTATCTATCTATCTATCTATCTATCTATAATATATATATTAAAAAAATAATCTATCTATCTATTTGTCTGTCTATCTATCTATCATCTATCTATTGTCTGTCTGTCTGTCTGTCTATATATCTATCTATATATCTATAATATAAAAAAATTATCTATTTATATATTTGTCTGTCTATCTATCTATCTATATATCTGTCTGTCTGTCTATAGTTTCATCTATCTATCTATCTATAATATATATTTAAAAAAATTAATCTATCTATCTATCTATCTATCTATCTATCTATCTATCTATCTATCTATCTATCTATCTATCTATCTATCTATCTATCTATCTATCTATCTATCTATCTATCTATCTATCTATCTATCTATCTATCTATCTATCTATCTATCTATCTATCTATCTATCTATCTATCTATCTATCTATCTATCTATCAATATATCTATATCTATATCTATATATATATATATATATATATATATATATATATATATATATATATATATATATATATATATATATATATATATATATATAGTTTCATTATTGCAGATATCGTCTGTGAACACATGAGTAGCCAGACAGACAATCTGTAACACTGAGCTCAAATATCGTCCGCCCATACCAGACTGTTTATTCGGGTCATCCACAACAACAGCTGGAGAGATCATGTAGAGATGGTCACACCATGGACACCGCAGGTTCTAAATAGTTCTGTTTGAGCAGATGGACATCATGAAGGAGATTAGTAATATGGGTCCATTCATGACAGCTCAGACTTATCTTTCGGTATTGTTTGTGCTTAGGCAACAAACAAAGCAAACCAGGATGTTTTGGTGCATTGCGTGTAGGATTTGAATAATCTGCAAATGAGTAAACAACAGTGAACTTGCTGCCCCATGGCTTAGGAACTAGCGTGTACTTCTTTTTGTTGTTATTCTATTAGCATTTAGTAGGTGGGTGGTGTTGGTTGCAACCGGTTGAAACCAAAAAAATGAAATTTGTCATTCCAAACCACCTTTATTTCTTTTGTGAAACCGTATGTAATTTTGGTAATAATTATTTGATTTGATTAATTTAATTCAAACTTTAAAATTAATCTTAATCTCATTTGAAATTATTGTGATATATAAATAAAAACATTATTATAAAATTATAAAATTATTAAAAATCCAAACTTTAAAATGATTCTCAACAATGCCATTTTAAATATTTAAATATGAATTAATAAATGTGTGTATATAGGCTATATATATATATATATATATATATATATATATATATATATATATATATATATATATATATATATATATATATATATTAATGTAAAATATAAATGAATTGTAATGTATAATAAGGCATAAATGTATATACATTTGAAAGGAGTAACTATTTATTAATTTTACATAATTTTTATAAATTAAAATAAAATCCAAACATTAAAATGAATCTCAACATCGCATTTATGAAATTAATATAAAATATAATATATAAATAAAAACATTATAAATTGATTAAAATCAAAACTTAAATTATTCTCTACAATCGAATTTTAATATTTAAATATTAATAAATAAATGAATTTATATAAATTATAATATAAATTACTAAATATTAAGTTTAATGTTTAAAAATGACTAATAAATGTATACAAATTTAAAATGAGTAAATATTTATTAATTTTACATTATTTTAGCAATTAAAATAAAATCCAAACTTTAAAATGAATCTCAACATCCCAATTTTAAAATCAATCGATAAATAAATAAATATTATTATAATTAATATATATTTTTATATTTTAAAATATATATTTTTTTATAAAAAAAACATTTATTTAAAAAAAAAGAGAATAACATAAAAATAGACAGGTTTGGAATGACATTCCTTTTATCTTGAAGAAATCAATGCATCATACGGTATCATGCTACAATTCCAAGGGGAAGCCTGCTGTCACATGCAGGTGACAGCAGTCTTCACACAAGGATTTTTCAAGCTCCAAGAAACAAAATCTTGTTCCGTCCCTATATTTTTCTGTACGTAAACAATGGCCATCAAAGTCCTTCTTACCTCCAACCAAGGAGATCCAGACCTTGTTCACAGCTGTGGCTGACTGGCTCCATTCGCTATTTTCCTGGGATCTCCAGGACACAACGTCTGACATGCCGTCATGGAGGTTTAGCAGAACCGGGTTTGATGGGACCCTCTGGGAATGGACCTGGACCATTCAGAGCACAAAGTGTGCAGTGGTCTACTCTACGGGACAGAGTGTGCCAATGGAACAGAAAGGATCTGGTTCACGCAGCCCACTCAGGTTTCCTCACATGGCGCTCGTGTTACAGTCCTGCCAAGGTGTGACTTTCAAAGTTCCTCACGTTACTTTTCCGAACGTAGTGCACTAATGTGACGTTTCGTCCTCCGGATATCGTTCCAGGTTGTCACATAGTATATCTATGCTTTCTAGAGCATGCTGGCTATTGTTGTGGTTTTGTACAGGTTCACATGCTGCTCTGACATCATGGAAAAGCCATTGGACAAGAAGCAAACTGAATTGGGTTTCATGAAGGCAGTGAATGTGCTAGTGAAAATGAAGAGTGATTTCACTGTGTTTTAAGGTCAGCTATTGACACGGTTTTTAAGAGGTGATCAAGGTCACGCACACTCTTAAAATTAAAGGGATAGTTCACCCAAAAATGAAAACTACCCCATGATTTACTCACCCTCAAACCATCCTAGGTGTATATGACATTCTTCTTTCAGATTAATACAATCGGAGTTATATCAAAAAATGCCCTGGCTCTTCAAAGCTTTTTAATGGCAGTGAATGGGGGTCGAGATTTTGAAGGCCAAAAATAAATCTGGCCCTCTGAAAGACTAAATTTAACAAAAATAAAAATGAAATCTAAAAAAAAAAATTATAACAAAACATTATTATAAATATAATACTCAGATAACCTGCCTTTACATGCACATGAACTTTAAAGACATCCCATTGTTAATCCATAGGGTTTAATATGGAGTTGGCCCACTCTTTGCAGCTAGCTACTGTATAACAGCTTAAATTCTTCTGGAAAGGCTTTCCACAAGGTTTAGGAGTGTGTTTATGGACATGTTTGACCATTCTTCTAGAAGCACATTTGGGAGGTCAGGCACTGATGTTGGACGTGAAGGCCTGGCTCAGTCTCCGCTCTTATTCATCCCAAAGGTGTTCTATCGGGTTGAGGTCAGGACTCTGTGCAGGCCAGTCAAGTTCCTCCACACCAAACTCGCTCATCCATGTTTTTATGGACCTTGCTTTGTGCACTGGTGTGCAGTCATGTTTGAACAGGAAGGGGCATCCCCAAACTGTGTCTATAAATTTGGGAGCATGAAATTGTCCAAAATGTCTTGGTATGCTTAAGCATTAAGAGTTCCTTTCACTGGATCTAAGGGGCCAAGCCCAACACCTGAAAAACTACCCCACACCATAATCCCCCCTCCACCAAACTTTACACTTGGCACAATGCAGTCAGGCAAGTACCGTTCTCCTGGCAACCGCCAAAACCAGAATCATCTATCGGATTGCCAGATAGAGAAGCGTGATTGGTCACTCCAGGAACACGTCTTCACTGCTCTAGAGTCCAGTGACGGCGTGCTTTACACCACTGCATCCCACACTTTGCATTGCACTATACAGGTGATGTAAGGCTTGGATGCAGATGCTAGGCCATGGAAACCCATTCCGTGAAGCTCTCTACACACTACTCTTGAGCTAATCTGAAGGCCACGTGAAGTTTGGAGGTCTGTAGCTATATTAACTGCAGAAAGTTGATGATTTCTGCACACTGTGCGCCTCATGCTCTAACCCCCGCTCTGTGATTTTACGTGGCCTATCACTTCGTGGCTGAGTTGCTGTTGTTCCCAATTGCTTCCACTTATAATACCAGTAACAGTTGACTGTGGAATATTTAGTAGTGAGGAAATTTTAGGAATGGATTTATTGCACAGGTGGCAACCTATCACCAGTGTTTGGAAGGTTACTTTTGAAATGTAATAGGTTACAGATTACAAGTTACCCTATTTAAAATGTAATAAATACTGTAAATATTTCAATTACTTTATTAATGTAACTAATTTCCAGTGCTGGAACACATTTTTATCAAACATTGGTGCGCTGCAAGTTTAATCAAGAGAGCCAATCAAAAGCATTTAAACGGCAGGAGGCATCATGAACATCAAAAACAGACAAAGCAACACATTAATATTATTCAACACAGCTTTTTACAGAAAATGTTCAGATGTAACCCCCTTTGTAATCATTTACATGTTCATAAGTGACTGTAATTTAATTACACATTTTTTCTCAGTAACCAACTGATTACAGTTACATTTATTTTGTAATTAAATTACATAATAGTCACTCCCCAACACTGCCTATCACGGTACCACGCTTGAATTCACTGAGCTCCTGAGAGCAACCTATTCTTTCACAAATGTTTGTAGAAGGGTTACACCTTTGGCCATGGAAGTGATTGGAACACCTGAATTCAATGATTTGGAGGGGTTTCCCAATACTTTTGGCAATATAGTGTATATGGAGAGGAGAGGGAGAGGCTGAATATTTTAGTTAATATTTTCTGTATTTAACATTTGCTCGAAATTCACTCAAAAAGTAACCTTTTGAACTTTGGACAGAAAGTATTTAATTTATTTGAAAAACATTACATTATAAAAAAATTCCTGAGTGCCTATATTGATACTCACATATGTCACGCCATTTTCATCAAGAAAAATGTTTGCGATAGATCTATCACCATGGAGTTTCATGCTTTGGCAAATACAGTGTGCTCATGTTATCGGTCCTGTCACCATCTAATCTTACGCAGCGCAAAGTCTGTGTACACAGTTATAAAAAACCAACAATTTGTTTAATTAAAAAGTTATGCAAATCCTACTCCATTGAACGTTACAGGTATAATGCCTAGCATTAACCATTATGCTGCATGTCAATGTAGGTCATGTATAAATTTGTTATCGTCTGGTGTCATCTTTGTGCACCAAACCACAAAGTCATAAAACTCATTTGTTCACTCAGCTCTGACCACAACGCGTTATCATAACAGCAAGATTTATGTACATATGCATAAGCCAGGGCTGTATATTATGTCTCATTACATAACAATCTTTCCAAGGCAGATTTAAGTCAGTAACTTCTGGTAATAATCGGATTTTTAATTATAACAATATACATAAAAAAATATTTACATAAATATATTTCTAAAATATATATTTTAATATATATTTAAATAATTCCAGTTTTAAAATGGATTTTGGATTGGATTTTTTTAATTCATTGAATATCAAAATTAAAATTAATCTATATCACAATTATAAACATAACATATTAATGTGTAACAATTACTTAATTTTTAATAATCCCAGTTTTAACATGGATTCGTTTGAATATTCAGACCATATGAAAAGAAATCTGATTGTTTTGGTCCGATTTTTGTGAGTTGCTTTCAATAATTTATAAAAAAATGCAATTATTTAATAAAAAAAATTAACAATAAAAAATAAACAAATCGAATCAAATGAAAAAAACTAACCTTGAAAATTAAATGTGAAATCGATATAGCTATATATATATATATATATATATATATATATATATATATGTATATATGTATATATATATATATATAAATATGTGTGTGTCTCTTTTATTGCTTACAAGATTGCATGTTATTCTGTCAATAGCAGTAAATTATTCATAATTTATTGATAATTGATAACTCATTGAAGTCAAGAATAAAATTACTTTCAACAGATCTCTGATTAAGTATTCTACCCAGCACTCTCACTATATATATATATATTATATATATAGTGATTTTTGTCAGTAGATATTTTTTTTTACCTTATTTATTAATTAAAACACCCAAGCTTTAAAATGAATCTCAAAATACAAAAATGTACATTTAAATAATGTTCAAAAACAAACTCCAAGTTTTAGAATTCATTAACTTTTTTGTTTGAACCAGACCAGACCATATGCAAAACGTTCTTTTCCGCTTTGCCAGTGTTTAATTACTCCCCACAGCAACAGATGCACCTGACAGCCAATGATCAGACTGACGACCCATTGAATGCGGTTCAGAAGCCACACCCACCGCCCCCTACAGGGAGTCTTCTCGTTTTAACAATGTAGATGTGCCCTTTCCAGACCCAAGGGCTCTATGCATATTCACGCATCATCACATGGCTTCCCCTATTCTCTTCTGCTCCCTGTATTGTCCTGGCATCTGCCGGCAGTAATTGTTCCGGCCTGGAGCACAAAGGAGCCGAGGGAAGAGACTCCAGTTGGACCGGCAACAGCGAACACTTGTAGACTGTCTCTAGGGTGAGCTAAATGTGAAGATTTCCACTATAAGCCGACAAGTACTTTCATTTCAGATAAGTCGTTTATATGAGTGTGAGCCTATAAAACAGCTTTAAAAGCCCCAAGTGCTCTTTAAGACGCATGCGAAAGGTAGCCAACGCCTGAATCACATTACAACAGTTCACTTTTAAAAGGGCAAACACACTTGATAAATAGATTAAATACACATCGATTTTTTAAAGAACCACACAAATCAAAATAGAATATTGCATGTCTATCACTCATTTTATTGTATTTTCTCCTCAAAAATAAAAAGAAAAGAAAAAAGTTACTTAATGCAAATAACAAAAGAACATGGTCACCTAAAGTAGCAAAAAAAAGCATACAAAATCTGAAATTCCATCTTATAAATAACCAACCAAAAATTAAACATTTTCAGAATCAAAACTAAAGTAATAAAGTCTAAGAACTTTAATGGAAATAGAATAAGATGGCAATGAATTTTCGATGAGTTTGTTTCTTACCAACACAACGACTTAAATAACAAATACAAAAAAACAAAGCAGCTACATGGAACCAAAAACTTGGATGGAAAACGTTTCCTCCACGTACACACAGTGCACTAAATTTACCAGTGACATACATGTATTTTACTACGTCCATGCAAATTGGTTAGGCTATAGTTATCGTTAACGGCAGACCGCAGTATCGAAAGGGTATAATGAAACTTTAAGGCTTGTGTTAGCGTGCGGAAAGCGAATTTGACTGATTGGGCGAATATTGCGAGTTCAAACTATAGGTGACATTTCATTACAGTGTAAGGCAAAACCCTGAGTAACAACAAAAGTTTCAGAGGGGGACACAACGGTTGTAAGGGACGAATATGGACTGACCTGGTGGCCAGCGCAAAAAAAGCTAAACGGTAATCGCGAAGAACGTAAAGATAATGAAGTTATCTTTGCGTCATCCAGTCGGTTACAGTAGTAGTGTGTCTCTGCTACAAGTCCTCCTTATCTCGGCTGGGGACAAGCCAAGGACGACGGATCCGTGCGTTTACAAGCAAGGATTGGTTGTGCCCACTCCCTGGCACTCGATAATGCAGGTGTCGCTGTTTCCGAGCTCATCCTCTGCTTTGCGGATAACAAATTTCGCCTGTAAAAGAAAGACAGTTGTAGATGAATTGCAGCTCTTTAGGCGTTTTTTTTACACCTGCGTTTTGGTCGATCGGATCACAAGTAGACGAGGTTTACACTTGTATTTAGCGTTGTCCACTTATGATCCGATAGACCAAAACGCATCTTAATACCAGGTGTGAACCTTGGCTTCCACCTTGGAGGAACATTTTCAACGTTTTTATAACTATTGGCGGAAGTACCTACTTTTTGGCATGTTTGCACTACAGGAACTGGGAACGATTTTCGCGATAGGAACGCCTTTTTGGGGGACTAAATTAGCTCCTACTTTAGAGTAGGGTCTAACCCAGCACAATAGGAACTACCAGTGATGTTGAGTGGCCAAATGCATGCCATATAAAACACTGGCACCGCCGCTTGTACAATTAATGTGTCATTAATGTGCCTTCAAGTTGTTCTAAACCTGTATGAGTTTCTTTTATCTGTTGAACACAAAATATATTTTGAAGAATGTTGGTAAACAGACATTTGACGGCATCCATTGACTTCCATAGTAGGAAAAAAAAAATCATATGGGAGTCAATGGGTGCCGTCAACTATCTGGTTACCAACATTCTTTAAAATATCTTCCTTTGTGTTCAACAGAAGAAAAAAAACTCAGAGGTTTGGAACAAACTGAGGGTGAGAAAGTAATGACAACTTTCATTTTTGGGTGAACTACCCCTTTAAATGACGTCACTGTTGGCCGGCTTATGTCACTTCAGATTTGCTACTGGCGGTGTGAATGAAACCTGGAAAATGGTCTTAGGGAAAAAGGCCTTCATGATGTGTGTTCATGTCAGAACTTACGTTCGTGAGCTGCTCAGCGACGTGGATTGCCGTTTGTGTGTGGAGGGTGACCGGGCCCGTTCGTATTCTGGATGTGCCGTTCGCCAAGGCCATGAAAATAATAAGCTGTAAAAAGATATGCATAATTACTCTCCAGAAGAGCACGTGTTTGTTATGTCGCTCTGAAACAGTCAAATGTTTGTGTGTCTGACCTGGTCTTGCAAGAACTCGTCCACACAACCATTATGTCTGATGTTCCTTAGCAACATTTCAGCAGCCTCGATGCCAACTTTGTCAGCATACACACCTGGGGACAAACAAAGGGAATATGAACAACAAAATAAAATTTTCAATATGATCAAGTTTAAGAATGGATCATCCCATTAATGGTAGGGGGAACATGTCTTTTTGTCTAAACTTAAAGCAGAAATGAACAAGCTTTTCTTTGTGATGTATCGCCCTCTAGTGCCGAAACTAGGATACTGAACTAATTCATCAGGACTGGGCAACCAGACAACCCTTACCTTTTTTGCCAAGAGATGATCCTGCATATATGCAACCAGTGGATGATTCTGCAATTATTCTGCCAGGAGACAGAAAATATACAGACGTTAGTCTGAAACCCCAATAAAAATGAAACCCAAAAACAATTACGATTATACTCACATGATCCCGTTGCCGTTTCCACAAGCCTTTTCCTTCTCTTGCAGAGACTGAATGTTGATGTACAGGTCCTTAATTTCTTTCCTGATAGTGCGAACTGCTGCCGTGGACATGTCCTTCGCCAACTGAACATCAAGAACAATCAACCGAAGTTAAGAGCAGTTGGAAAATAAATGGATTGTTTCATAAACACCAATGTAATTTTCTCCAAAGAACGCTGATTAAAAAGTAAAAAACAAAGCATGCTGTGGTTTATATAATTTTTTCAAGGACTTAATCCTAGATTAGTGAGAAGTAAAGAAGTAAATAAAACAAAAGTTATGAAAATAAGAAATGTAAATTATGTAGCAAAGTAAAAACAACAAGCAAGCAAAATGTTTTTTTTTCCTCATTGGTAGTTATGAAAAAGGGTCATTAAAAAAAATGGTTTGTTGGTAAGGATATTTCCCCCCAATGATGAAAAAGGGTAGCCTAGAAATCTAGACGCTGTCTAGTGGCAGAAAATCTAATTTGCCGCGAGTGTAGTCTAGCAACTCTCAGTAGACCTGCGAGCTGGAAAAACCAAACTCTGGTCAGGCCAATCACATCGTGTATAGAGTCGGTGGGCGGGCTTAACATCATGACGCAGAGTTGGAGAGGTTCCGTACGCTACTTGCAAACAAAGAAGCTGGCGAGCGGCGGGCTTTCGAATCGGCTTTGGCCACGACTCTGGAAGACTTGGAGTTAAGCTTTTCTTTGAGAAAAGAACGGCACTGAAGTCATTCTTAAGAAGGGAAGATGTGTTCGGGGTTTTGATGACCGGATACGTCCGCTTCACGTTGCTCTGGTTGGTTGTAGCGCTATCCTAGTGCGTGCAGAGGGATTTTGAAAGACAACCGTTTATCCCGCCCCTCGGATTGAGCCCTGCCAATGGTGAGTTCCCAGACCCAACATCTTGATGTGAGTCTGGCTTGTCAGGCTAGAAAAAGGGTAAATAGTACGGCAAAAAAAAAATCTAATAAAAATAAATAAATAAACCATGTTGTGTTTTTTCAATTCTAGTTACTTTGTTAAATAATATACTTTATGTTGTGATTAAGGAGCTTTATCCAATGCTAGTTACAAAAAAAAGGTCGATAGTGTAGTAGTTAAAAAATAAATAAAATAAAAAATATGTTACTATGTTCCGTTTTTCCTCAATGCCAGTTTAAATAATATATGTATAAAGAAAATAACACACCAAGCAAAAAACTAAGCAAATGGTGTTGTGGTTAAGCTTGTCCTTTTCTTTTCTTTTTTACAAAAAACAAAACAAAAACTAACACCACTTAAGAAAAAAGGAATGTAAAATTAAGCAGCTAGGGAAAATAAATAAATAAAATAAACATGATGTGATTTATGAGCTTGTGTCCCAGCACTAGTAAAAAAAAAAAAAAAGAGTTTCGTAGGTCCATACATTTTTTAAGTACAATCAACTTGCATTAAGTAATTTCAATTTGGATATATTTAAGTCATTTAAACTTAAGAAAAGGGAGTTGAATATGTAGTTAAGCTCTCTTTTAAAAAATGTTGACAATTAGCGTAAGAAAATAAAATAATAAATTGAGTAGTTAAGCTAACCGAAACAAACAAAAAAACAGCTACCAATCTTATACCTTGAAGGGCAGTACTCCAGCAACAAAGGCCCTTCCATAGATTTTGGTGATGTTTCCTCTTTCGGTCATGTTGATGGGAGTCAGTTCCTTCACAGGATTCACCTTGAGCACCACCTCACCACCTCCCTTAGGATAGTAACCTCTGTTTAAAACAAAAAAACAGTATGAATGCATTTCAGCTTTAATGGTTACAATCAGACCAAACTAAACCACAGTCACAATAAATACCTCATTCTTAAATCACAGTCAAAATGAACTCCGAATCTCTCCATGATTGGTTTGAAGACCTAGGAGGGATTAGAACATTATTGCGATGAAGTGAACAGAATTAGAAGGACGTCCAATCTGGTCCTGCCCATTGCGCAAAAATACGTCTACACGTACCTTCATTGTGTAGTCGATCTGAGGTGCCATTTCAGCATTGGTTCCTCCCTTCAGGCACAGCTCGGACGGACCCTGAGCAAACAGGGCGCACGGCAGCGATATCTGCATCAGCAGCCCCACGCTTCTACACGACAGACAACAAAAGTACACTTAAGACGTGTTCACACAAAGAACAATATCTATATTAGTATCCACACCAATGCATGATATTGTTATGTTTATTATAAGCACGCAATGTTGCTTTAAAGGCTCGAGATTCTGAAAAAATGTATTGTATCAGCTGGAAAAAAATCATTGCGAAAGTGATGTGCCATTATAGTTATAGCTGTAAATTTTAAAATAATATATTTTCCGTTATAGTTCTTGGTGTAAACAGCCTTAAGGGACAAAATATGCGGTCATGGTGTTGCAAATGCGTGTAATTTCATAGCTGAGGGGATATGAAGCATTTTTAAAAGAGTAAAAACGTTCCTTACCCAGCCGTGTGAGTGTCGGCAATGTGATTCCCACCCTTAATTTTCCCAGGGGTCAGCGTAATTTCGGAGGATCCCACTGTGGCTCCCTCCAGATTGCCGTTGCACATGTCTCTCACCAGTTCGAGACCTGACAGATGCTGAGGCCTGGTGACGTTGAATAGGGAGGGGGGATGTTGGGAAAACAATTGAAGAGAAAACTAAGTGCGTGTAGTTCGAAATCCTCTCATTTCGACCAAAAGAATCAGAAATGCTCCATTTAATGACGGAAAATTAGACTTCACATTTTGAGGTTTAATAACTTTTAATAGGAGCTGCGTCTTTATATTTATTTTTTACAAACAGCCAAATCATTTACACAACAAAGAAAAAGATGTATTATTAAAGAGCTCTGATAAGAATACAGAGCTTTTAAAGGGATAAATGTGAAGGATTACATGGAAAGTAGCCATGTGCTTCTGTGCCAACTAACAAAGGGCCCCATTAAAAATTCATGTTAAAAGTATTTAACAGCATCTTTGTGGGATAAACAACGGTATAAAACAACTTTACTTAATAAACAGTCACATATCTATACGGTTGACTTCAATAGTAAAGTGTAAATTAAGTAACAGGACTTCAACAACCAACTTTGCTTTGTTTCATGATTCACTGTTGAAAGGGAAGGGGGGGAGCAGCGAGCATGTTAGACATATAAAAAACAACAACTATTTAAATGCACACAAAGCAACATCGAAATACATTTGTAATGTGTTTAAAACAAAATGTTCCGTACCTCAAACCTGGTGTGCTTCTACCCGCTCGGATTTTATTTATTTTGATTGACGCCCCTTGGATGCAACTCAGCGCCACAGACACCCTTAAAATCTGTCCCCCCTTTAAAGAGAAACATCGAAAAATATATATTTTTAAAATTTGCGACACAGCTACTACATGTTGTTATTGGGATGCCACTCTAACATACTAAATATTGAAACTTTAATAGGAGATATTAAACAAAAAGCCTCGAAAATGAATACTCACCCCTTCCATTACACTTCCGTCCATTTCGAACGTAGTTGCGGCCATTTTCGCGAAAAGCCAGAAATTGTTACGATGTATCAAAGTGCGCGTGATGAGCGACGCGCGTGTGGGAATAAAAGAAGAGACTGGGAGCGACTTTCACACTGTATGGAAGTTAATATAAACCGGCAAATGACCGCAAACAATGCCGCGATAAACGCGAACTTCTCAACAAAAGCTGTGGAACAAGGGAACAGTCCTTTAGAACTGAAATAGTAAATAAACTTGATGCGCAGTTTGGTCGGTTTGAATAAATAAAGAAGGAGTTGACTTCCCACAAATTGATTTCAGCGAATTTCCTGGCAACACGATCACACTCTCTGGCAACTAGTCTTGCCAGTCACTCTGCTATGGTGGACGAGTTTGGGCATGCGCAGATGAGCGATGTCCAATTCCTGGATGAATCGTTCTAATGAATCGGAACTTTTTATTGAATCATATGAATCGGTTCACTACACCACTTGGTTCATTCCAGTATGACTGAGCGGTTTTCGAGTGAACCAAATTGAGTCATTAAACTGAGAACCGTCTCGTTGGAACATGTCCGATTCGTAATGAACAGAGAACTGATGGATGAGCCGATACAAAGACTTTATGTATAAAAGGGAATTTGTCCGATAGCGTCATAAAAATGTTTTTGAAAACCTCTGATTTAAACAATTCAATTAATAATTATCTGACACATTTTTAGAGGTATCATAATATGTATATTTCCTTTGAACATATATATTTTTTAATATACAGAATTAAAACTGCTTAGTATATTTTGTCGGTCATTTGAAATTCTTTCTTTCTTTCTTTCTTTCTTTCTTTCTTTCTTTCTTTCTTTCTTTCTTTCTTTATTATATAAATATATATAAATGTATTTTTTATTTTATTTTTAACTATTCATTCTTTTTATTCTTTTATTTATCTGTTCTATTTAAAGTGTCTTTTTATTATAAATAATATATATACATTTCTGAAATATTTGCCCTTGGCCAAAAAGCTCCCTGATTGGACAGTGGAGCGGGGCGTGAGTGTGACGTCATTTCCGATTAGACCAAATCGGTTGGGAAACATGGCGGCCGTCATCACTGTGCGGGCTCCATTCGCTTTTATGAGACGACTGGTATGTATTTACTTTTCATCCTGCACGCATCTTACAGTTGCAATGACTTTTAAAGTCAACAGTTGATATTTGATGCCGTTTAGGCGCAAATAAGCGTCTGTAAGCGAGTACAAAACTGAAGGGTCCGAGGAACTAGCAGCCTGCAGCTATCAATAGCTGAAGCAGAATAACTGGACATTCATGTGTGTGGTTATTAGCAATATGTAAATGTTTACATTAAATTAAATGTAAACATTAATTCATAAATAGTATTTAGTAATATGTACTAAATTATATTTGTAGCCTGTAGTGTGTATAGACCCACTACTGGTCAAAAGTTAGGAATAAGTCCAATAGTTAAAAAAAATGCTAAAATAAGTCTCTTATTAATACATTTATAGTCTCTTTATAACGTCTCCTTTTTTATTATTTATGAAATAATTAAACAAATTAAACAGACACAGCAAAGGTCAACAATAAATACGTTTTTAAAATGTTTTTGAAAGAAGTATTGTTCACCAGGGATGCATTTATTTGATAAAAAATACAGTAAAAACAGCAATGTTGTTATAATTTATTGTTATTACAAGTTATTACAATGAATAAATTACATGTTAAAATATTCTAATAGAAAACTTATTTGAAATTGTAATACTATTTCACAATTTTGCTGTTTTTACTGTATTTTTGATCAAATAAATGCAGCCTTGGTGAGCAGAAGAGACCATTTAAATGTAAAGGCACAATATGTAAGATTTTTGGATTAAATATCCAAAAACAACTAGAGGAATGTTTAATGTTATATATTTTGTTGACCTGTGCACTTACATTATCCCAAATGTTTCCAAGAATGTTTAAATCCAGAGAAATAAGCATTTTTAATCAGGACACGGACGTGTCCCCGCGTTGCCTACCAATGACATCATACCCGCATTACCCTCTGTTTTGTTTAGTAGAATCCATGGAAACACTAAAGACTCTTTAATAAATTGTTTTTTATTTGACAGATGAGCATCCGTTTGGACACATTCATCGACAGAAAACAAATTATTATTATACAGCTAAACACAGTTAGTCTTATTGTTTAAATCTCATTTTCTTGATTTACCGCGAGTATCATGTTTTACCATGCCTAATATCGATCTAGCTTACTGCAGTGTGAACAAGTGTCTCGCAGTAGCCGCAGAGCGAACGCACAGAGTAGCTTTATAACATGACTTTTAACACACTCAAATGTATTTAATATGATAAAACAGCACTGAGTTACTCCACATACACATGAGCAGAAGAAGCGGAAGCGGCGTCTGCGGCATAATAAAAGCGCTGTGAAATCATGGAGGCGTCACCTACGCCTTTGTTTTGAACAAGCGACCTCTAGCAGCGAAAAATTACATATTGGGGCTTTAATTATTGTAATTGGTCACGTAATGTTTCACATGCACAGAAATAATTATTCATGTAATAATAATTTGAAGCAGTGGGTTTAAACATTTGGGTTTTCTGGTTTTGAGTTTTGTTTTCCTGTTTAGCATGGCATAATTTAGATCATGCAGCACCAGTGAGTTTAAATGTCACAAACATTGAAAACGTACTGTTTTTGTTCTGTCATGTACTTCAGGTCTCTTCACGCCTGCACAAGCACTGCTGCTCGAAGGTCCATTCGGCTTGCCTTGTATACCAACCCCACTCATATTCCCTCATTGCTGGACAACAGCATCGGTTCTTTCGCACTAGCTATGGTGAGTTTATTGTTTGTAATGAACTTCTCTGGGTTCTGAATTAGCATAATGTATTCATAATCGCTTTATGCTGCTTATTACAGTTGCAGCGAGGCCAGTTTTGCCTTTCAAGCTCTCAGATATTGGGGAGGGAATTATGGAGGTCACTGTTAAAGAATGGTAAGTTTTATTTATTTTTTTAACACATACAAGTATCTACCAGCAGAGGTCGCTATTATCTGTCTATTGTCATCAGGTATGTAAAAGAGGGCGACAAAGTCTCTCAGTTCGACAGCATCTGTGAAGTCCAGAGTGACAAAGCATCCGTCACGATCACCAGTCGTTACGATGGAATCATTCGAAAACTCTACTATGATGTGGATTCCATTGCCCTTGTAGGCAAACCTCTTGTTGACATTGAAACGGATGCTGGTCATGGTAAGTATTGACAGTATTTTATGAGTTCATGACCTTTAGTATTGAGTAATTTAGTTTTTCATTGGCATTTGCAGTGGAAGGTCCTCAGGAGGATGTGGTGGAGACGCCAGCCATGTCCCAAGAGGAACACACGCACCAGGAGATCAAAGGTCACAAGACTCAGGCCACCCCTGCCGTCAGACGCTTAGCCATGGAGAACAATGTACGTTTCGAGTTCCTCTTGCACCAAAACCACAGCTGTAACTTTTAAAAATAATTATAGTTTAATATATATATTCTGTTTAACTCAGAATTTTATCACATTATAAAAAGTAAAATACAAAAGCAAGAAAAATGGGCAGGTGTAAGGATTTAAGCGAGTTTGACAAGGGCCAAATTGTGATGGCTATATGACTGGGTCAGAGCATAGGCGACAGGGTCATGGGCGTCTAAGGCTAATTGATGCACGTGGGGAGTGAAGGCTGGCGCGTTTGCTCCGATCAAACAGACGAGCTACTGTAGCTCAAATTGCTCAAGAAGTTAATGCTGGTTCTGATAGAAAGGTGTCAGAAAACACAGTGCATCGCAGTTTGTTGCGTATGAGTCTGCATAACTGCAGATTAGTCAGGTTGCCCATGCTGACCCATGTCCACCGCTAAAAGCACCAACATCACGTGAGCATCAGAACTGGACAAATTACGTTTTCTTTTACGTCACGTGTATGGCTGCGTGCGTCGGTTACCTGGGGAACACATGGCACCAGGATGCACAATGGGAAGAAGGCAGCGCTTTTCACAATACATATCATTTTAATACATAACATTCTGACCCTTGATTAGGAAAAATTCTGATTAGGAAAGTAAAAAATAATATATTAATGCATTTAAGTAAATAAATTAAATCCTGAGGTGTACAGTCCTGAATAATTGTCACTGAATAATCAATTCTACCTGGAGAATTATGGAGTAATTTAAACTATATTTGCAATTAGGATGTTCACAGTAAGTCACAGGGGTACATACAGAAATCAAACAGAGCATGGCGTCAGCATCAGTGGGGGGTTGACTTTAGCCTTTGTCATCAGGGGTCATAAACTCTTGCAAGGGATGGGAAGTTGCTAGGCAGTGCAGTAACCAAATAAATCAAGGTCATGAGATGTAACTAGAAAAGTGGCTAGCCTGTCAGCGTCACATAGTTGGAGAAATTAGTGTTGTTACTATGGCCACAAATGGGGGGCACGGTGAGGTAACATATAGAAACTACAAAGGATTTTTCTCTGTAACAAAATAAAGGATTTCTGTCTCAAAATCCTCACAGATCAAACTAAGTGAAGTCATCGGCACTGGAAAAGATGGGCGCATTCTCAAAGAAGACATCCTGAACTTCATAGCCAGACAGACAGGGGCCATCTTACCCTTACCTTTCCAGGAGATTTGTCCTCCCCCTCCTGCGTCTGTAGCACCTTCTACTCCAGCTGTGAAACCCAGAGAGAAGACGACTCCACCTAGTGTACCTACTCCTGTGATCCCTAAACCTGTATTTACAGGCAAAGACCACACTGAACCCATTAAAGGTTTGTTTGCTTGCCTGTTTTGATGTGTAAAAGGTTAAATCGCTGAAATATTTACTATATATATTTTTTTACAAAGGCATTCAGAAGGCGATGGTTAAGACAATGTCAGTGGCCCTGAAGATCCCTCACTTCGGTTACAAAGACGAGGTGGATTTGAGCCAGTTGGTTCGGTTGCGCTCCGAGTTGAAGGGCCTGGCTGCTTCACGAGGGGTGAAGCTCAGCTACATGCCGTTCTTCATCAAGGTATGAAAGTGATTTGTGAGGATAAAAACTCCAATCAAACCTGGTCTTCATATCTGTATTTTATTCATAAACAGGCAGCCTCTCTCGGTCTCCTCCATTTTCCCATTCTTAACTCGTCTTTGGATGAAAACTGCACAAATATCACCTATAAGGTAATGTTTCCATCTAAATAACAATATTTTGGATTGCATCGGGGTAGATCATTGACCACGGGTCCTTCTCCTCCAGGCTGCTCATAACATCGGCCTGGCGATGGACACCAATCAAGGTCTTCTGGTTCCCAACGTGAAGAATGTACAGATGCTCAGCGTCTTCGAAATCGCAGTGGAGCTCAACCGCCTGCAGACGCTGGGAGCGTCGGGACAGTTGGGGACTGTCGACCTCACGGGGGGAACTTTCACGCTCTCAAACATCGGATCAGTAAGTTGAGGCCTTCTTTAATTTAGTGCTAATTCCATAGCTACACATGGAAATGACGCAACTTCACTTTGATTCACAGATTGGAGGAACCTATGCAAAGCCGGTCATATTACCACCAGAGGTTGCTATCGGTGCTCTTGGGAAGATCCAGGTGTGTAAAGTTTCACGCTAAAATTCCAATTTACCTTAAGTATGCACTTTTCACACTAGCATTATAATGTCTTTTTGTGCTTTGTTGACATTTGAAACATTGGGATTCACTTTGGATTTGTTTAAAGTCGTTTTGTAACAGAACGTTTTTTGTTATTGTACACTGTCTGCTATGGGAGCTTGTTTTGCCATGGGATAAAAAAAGAAGATATTTGTGACTTTATATCTCACAAATCTGACGTTTTCTCTTAGCATGTACGCTTAGCCAATCCCATAATGCATTGCGACAAGGTCAGTGTAAAAAGTCTAAAATGTCCGACAAAACCAACATGTCACATTTTTTTCACTCAGTACAGAAAAAGATGAATAAGACTGGTTCAGTCTAGTTGATTGTACACAATATTTGTTTATGATGTATTTAAAATTGTATTACAGTATTGCATAGTTAGCTTAGCAACATGCTAACGTTAAACCAAAGACGTTATATACAGAAAGACAGTGCACTTGCATTACTATGAATAGGAGAGTACAACATGCAATATGGCGGAATAAGTCCCGCCTTATAAAGACAAGAGCCAATTGCATAAAGCTGCTGCTGCTGCCATTAGAAGCTCTGGTTCCTATAGAAACCGTCAGTGTTCTAAGAGTGTGCATAGGGCTGCACATGTGCATTAGCTTGTTCCAGCCGGAAAAATGCAGTTTTTAGTCGTGAATTCAAGCGTTTTGAGACAGTTGTTGTCAGATTTCATTGGTGATTTCAAATATAAAATATAATCATAAGGTTGGAAAACAGTTTTGGAGAATTTTATGTTTCCCCATTCAAAGAGATAGGAGCTGCACTTTCAAACTAGAGAGGCGTTTCAAAGATGGCCGCCAAGGGAAATAACTTAAAGGGACTTTGGTTAAACTCAGTTGAAAAACAGTTCAAGAGAGCGCATTCCAAATATTAGTATGCCGCCACACTAGGTTTTAGAACGGAGCCCGATTTTAAAATGAAATGTTCTTTTTGTGTTCTCCTCAGGTGCTGCCCCGGTTCAACCACAAGGGTGAAGTAGTGAAAGCACATATCATGAATGTGAGCTGGTCCGCCGACCATCGAATCATCGACGGAGCCACCATGTGTCGTTTCTCCAACCTGTGGATATCGTACCTGGAAAACCCCGCCTTAATGGTTCTGGATCTAAAATAGAAAGCACATCTAGGCATATGACTCCGTATCCCGACACTAAAGGTTTTTCGTTACTGGGGCACTGAGCTATTCGAGCCATTGGTCTCTACCATGACTGTTGCACAGAAAGAACATTTCAACAGTCATGAAGCTAATAGCTAACTGGTGTTTTGTTGTTTTGTGATTCTCCTCTCTTGTTGCCTTACTGATAAAACATGTTACATCTACCAGAACGTATTGTGAATTTTCGAATGTTAGAGAATATGAACTTAATGTAGCAATATGTAAACGCACCCACTCTTTTTTTTTTTTTTTTAAATGAACTTTCTACATACTGTAAAGTCTCCAATGGTGTTGCACAAGGGTTTTTTAAATGAACAGTAGTGATGAACAGTAGTGATATTTGTTAGTGGGTAACATCTTAAAAATATAATCTCATCAAATGAAAAATAATTATATTTCTAGAATTATTATTAGTCTCATTTTAAAATATTCTTGAATCTTGAGTCTTGAAGCAAAATATAATTTTTCTTTTCGGAATAAATTATGACTAGAGCGTTCTTGATTCATGTTTTTTCACTGCAGCTTTTCTTTCCACTCATTGTTTTTAAAGGACAATGGAAGTATTTGTGATTCAAACTATAGATGCGAGGAATCTGTACTGATACGTCCTTTCATCTTCTCTGGTGTGACAATTCTTGTTGGAGCATAATGTTCTGCCACTCATGAATAATGGGAGTTTCCTTGAGAGATCGTTGTGTAAGTGTGTGAATTTCGAGGAAAGTGTTTTAATAAATTATATTACATTTGAGAAACTGTTTGTCATTTAAATAATACAGTTTATATACTCTGCTCAGCATGTTTTTATTCCATCGCTTCTCATACATGTTGAACTCCAGGAGGCGGAATGAGCACAGCTAAGACTTATAGGATTTATGATCCTTAGACAGGTCAAACAGTGTATATCAGTAGGAGGCGGAGCCTGTGTCTCATTCTCAGCTCAGTTTAAAGCCCAACGCCTCCATCCCTTCAACACAAACTAAAAGAGTTTTAGCTGAGCATCTGTTACAGAAAGAACATGCAGGTAAGGCTTTTTACATATCTGAAATATTTTATTAGAGGTCTTAAATATTAGTTTAAAGTAACCGATTTAATTGTATTCTAGGTTTACATTAATTCTAAAACTTATCAAAGATGAAATGTTTTGGTCCAAATTCATTAGAAAAACCTTGATTTAATCTGAATTAATTGATAAAAAAAGATAGAATTAACAAAATAATACCATACATATTGGCAGAATTAGTATAAAAATCTTGATTTAGCATTATTTTTAATTTTAACTGAATTCTGATATCTGGTTTGTATTACTAAAATCATTGACATTAAAGTAAAGTCAAAACTATGTAGGATTTTTGCATTAAAATATCCAAAAATCACCAGGCCAGTGTTATATATTTGGTTCAGTTGAGTACTTACAATATCCCAAATGTTTCCAACTATTTGTAAATCGTGAGAAAATTGCTATTTTAACCAAGGAACCGGGATGTCTGAGGGAGTTGCCTGTCAATGACGTCATATCTGCGTTACCCTCAATTTCCGGTTTTATTTTGCAGAAACGTTTTACTCTTACTGGAGTGTGCAACAAGTGTCATAGCACCCGCCCAGTGAATGCACAGAGTAAGGTCATAACATCATATTAAACACACTTAAATGTATCTAATTTGATTAACAGAGCTGGGTTACCTCATACTCATGACCGGAAAAGCGGAAATAGCACCGGCGACTGTGGACTGTCATAATAAAAGTCCCGCTGCTTGCGAGCCGTGCGCTGCGTAACAATCGCTCCAGCGGCCTTGCTCAGCTCCACAACACTCGGTCCTGCTCTGCTTCATACTACAGTAACTTTAATAATCGCATCCGTGAACATGATTTCTGTCCGAGTCCCGATGCGAGGTGAAGACCACATGTCCCAAGATTCTGTGCTCAAACTTGGCGTCGTCAAGCTACGCCTTTGTTTCGAAGAAGCGCCCTCTAGCGGACGAAATGTTACATAGTGCACCTTTAATAAAAACGTATTAATTCTGTAATATGCATTTTTGGGGATTTTTTTTTTTAGGAAATATTCAGTAAGGATGCATTAAAATACTTAAAAGTAACAGTAAAGATAAAGAAAAAATGTATGGTCTGTTTCTTATTATTTCTTTATTAGTAATAATAATAATCAGAAGTGTTTCTTGAGCCGGAATCAGCATATTAGAATGATTTCTGAAGGATCGTGTGACTGAAGACTAGATTAATGATGCTGAAAATTCAGCTTTACATCACAGAAATAAATTACACAAATTACATTAAAATATATTCAAATAGAAAACAGTTATTTTAAATTGTATTATTTAGTATTTATTTAGTATCAAATAAATACATAAAAATCCTTTAAAAAATGAAAGTTGATTTTAACAAACAGATAATGTATATTGTGTACCTTTTCATATGACAAATGACAATAACAACATTGTTATATCCAATTACACAAGAAAGCTGAGAAACAGTGGAAAGGACCCCAAGAGCAAGGCAAAAGCACCCTCAGAAGGAAAACATCCCAGGAAAACCCTCAATCCTCTCTGATCCCCATCCAGAGGAGAAGCAACTCAACCTGGACTATGAAGAAGGAACCGAGAAACCAAAAGTTACCATCAGACAGAGACAAGCAGCTCGTCCACAACCAGACCATCCCAGAAAGACCCTTTTCCACTGACCGAGCACTTGAAATAATCAAGCGGATTGTTGATGGAAGACTCGAGAGTGTGGAGTACAGCTGCGCATGCGCGGCCATCTCCATGGAACTGTCTGACTGCATTAAAACGGCGGTGAAGAAGCTGCTGTATGATCGATATAAGCTGGTGTGTTTTGTGGTCATCGGGCAGCTGAAGGAATCGGGGGTGAACTGCTCCAGTAGAGCCGTCTGGAGTCCCACTTCAGACTCATTCACTGAATATGTTTATAAAAACAGATCCTTATTTGCGGTTTGCGTCTTGTTTGCAGTGTATAAAGAGTAGCATAAGCGGTCAAAATAGTGCTGTCAAATCGATTAATCGCATCTAACGTGTGTGTGTGTGTGTGTACCGGTCAAAAGTTTGGAGACAAAGCTGAATTTACTTCACAGCTCCAAAAAAACAAAAACAGCATTTATTAAAAATAGAAATATTTTTAGCAATATAAACCTTTACTATCACTTTTTTTTAAAAATATTTTTAAATCAATTTAACACTTCCTTGCTGAAAATATAGGCTTTAAACTGACCTCAAACTATTGAAAATAGTGTAGCCTATATTGTTACAAAATATTTCTTTTTTTATTTATTTGTTTATTACGTTTTATTCATCAAAGAATCCTGAAAAAACTATAACGGTTGTAAAATTTACTAAGCAGCACAATTGTTTCCAACACTGATAAATCAGTATATATTAGAAGGAATTCTGCAAGATCATGTGACACTGAAGACTGGAGTTCTGGTGAAAGTTCAGCTTTGCATCACAGAAATAAATTATATTTGAAATTACATTAAAATAGAGAATCATTATTTTAAATTGTAAAGATATTTCACAATATTACTGTTTGGTTTTGATCAAATACATGCTGGCTTGATGAGCATAAGAGACTTGTCACATGATCCTTCAGAAATCATTCTAATATGCTGATTTTGTTGTGCCGATTAATATTTTTGTAGAAACCATAATAGCTACATTATTTTAAAGGATTTTTTGATAGAAAGTTCAAAAGAACATTTATTTGGAAAATAAATGTTTTCTTTTATAAATGCCTTTAGTCACTATTGATCAATTTAATGCAAACTTGCTGAATAAACGTATAACTCTTTTTTAAATGACCCCAAATGTACATATTACATATCAAGTAAGCTTTTATTAATTAATTTAATTGATTTTAGTAATACAAGACCAGAATATGTAATTATTCTGTTAATTTAAAATAATAATAAAAATAACATGTTAAATCAAGATTTTTGATTCTCCAGTATTTATTGTCTTTACTGTCTGCTTTACTTTATTTACTGTCTAATATATCTAATATGTTAAATATATATAAAAAATATGTATAAACATTAGTGTTGGGGAAAAATGAATCGTGATTAAACCCATCGAAAATAAAAGTTTGTTTTTACATAATATATGTGTGTACTGTGTATAATTATTATGTATATATAAATACACACACAAGGATGCTTATATTTAATAAAAAAATATTTTTATTAAAAATTATATATATAACATAAATTATATATACAGTATATACATACAAATATTTATTAAATATATACATGTGTGTACAGTTATTTTTTACCCAGCACTAATAAACACAGGCCTACAGTTAAAAAAAAATTGTTTGCCATTGTCTGCTATTAAAAATAGCAGTCTGTTTAAAAAAAAATCAACTGTTTGATTGCAATTTATATTTAATCTGAAAAAAAAAAAACTGGATGAATAGTTCATATTTAGGCTCTGTTGAGCAAACTGCATAATATAGCCTACTCATGAATTTAATTTTTTTAAATTATAACATTAAAAACGTTCTAGAGCAGCGACCACATTTTCCAATTATAGAGCGATGTTTTAAATCAGGTTAACGTCGCTCTATTCTTGAAAGCACGTCTGGTGTGGTAAAGTATGTGATAGCGGACAGCTGCTCTTGTGCCAACTTTAACATGTGACCAGTGACCACACTATTCCCAGTGTTGTCTTCGGTTAAATATAGACACTGGACAGAGTTGCGCTTCAAGAGGGAAGACCAGTGACAATCACAGAGGGATAATTACTTCAAAGTCAATTCTTTCAACACAGATCACACTTATTGGAATCGTCAGAGGAATTATACTATTAGTGCAGCTTAAACTTCTGCATATCAAATGGACGCTAACTTGGTACAAACATGGTATTTAGAAGCTGGAAGGACAATATGACCCAATGAGAGTGGTAAGCACATGCTAATGCAAACTACACTTTACTTTCTCACAGTTGCTTTAATGTCAGGCACAACTTATGATATCCACAGTACTAATTCAAATGTGTCCTATCATATAAAACCCAAATGTTAATAGTTTTGCAGTGCATACGCTTTTGCCGGTAAAACGGCTTATCTGCTGCCCTAGCACAATGCGTGTGTGAGGTGAAATTTGGGCTCTGTATCATCATGCCGGGGCTCACGGTGTGCTGTGGGACCGTGAACTCCATCAAGGCTCTGTGGGAAACCAGGATAAAAAAAAGCAAAGATGAACTGAAGAAGGAGGGCGAACAGAGAGACAGGAGAGCAGTGGGTAGGTACGTGCACTACTGTCAAGTATCCCATGGGAATCATAATGGTTCTTAACTACAGGGTCATGCAATTAATTACCATCAAATCATGAATAGTTTGGATAATAAAATACTCTTAATCGACAGAGGTCAAATTGGACTAGTTCTCCATCTTGGTAGAAGCTAGACAAATTAGACAGATGGCAAGTTGGCAACATGGAAAAGTTGCATTACAGGACCTCCATGAGCCATGAGCTAAATGTGATCTTCTGGTTTGGTACGCGTTGGGTTGATGTCGACACAATGTCCAATGTAAAATCTAAAGCAAAACCAGGTGTGAACCACTTCACAGACTGTGCTTTTGTCTACCCCAAAACTGCTATTAACATTAAATTAGTACAAAGAATGTTTTTTAATAGTTCAAAATCTTTGGTGTAGGTTAACTGGTGCCTGGGAGGATCGTATCACTTTGGCCAAGCTAAAGGAAAAAGTTGTGACTGAGGAAGGACGTGTCATCCTTCGGATTGAAAAGGAGGAGTGGAAGGTAAGGCTCTTTGTGATTTGTACTTTGTGAGTTTGAGCACACTATCAGTAAACAATGCTGTTATCTAGATAGATGGGTGATTTAAGGCAAATATAAAGCCGTGTTTCCACTTACCAAGAAAAATTTGTCCCAATAATTTTTTCCTGTTGCTGTCTGCGTTTCCATTGCGGTTAAGTACTGTGAAGATTAGGCAAATGTTGTCGGTCAATCAGGTCCTATTTTTTAAACTCCATTGTTCGAATAGCAAACAACTCTTACTGTAATTACAGCAACAGACTTTTAAAAATGGGGGTTAAAATAAAATGCTGCCTGAACTCAACCAATCAGCATGTTCAGTGCCCAAATCCCACACCCAAAACTTTGAAAAAGTATACCTCGCAAGCAGGGACTCTCTGGGGGGGACATTTTTACCCGGAACTTCATTTAAACCTTGGTCCCTGCGGTCGAAACACACAGAGTACCACCCCAAAGTTCTTAGTACCTGGGGAAAGTTTCTGCGGTGGAAACGCGGCTTAAGTCTTATTCCAATTGAAATGTCCCACTTCAAACCTCAGTGAGTTCCAGTCCATCACACATCAAGTTCACATGTTGAAAACATGATGTCGCCATAACACAACAAGAGCTTTTCATGTTTTTGCTTTGAAAAGAGCTGATGAAAAGCAAAAATTAAGTCATCATTATATAAACTTAATGTCTAATGTTAAAGTTTGTTTTTATGTTTGACATCAGCTTGAAGCTATGCTCGTTGGAAGCTGGACTTGCCGCACTCTTGGAAGTGATGCGCCTCACTGAGGTCTGGGTTGATTCGATCTGCCCTGAGATCACAGGGCGGCGTTTGACACATTATTTCAAAGTAGTAGGGGGAGAAATTTCAAATTCCAAGCTGTCTAGAATGCAGCTTAAACTCTACAGGATAATGGGCCTCAAGGAGCAGGGTTAGACTCCCCTGACTTGGGGAAAATATTCTGAAAGAGTTAATACTTTTAATTGGTCAAGGACAATACTACTGCCCAGATATTTGCAGATAAATCGGTCTAACATTTTAATTTAAACAAAAAATGTATTGAGTGTTTGGTCCTCACACTTGGCAACTTGACCCTTTCTGTAGACTCTTCCTCCAGCTCTGGTCCAACTCTCCCAGATTCAAGAATGGCAGTTACACCGAATAGGACTTCAAAGAATCCCACGGTTCATCTCGAGCTTTGAAAGTCTCATAGTCTTGGACTTGTCTCGTAATTCAATCACAGAGATTCCCAAAGAGATTGGTCAGTAAAAAAAAAAGGGTGGAATCTGAACAAACTTGGTGAATTTATTTAGTGAAAGTAACTCTTAGATATGCTCTTATAACCAACAGGCAAACTAACTCGGTTAAGAGAGCTGTTGTTGAGCTATAACAGGGTGAGCTACGTACCAGAAGAACTTGGTTGTTGTGAAAATCTGGAGAAACTAGAACTTGCAATGAATCGAGATCTGGATGAGCTTCCCAGCCAGGTATTAATAACACTGCATTTATTGTCTATTTTGTCTACATATCCTTTTATACCCATCACATTTATTTACTCTAATTTGAATTTCCTTAGTTTAGCAATCTAAAGAAGCTGTATCATTTGGACCTCTCCATGAACCAATTCACCACCATTCCAGATTGTGTGGTCAACCTTCCTTCTCTCGAGTGGCTAGACATGGGCAGCAACATGCTGGAGAGTTTGCCAGACGATATTCACAGGTAAATACTATTTGGTCTGTCGATGACTTTGTAATGGATCTGATGACATTTATGTCACATTTTAATCTAGAATGGAGAAACTTCACACACTGTGGCTCCCGAGAAATGAACTAGAGTACCTGCCAGACAACATCTGTCGCATGCAAAGCCTGGACACACTAGTTCTGAGCAAAAATAAACTACGAGACATACCTACGCTTATGGAGGGCATGAGTAACCTCAGGTGAGCACAATTATTTTGTTTAATTTGTAGAACGTTATTTGAGACCAATAAAAAGCTCCATGAAAGCAAATATGCGAATGCAAATTCATTGAGGGTGAGTTGGCGACGCATTCATGTCTGCATATTTTACAAATTATTAGATTTACTAAGCTTAAAATGCTCACTCTGCAGGTTTGTGAATTTCCGAGACAATCCTTTGACGTATGACGTGATGCTTCCTGATTTAAAAGAGGATGTAGATGAGGAAGAGAATGACAGGGAGATGTTTGGTCGCGAGTTCATGTATTACTACATCCAAGAAGCCCGGAAAAGAGGTTATGCCGTACTCAATATGTATTGTGTGCAAAACGTGTAGCAGAACTTTATTATAAAACATTATATAAATAAAACAGAACTGGAATGAAAGCCTTCAGAGCCTCTTACTGACCAACTTTTGCGTTAAATGTCTATTGCAGGATCCCAAACTTTCATGTCAGTGGTAAATCTGACGCTGGACGGAGTGTCAGAGACAACATCGTCTTTGTGACTTGCATGCTGGCTTCTGTCTGCTCATCTGCCTTTTGGCCTGATCTTCCAGTCCATCATGTCAAGCATTGTCCCCAAGTCCTGTGAAAAGCGCTTGTTTTGTTGTCTGTCATTTGTTGGAGTTGCTTCTTCCTGCTAGTATGTCATAACTAATGTTTGTGGATAAAAATCCATAAATATTGATCAAATAAAATCAAGGATGTGTCCTGCACTTGTACTTGTTTGTCTTAAGAATCTCTATTCTGATTGGCTGTGGGAATGGCAGTTAGTAACACATTCTCCAATGACACATCTCTGCTTGTGTAGTATCTCAGACTGGTTTCAAAGCCTTTTTGCTGGAGGTAATACACTCTTCCATGGTCAATCAGATGCTTACAAAGCCGTCCAATCTGTTCCCGATCTTCAACTGACATCAAACTGCAAAGAAGGAATGTTTACAAATGAAATCATGACCTTAACATAATACTTATTGGTCGATCAGCAGAAAACTCACCCGTTGAGAGTATCTGGCAGAGCTTCCTCACTCATCTCATGTTCATCCTCTTCATCTGTTTTAAGTTCAGTCGTTTTTTCTGATATCTTGGAGCTGAATTTTCTCATCCCGCAAGTGGCCCAGCTTGACATGCGCTGAAAAGCAGCAAACTCTTCCGGTCCAAGACCTTTCTGCCTAAAGAACTCTTTTCCAACATAGTGACTCCAGTCACAACGGTGGTGGCAGCAGAGAGCGATGGCCAGTCCTGACACTATGAGTTGTTCACCAGTTTCCCTGCATTCGGTTGAGGGAACATGCTTCATACCATCACCAGTACCCTCCATCTGATTTAGTTTTACACGCTTGGTTGGAGGGTCGTCATCATCTTTGTCAATGCAGTTGTGCTCAAATAAACACCGAAGGGCCAGATCTGTGAAGACAAGTTGGTACTACATCAATCTGCAGAACTGATACCATGATGATATTTATCAAGTTTATTGAATTCTAGTCTACCAGTTGCTGCACCACAGAGGTGCTTCCCAACACCAATAACAGGAAGTAGCTTTTCTCTCAGTAGAGGAACTTTCCCTGAAAGGTACAAGGAGGAAATATTATTTATAAGAAGACTAAAGAAAATCTCGAGAAAAAAATGCCTGTTTTAGAAGCTTACTCACGTAAATCAAGGTGCTGAATATCAACCTGAAGCCTATCAAATGTCGAGTCTGCATTTTTGTGCTTGCCATCTACCTTAAAAACAGATCAAATTCAAATTGAACCTCACTTTCTAGCAGAAAGAACAATATTTTGATGTATTTGAGGAAAGGATAGCTTCGTGCGAGGGACACCAAACCTTAAAGCGAGTGCTGGACCTTTCCACAAGTAAAAAATGGACATTTTCAGCTGCTTTAAGAGCAATGTGAATCCAATGTGACAGTTTTCCCTTCCCTGCCCCAAACTCTATGTAGCATCTGTTTGGGCCGAGCAGTTCCAAAACCTCCATGTTTCCAAGAATCGAGGCCTGTGAAATCAGATAGTATGAACCATTTATACAAAGCAAGGATGGGCAACTCTGATCCGGAGAGACACTATCCTGCAGAGTTTAGCCCCACCTCTTTTTATGCCCTGTCCTCTATCTTGTTCACTCGGATGTACGTCATTGCTTACATAACAGTAGTGCCCACTACTGGCGGAACCCTTACAAATATGTTTCAAATGGAGCACCCTAAACCCTTGATCACTTGAAATCTGCAATGGAGCCAATTTATTATTTACAGTTTTTTTTTCCTTATGAATTTGTTTTACGCTCCATTCTGTAGGCCTGTATGCATGAATGGGCTGTTGGAGAAAATATAAAAATGTACACAAATGATAACTAGCACGTAACGTAACTAGTTCACGTTCTTTTGTGCATTCGCATCATTTTGTGAACATACAATTTGTAATATTATGTTTATTATGTATCTGATTAATCTCATATAGCATGCATTTCTTTGAGTTAAATAACCTAGTAGCAAAGGGCATCAGTTTACCGTTGTTCATCCGGCAATGCCCGACTAATAATAACTTGGGACTGTTATAATAAATAACATTATAATGAAAACACTATTGTAATAAATAGTGAATTCTTTGGGTTCAGTTGCAATGTACAATCCTACTAGCCCTTTATTTAGACTAAAAACCCTTCTCATTAATTTGGTAAGGAACATAGCATTTTGAGCAGCGTTTGCACACCATCATCCTGTTGACTATAAGCCATTGCTGTAGACACATTTCTGTAGGCTAACGCTTAATCAATCGTTAATTTAAACAACGATCGATTATGGGTATTTGTGTAAATTGACATCCCTAGCCTAAAGTGTACATATTGAGTAGACTCGAAATCAAGGGTTGAGGGTCTGTCCAAATAAACTTCCCTCGCCCACTTGACGAAGTTGAACACACTTCAAAATAGCGGGGAGTCTCCCGAGGGAAAGCGATTAGGTTTACGAATGGAGCAGCATAGAAAGTGTGGGATTACAAATTTTGGAATCTGTATTTTGCATGCTTTAAGGTTATCAGCCAGATGCTTTTTGGAATTGATGACTGCAACCAACAACCAACAGAACATTCTCAATAAAGAATCCTGCTGAGGATACGACCGAGTCTCCTGGTCTTCGCTAATGAGTTTCCTACAAAAGCTACAGGCAGGTGAGTTTTTATCAAGGTTGGAGCAAAACTCTTCGGGACAGTGGGGCTCTAGAACTGAAGTTGCCCATCCCTGAAACAGAGTACAGTATGTATAGTTTGGCAGTTCTGGAATGATTTACCTGTTGCTTGAGGTGTTTAAAAGCAGAATCTCCATTCTTTGGGTCATTTAGAGGCTCATATAGAGCAGAATGTGAGAGTGTTTTTTCAACGAGTTTGGTATTTAGACCTGAGGAAAACATACCTCATAATTACATAAAAATTACATTAATCCCTCCAACATCAAAGCCACCAATTCTCATTTTCCCTATTTGTTCATAATGTCTTTTGGCATCAAATGAATGAATAACATAAACAGCCTTGAAAGTCCTGATAAAACCCCAATGACAGCTGCTTACCTTGTAATGCCGTTTTGAGTTTCACAACCAACTCATCCAATTCCTCTCTGGATCGATCAGCAATGGATATCTGCATTAATACATCATTAAGCACTTATCTTCTTTAAAACCATGTAATTTAGATATATGCTCTCATAGACAGTATGATCACCTCTTCTATGGTTTCGTCTTCACTTGCACACCCAGCATTGATGTCCTTCACATAATAAATCTAACAAATCAAACATGATAGTTATTAGCACAAGAAATGTGCCATGAAATGTACTCTTGAGAAATAAGGGTTGGTGGAGTTATTCATACGTACAGGTTTTGGTTTCTCCTTCGAGTTACATTTCTTCAGGTGTTTAGCCAAATTATCTTCAAATACAGTGCTGTTTAAAACAGGAGATGGTTTTTGAATATAACAAACGTTCTACATCTACCATTGAGACATGGGACAAAACTCTACCTGCTATATATATATATATATATATAAGTGCTGTCAAAATTAGCGTGTCAAATGCAATTAATGCAGAATCCATTTTTTCCTGTCATCCTTTGACTAGTGTTACATTTGATGATCACGCTCTTATTCATTCAAATGCTTTTAAACCATTCAAGCATGACAAGACAAAAGAGAACAGTAAACAAATTATTATTATACAGCTAAACACATTTAGTCTTATTGTATAAATCTCATTTTCTTGATTTACCGCGAGTACCATGTTTTACCTTGCCTATTGATCTAGCTTACTGCAGTGTGCAACAAGTGTCTCATAGTAGCCGCAGAGCGAACACACAGAGTAGCTTTATAACATAACACACTCAAATGTATCTAATATGATAAAACAGCACTGCGTTACTCCACATACACATTACCGGAAGAAGTGGAAGCGGCGTCTGCGGCATAATAAAAGCGTTGTGAAATCATGGAGGCGTCTCCTACGCCTTTGTTTTGAATAAGCGACCTCTAGCGGTGAAAAATTACATATTGGGGCTTTAAAGTCACAGCAGCCTAATAAAAAGGTTGCTGTGATGTCTGTTATTAAAGTTAATCAAAGAACAAACAGAAAATTGTAGCTTTAATTTATAATTTATGCAGTTAAGACTGTAAAGTGTTTGATAACTTTTCAATTCAATTTCTGTATTGTGATTTTATATATATATATATATATATATATATATATATATATATATATATATATATATATATATAATATATTATAATGGGTTTATGTGAAGATTTTTTTAATTAAAAGTAATAAAATAAATGCTGTAATTGACAGCTTTCAATTATACTGTAATGTTGAATGTCTATCATTAATGTTTGTAAAAAATCAATTTCATAGAGGCATCAGTAGCAGTTTTAGTATCAGTGACACTGGCCTTTATAAAAAGATGCCATTACAACAAATCTTTAAAATATACTGTCTTTAAGTTGTTTCTACATGATTTGGAGAGTAACTGAAATTATTACAATATAAAAATATTACTCAACAAAAAGAAAATCGGTCTTCCGACCTTCATCAGGCATATGTCAGTTCATGATATGCCTGATGAAGGTTGGAAGACCGAAACGTTGCAAATTTAAATAAAAGTTTTGTTTTTTTTGCAAGTATTTGATAGTGTGCAGGATTTTATTTTTGTTGAGTTATTTGGATTTGTTTATCCTTTTTTCCCACACACCTATCCATTGCTAACAGGTGTGCGATGGTAATTGTGCACTAATATAAAAATATTAAAAATGCAGATGTTTTTTCATCGCAATTTGTCAATTTATCAATTGACAGCACTAATATATATATATATATATATATATATATATATATATATATATATATATATATAATCAGCAATATGCATAACACAAACATAAATATATATCTTTTAAGCAACATTACTACAGAAGGATATATTGATTAATTCTTAAAATACACCTTTTAGGTTTCATAGCTGTTGTTTTTGTCAAGTCAGATATTTCTAAAAATTTAATATTTTGACAAGTACAGTATAATACACAGTAACATCTGACTGTGGTGACACAAATGGAACTAAAGATCAGTTTGACACATTAGTCAGAATTCATTCATTAACTTCTAGATTAGTCACTATTCATAGTAAATATTTTACACATGATTTTAAATGATTTATTGGATTTCTAGAACTATTTGTACTGAACTATAAGTTTCACGTTTATACTTCTGCCTATACAGAAACCTCTCCAAACTTTTTAGAAGAGTTAGTCTTACTGAGAAAGGTCTTACTGTTTTGGGTCCAAAGGACAGGGTATTCTTTTTTTCTCACTCTCTTCTTCTCCTCCCTATATAAAAATGACAAAGTTTAAGCAAACGGTTATTTATTTGATATAACGTTACTAGTATTAATGAGGGAAAGGTAAGAAGAAGCGCATTCATTCAGAGCAGGATAACATGGGCATTAGAACGTATTTTCACTAACATACAGCATTTGCATGTTCTCCGCAGAAGGTTTTCCCATTTCCAACAATCATCTTGCAATATCGTTTCTTTTTTACTACATAAAAAGCACATCGTCCAGGTAAAGGCGCTAACACGCCGTCCGCTGTGGATCCCTCCATGCTGATGACGCAATTGACTAACTTCCGCAAGACATTTCAAAATAAGATTCATCAGCTAAAAATTTATGTTTGTGAAATTGTATATATTTATTATTTTAAAAAACTATTATTATTATTATTATTAGTAGTAGTAGTAGTAGTAGTTGTAGTAGTAGTAGTAGTAGTAGGACTAGTAGTTGTTGTTGTAGACTTTTATCGTATCTATTTACTGTTTTTGTTGAAACAGGAAGTGCAGCGTCATCATTTGTTTTGTCAGTCAGCTGGTCATTTACATACTGCCGTGTGATCATATTAGTTAGTTTGTGTTTGGGTTCATTTCTCGAGCGGCTGCAAGCGCGCATCCTGTGTGTAGTTGCACAACAGATTATAAGATGTTTGTGGAAGATGTTTGTAAAGAACTTTGCACTATTAGGAAAGACCCACATGTGTGAGTTACACAAACAGGAAGCGTGCATCACATGCTTTGTCAAATCTATGATAAAGCATAATTTATTGAAGTCTTTTTGTATGTATTTATTTTTTATTCCGGGGTGACTCTGGATTAGGGATGTTAGCGTGTCTCGAAACTCAAGTCATGCTTTAACTTTCAAAAACAGGCAAGTCTTCTTTATATTACTTTTTTAAGTGAAATATTTGAATATATTTCTAATCAGTTACTTTATGTAGCTATGAAAAAGTGGATTATTAGACTTATTGAAGGACGTTGCTAATATATTTGGATTTTATTATGCTGCTTTGCAAAACTCCGACTATGGTTGACTGCAGCTCATGTCCAAATTCTCACCTAATGCTTAAAGTCATAAGTCATAAACCCACATCCTGCTGACAAGATCTCTAATGCTCGGATCTAAATGAATTAAAAGAGTCGGTGTATAGAACCGTTTCCATGCTTTGCATAAGGGTTATCTAGTTTTATCGTTTTAAGTCTCAGTTATTTACTAAAGGATATGAAGCAATAAAATGAAGACTGGTTGATCAAGTTGAAAACTTCTGGTGATGTTTATCTCATACAAGTTCGTGCCCAGAGGTCTAGAAAGTCACATGACAGTAACATGATTTTGCTCAGTCCACTTTACTCTGTTCTTTAATTATGTATACGGTAAGATTTTATCTTCACTCAAGCCATTTCAGCCGTTATAGGCGTACAAAAGCACCGCGCTTTCATAACGTTGTGGTGTAACTTGTTCTTTAAAGGAAAAAAAGATTGTTACCTCAGCTTTTGTAAATTAAAATATGCCGTGTATAGTCTATTGAGCTGTCTTGGAAACACAGCCAGGTGATTTTTATCTGTCAATTCCGACTTTTATTCGGTTAAATTGTGGTTTAGACCTAGTTTGACGTAAATATACTTGACCTACTTTCAACACAAAGAAAGCTTTATTGTTTTACCAAACGGTTATTGTGTTAAAAGTGACGTTGTTAATCTGCATACCAAGACATTTTTCTTTCTTGGTTGTTTCAGTGGCTGATGTGCGTCGACGTCTGAACCCTGTAAAGCCTGACATATGAAAAAAAATCTTGCATCTGAGTGATTCAATTGGAGATACAATTTGCATTTCAAAAGTTAAGGGAAAACACGACTCACTAACAGAAATTCAGTCCAGTATCTAATTGAAAACGTTGAATCAGTGCTTGCCAAACACAAGTTACCTCAATTTTTTTACTTCTAACAAAAAACAGATTTCTTTATAGTATTGTTTGTCAACTATGTTATATTGTCAACGATGTTACTCTACCTTGGTAACAGAATTGACTATTTTAAACTTTTTACCCCCAAACTGTACCTCAGCGTAAAGCCAGCACAGAGCACTAATGAAATCATGATTAAAATACTTTACTAAACAACCCACTGTGCGATCAGTAATAAATACTGTTTTCCTTTTAATATTGTGGTAACAATTTTGACGTTTCCCAAAATAACTCTTTCTAGATTCAAATATTTTCTCAGAGAGTACACACACTTTTCAGTGCTTTTTATCTCATAAGTGAGAGAAAGTGAAATCATTTCCTGTATCTTGCAGTTGTTGGAGATAATTCCTCTAATTTAAAGGCAAATTATGGTACGTTAACAGAGTTGACGCAAGATTTATGGACACACATTTTTATAAGATAAAAGTTGACTATTTAGGACTTATATAAATACAATAAATTAAATAGAACAAGAAATCATGATTTTTCAGCTATACGGGAGAAAAGATAATATTGTTATGGTCTTTAATATCTTGTGATCCATGACAATGAGTCATGACAATGAGTCATAACAAATTATTAAAATAATTCAAATATAACCATTTTAGAAAATATTATCACCCATAATATAATCACTCATACATAGAATAATATGTAGCTCATACTTATGGAAGCTTATTTTATCTCACAATTCTGACTGGCACAGTTTTGACTGTTTCCTCCACAGAATAAAAAATAAAATATTAAAAAAATATATATTTTTCTGTAAAGAACTGTATATAAGGCATGCTCTATAAATAATCCTACTTACATGCATATAAAATCAGTTGTCACTATATATCTTCTAATAATGTTTTTATGATCAGAAATCTGTAGTTTTTATTGTGGGTGCAAAAACACGTAACACTTTATTTTACAGTGACATTTTTACACATGTAGTTACTGTGATAATAACTATAAATTATGCATAATTACATGCAATTAACCCTTAACCAAACCCTCATCCTAACCCTATAGTAAGAACATGTAATAAATTATTATTACACAGTACTTAAATGTATAATTATTACACTGTAATAGTAACAGTGACACCTTAACATAAAGAGTAAACCAAAACCATATAATGCAATGCAATACAATGATGAACGAGAGATGAACAAATGAGCATTCCTCAAAAGCCTAAACTTCATTATGAGGGTATTTCTGAGGATGTCGGTTCGGATTCCTGCTCTATTTTTTATGAAAATTCCTGCGTATCGAAGCGGTGTCATGTGCTTGTCATCTTTTTCCTCCGAACTAAACAAGGAAATCACATGGCAGTCATTTCAAAGAATTTGCCCTCATAATTTTCGATTAGCGCAAATAAAAATGACAATGGATTTCACAACATGAAGTATCTTGAAATGTTCCAGCTATGATTTCTCGCAGTCCTTCTCTTCTCTTCAGATTTATGGTTTGTAATGCTTTTCTGTTTGTTCTGTTGGTAAAGCCATGGAGGAGCTGGACCCGGAGGAAAAGTTCCTCAGGGATGCAAGGAACGGGAACCTAGAAGGTATCCAGAAGCTTTTGATGTCCAAGATAAAGGAGGAGGCCAAAATCGACATCAACTGCAAGGGTACGACACATGTCCATTGACCGTTCATATCTCTTGACATTTTTGAGTACTTCTAATGGCATTGCATTGTTTCAGGCAAGAGCAAATCAAATCATGGCTGGACGCCTCTTCATCTGGCCAGTTACTTTGGACACAAGGATGTTGTTGAGGCATTACTGAAGGTATCGATCATCTCAGACTTTTGATATCATCTATGTGTGATATATATATATGTGTATATATATTCTGAGAAGAATTAGATTGGAAGAAGGGCTTTGTGAGCGTTTCTGATTTCAGCTCTCCTGTGCTTCCTACAGGCTGGAGCGGATGCCAACTTGCCAAATAATGTTGGAGACACGGCCCTTCATAAAGCAGCATTCACAGGGAGAAAAGTATGTACTTCTATAATATATCATAATGCACTGAGAATATGGCTATAAGCTAGAGTGATATTCGGTTATTTGATGGATAAATGGTCCCATTTAGAGGGTCTCCTAAAGAAAATAGCACCCAACATTGGAATTCAAAGGGAAAGTCATTTATTTAGTGTATGTTTTTTGATAATTATAAACATTTTGCTCTGGATTAAAAAATAAAAGGTTATATTAGCATTTTAACAACAATTAGACCGTCCAAAACAAAGATAGAAATACATTTGCAACCTTTCAGATCACAAAACAACTTGGCATAATAAAAAAAAACAGTATTGATAATTATTAATACAATTATTTATTGTTAATTATTATACTTTTATAATTACTCAATAATAATAATTTTATTAATATAAGTATTAAAATGATTAATATTCAAATGTAGCCGATTATTATTAATATTATGCAGCTAGTAATAATCTAATTATTAATAGATACTCGTAATTAATATTACGTTTTTATTGACTTGACAAAACAACTTGGCATAAATATGACAACATTGGTAATTTATTAATAATTTATTAATAAAACAATAACAATTTATTATTATATGTTTTTGTTATAATTATGCATTTAACTATAATTTCTAATAACAATAATATACATTTTATTATTATTACTCTTTATTATTATTATTATGCAATTACTAATATTCTAATAATTAATTGAAAACTAATAATGGCTATTATGTTTTATTGACTTATTTAATTATTCATAGTATTATAAATTATCATTATTATTCATATTATGTCATGTTCTAATAATTAATAAAATACTAATAATTAATATTGTTTTATTTATAATTTTTTTATAAATAAATTATATTTTCTTTTTATGCAATTTTATATTCCAATTATTAATAAAATACTCATAATGAATAAAAAAGTGTTGTTTACCTTTATTGATAAAATAATTTAGCATAAATATGACAACAACAATTGTAATAATGATTATTATTAATAAATCAATGTATTATTATTATTATTAGTAGTATTATACGTTCTATAATTGTAACAATAGTAATTTTATTATTATTATTATTAACATTATCATATAATTAGTCATATTCTAATTATTAATAAAATACTCATAATGAATATTATTTTTTTACTTTTATTGACAAAGGAACTTGCCATAAATATGAAAACAATAATTATTAACATGGGCGTCGGAACCATTGTATGTGGGTGGGTCAAGACTAATTATTATTATAATTAGTAATATGTTAATTATTAATAAAATATTAATAATAAATATTATGTTTTTAACCAAAATAACTACTCACCTGAATGCTGAATACAGAATGTATGCTGAATGCCGAACACTGACTGGTCTCTGAATACTAACTGAATGCTGATTTTGCTGTTTAGGAGGTTGTAATGTTGCTTCTTCAATATGATGCTTGTCCCTTTGTCATCAATGGGACGGCGCAGATACCTAAAGATGTTACCCAGAGCGTTGAGATTAAAAGCATGTTGGAGGGTAAGCGTGCTGACACTGCATGAAATGTCCCTCTACTAAGTGTACTGAAGGGTAAAATCTCATTACTTTTGTTACTAAATTATTGCTAATACTTTTTTCCTAACTAGCTGCGGAGAGGACTGAAGAGAGGAAACTAGAGGAGCAGCTGCTGGAGGCGGCGCGGGAAGGAGCCGTAGCTACCCTCACTAGACTGGTAACCATTGCCGTATCATTTTAAAGACGTCTACATCATTTAACGTTGTTTAAACGCTGATCATAACTCTCTTGTTTCTTGTGTGTAGCTGAACATGAAGAAACCCCCGGACATAAACTGCGCGGACCTGCTGGGAAACACGCCGCTCCACTGCGCCGCTTACAGGGGTCAGAAACAGTGTGCCGTCAAACTCCTGCAGCACAAGGCCAACCCTAACATCAAGAACAAAAACGGTACCGGGCACCAACGTATTGTAGCATCATTTTCAGCATCATATTTCATAAGTCAATATATGCTCAATTGCCTGTGCAATTCTGTAAATGGTCTGTTCTGTTTCAGTTTTGGTACATCTACAAATTTATGAGTCATCTTTTGTTGTCACTCATAACATGCTGATTTTGTGCATATTTGTTTTCAGATCAGACTGTTTTTGACTTGGCTAATGATGCGGAAATGAAGCAGATCATTGCAGGAAATGTTATGAAAGTAGGTTCATTTAACTGGACAGTTCTGATGTAAGGGTGTCACAAATGTATGCAATATTTTTGTAATAACTTGTGCGGCTTGTTTAAAAAAATACCTTGTTTATCACCATATATCATAACACTGATATGTAGCATTATTTACACTCATTTATGATTTTGTACCACGATGTTGTGGTTTTTATTGTTGCAACTCTTTGATCCTACAGGGCATGACGCGACATGTTAAAACATTTGAGGGGCCTCTTTGGAAGGTATGCTTTATCAAAACATATATATATATATATATATATATATATATATATATATATATATATATATATATATATATATATATATATATATATATATATATACTGTGTGTATATATATATATATATATATATATATATATATGTGTGAATTCTTTCTATATTTTTTATTTATTCTTTTTGTATTCATTTTTTTCTGTATTTTATTATTTTTTGTATTTATTTGTTTATTTATTCATATTTACAGTTGCAAGAAAAAGTATGTGAACCCCTTGCAGAATCTGTGAAAATGTGAATAATCTTAACAAAATGTTTTTATTTCCTGAACAAGATATTTTACATTTTTATATTTGGTCCATACGACAAAAAAATTGCTGAATTTATTCAAATGACCAGTTCAAAAGTTTATGAACCATTGATTCTTAATATTGTGTGTCGTTCCCTGGATGATCCACGGCAGTTTTTTTACTTATTGACAAAACTTGGCATAAATATGACATAAAAACAATGGTAATAATAATAATAATTATTATTAATATTATGCAATTAAGAATATTCTAATTATAAATTCAATATGATATTTTATTTATAATAAATAATTAATATTATTGTTATTATTATGCAATTAGAAATAGTTTAATTATTAATAAAATATGTATTAATTCATATTTATTATATTCATATTTATGTATTCTTTTTTATTTTTATTTGTTTATTTTATTTATTTATTTGTATCATTTTTGTGTTTATTCATTCTGTATTATTTATTCTTTATGTATGTATTTATTATTTATTTATTTATTTATTTATTATTTCTTTCTGTATTTATTCTTTTGATTTATTTAATTTTTCTGTTCTTAAATTTCTTTGTTTATTTGATTTATTGTTGTAGAGCTCAAGGTTCTTTGGCTGGCACTCCTACTGGGTAGTTCTTCAAGACGGAGTCTTGTCATGGTACCCTAAACAGTGAGTATCTGCCTCTATTCCCAAAATGTAATGCTATTATTAAAATACATTTTAATATATAATAAAATTGAATGATAGCAATATTGCTGAAATTAAAGACATATTTAGCAAAAGTTGCAGGAAAAATAATATTTGATAACTTGATAATGATAATTTGATATTTGATAATATTTGAATATTTTCATATTTTCATCCTTTTTTCAACTCATCAAGGTCAGATGTAGATTCAAACAAACGCCGGCAAGTTTCCAAACCGCTAACACAAGCACAGTGCATGGTAATAACCATTTTATGATTTATCATAAGATGCCGAATCATGTTTTGTGGGATTTTGAACAAGCCTTGCAAAACTGCTTTTCTTTTCAACTTTCAGATTAAAGCGAAGGATAACTGCTATTTCACGGTCAAATACTTTGACGACAGTGTTCACCATTTCAAAGTGTCTCAGAAGAACAACCCCGAAGACACCAGAAAAGTGAGATTCCTTTCTTCTCCTTTGTTTAATCTAGAGTGGAGAGCATTATGTAAGTTTGTGTAAATGTTTATTTTTCAGAGATGGCTGGAGGCCATAGAGGAACATTCAGCCTTTAGCACACATTACTGCTCACAGGACCCAGACAGTGAGGAAGAAGAAGACAACGTTGTGTCTGTAGTTGAGCTTTCTGAATCACTTCAGGTGAGAAATGTTGACAATCACATCAGCTGATAAAATGCATGTGACCGCCCTTTCTTCCTCTTCTACGAGGACATGTTGCTGTTCTGAAACCATCATGGGACAACCTTATCTTTACAGAAATTATGACAATGACTGGACAGGGATAGCTATATTTAGCTATTTTTTCAATTAAAATATAAGATAATATAAACACTTACGTTCAAAAATTTGGGATCAGTAAGATTTGTAATGTTTTTGAAAGAAGTCTCTTCTGCTCACCAAGACAGCATTGATAAAAAGTAATATTGTGAAATATTATTACAATTTAAAATAATTGTTTTCTATTTGAATATATTTAAAAATGCAGTTTATTCCTGTGATCAAAGCTGAATTTTCAGCATCATTACTAAGTCTTCAGTGTCACATGATCCTTCAGAAATTATTATAATTATTATAATATGCGGATTTGATGCTCAAGAAAAATGTATTATTATTATCAATGTTGAAAAATGCTTCCTTGCTGAATAAAAGTATTAATTTCTTTCCCAAAGAAATTCCCCATTATTACTGACCCCAAAACATTTGAACAGTAGTGTATAATGTTACAAAAGCTTTCTATTTCAGATAAATGCTGTTCTTTTTAATTTTCTGTTCATCAAAGGATCCTGTAAAAAAATGTAAACACCTGTTTTTAACATTAATAAAAATAATAAATGTTTCTTGTGCTGCAAATCAGCTCACTGCTCTTGACGGAATGACTTTTGTAGCTTAACTAAGGATTCATTTATATTTAATTTATACAGCAGTAATATATATATATATATATATATATATATATATATATATATATTACTATATATTACTATATATTACTATATATTACTATATATTACTATATATATTACTATATATATATATATATATATATATATATATATATATATATATGTATATATATATATATGTATATATATATTATAATTTTTTATTATAACTATTAAATATATAATCAAATGAACTATAAATAGATGTCTCATCATGCTCGTATATATCTGCAGTAAAAGGATAATGAATTCTGACTTCCCCTTTTTGCTTTAACCACAGGAAGTGGTAAAGTTGACTAACCCATACCTTTCCCTACAGTCATAACCTTTCTCTTCCACAATATCCTTTTTTATTTCTTTTTGTTGTCTTGTTCCTCTTTTGTTTGGCAGCGGGCTGAGTTGAGCCATCAGAGACTGGAGGCTGATGTGTTGGTCCTCCTGTCCATGGTGAAAGAAGATGGCCTGGTGGAACGTAAGGGCTTAAATCATCCAAAACTGCATATGTAGATCTGTTTGTTTTTTTTAAAGCCACAGTGCTTTTTTTTTAGGATTGCCTGCGACAGTCGTTCAGAAGCTGAAGGAGGTCTGCGAAGCCTCCAGTGAAACCTGCTCCTCACTGCACCAGTGCCTGGGGCTTTTCTCCAGACAGGAAGGAGTATGTATCTACTGCGATGCATTAGTGAAAAGTGCATTAGTGCCCGCCCACTTTTTCAGAATTGTTTTTCTATATATTTTTCCCATAGTGATTATAGTAAAGTCTTCTTTAAAGTGTTATTAGTCATGAACCATGCCAACCAGTTACAAGGTGAATCACAACATTTATTGTTTAAGGTTTTATTTGAAGCATAAACGTAATCGGGTAAAAATACTGCATCTTTAATGCTTTAGTGAGGGAAAGAACTGCAGTCCCATAAAGCATCGTGGATGACAAATATATATATATATATATATATATATATATATATATATATATATATATATATATATATATATATATATATATATATATATACATATATACATATATATATATATATATATATATATATATATATATATATATATATATATATATATATATATATATATACACACATATACACACACAAAATTATTAATTTTATTATTGTTATTATTAGATTGATTCGATTTTAACATTACCCTTAGATTACTACATATGAAAGCTTAAAAAATAAGCACAAATACATATATTAATATATTATATAAATTAATTTAGTAAAAATCTAAAAAACAAAAATTCCATGCCACAGTTTAATAATTAGGAGTAAGGATTCAAACAAATACATTTACATATGTATATTTACATATTTTTAGTGTATTTCATATCGATTGAAACTGAATCGATAACGTAATTTGTGGTGCTTCATTAGAGTGGGCGGAGCTAAAGAGATCTTTTGATGTGATGGAATTTTCTGTACAGCATCAAGGGAAATGTAGTTTTCACCCCATATTCTGCTGTTAAAGGCCCAATGAAGTGCCTTGAAACATGCAGCATTATTCAATGTGTTGACGTAATTTCCACTGAAACAGGAATAGAGGGCAGGTCAAATCAAACAGCTCCTCCCCTTTTTTAAAATAGCCAATAGCTTTAAGTTTATATCACAGCTCGTCCAGAGTCGTTGAGCTCAGTTAAGCCTCAGTTTCCTCCTAATCTCTAACCGTTACTCCTCCTAATCTCCTCCATATCACTTTACATTATAGCATGTAAATGGGTCCGATACGTTTTGTTGTCTGCTCCGACTCAGGCATATGATCCACTCTGTACTCTAGTTTCTCTGGACCGGATCAGACTGTGTGTGCGCTGCGGCATTCACATGACGCTAACTTAATTCGTCCCAATGGAAAACATATTTACGCAGTCTGAATCGTTCCCTGGCCCCTATGTAGTGCACTGTGCCATTCACCATGTAGAAAATAGTAAATGTGTGAGCAAGTGATCAATTTCAGCCGCAGCTTCAGCGTTAATGTGTGGCGGGACGATTCAGATTCTAGAGAGCATTCGATTGGACAGAAAATCTGATGAAAAACTGAAGTGCAGAGTGATGTCATCAAAATCATTGATCCATTTTGGCAGAAGTGAGAGATTGAAAGTTTTGAATGCTTAAGTCTTCTAAATGCGAATTTTGTCATTGTTTTGGAGCACACTAGCTTATAGATAACAGTAAGGCTAACATTTTCATACTTAAAGCAAATACTTCAACAAATTCATACTTTAAAGAGCACCTATCATGGAATTTTTAAATGTACCTTTCATGTAGTGTGTAACATAGATCTAAGTGAACAAAAACATCCTGCAAAGTTTGAAATATGACAGTGCACCGTATATAAAGTTATTGTCTTTCAAAAGTAAGAGTTGACTCTGAGTCATTTTTATGAATCGTTAGAAGACCGAAGCTTTTTCTCTGACTAGATGACGTCAACTTGTCAAGTTATTTGAATACGATACGCCCACTTATTGCGCACGCCAGTGAAAACTAGAAAACATCATGGCGACGAGACGCTGTGTTCTCAAATGCTTTCCTCTGAGCATTTGAAGACTAAGTGGCTACAATGCATATATACAACTGTACCACAGAAGTCCGAGCCTTGTGCTTTGTTCACGCCATTTTGAAGACGATTGCTTTACCAACTTAAATGCAATTAAACTTGGATTCGCGAGCCGGCTGATATTGAAGGAAGGTTCAGTTCCAAGTGTATTTGCATCAGCTTCCTCCTCCGTATCACAAACTGTAAGTGTTATTAATAATTGTTGCTTTTATGTTTTATGTAGCATGCTTAATAATTGTTTGGTTTGTTGTGTAAGCACCGTTTAGCTTCTAGGTCTTCAATGACAATTGTATTGAGATATGTGAATTGTTTGTTGTTGTTTTCGGAGTTTTCTTTAAGAATAGAGTCATACCTCGTATGAACGTAACGTTACTGCATTTTTATTTATTTTTTGGTAAAAACATTATGTTTATGCATCGAGTTAACGCTCCATTGGCCTGAAGTGACAACTAACGTTACATTGATGCTTACCATTGAGAAATATCCTGCTCCAGTCGTGGTGTTCGCGATTGAGTTTGTTGATCATTCGCATCTCCAGATGTTTCCCCTTCATATTCAGGCTCAAATTGATAGGGTAAAATTGATGCCATGTTTGTTCATACACTTTATACGCGTTTAAACTTCTTAAACCCGAAAACCATTTATGGTGATGGGTGTTCCGTTTCCGAAAATATCTGCACAGACTATACCAATCACAACTGACTGGGTCATCGGACCAATCACCGCAGAATAGTGTCACGTAAAGGCAGGGTTTTGAGAATCGCTGTCAAAACAGGTAAAAATAAATGCATATTATAAGAAAACTAGTCTTTTTGTCATTGCATGCATGCAAAACTGTTGTTGGGGACTTCTAAAACAATATTTGGAACATTTTAAATGCCATAATAGGTGCTCTTTAACAAAAGCATATACCATTAATTAACAACCTCACAACAGGTCTATAAAGATTTATAAATAATCATCACAAATTAATATCCCTATGGTGAAAATGAATGGTGTTTACTTCCGCAACCGACTGTTGCACTCAATTGCTATCAAGTTAAACAAAGAGGTTATTATAAGCGCCTGCTAAAAACTGAGCCACTGCAGAGTGTTTTGTTGAGCCTTTGCGCTCACTTGGACTACACAGGTTCAAATTCGGTCTCTCTCTCCAACAGTTTTAGGTCCCTATTTGTCAAATAAAGATGCTAAAACCCCCAAAAATTTTATTTAATATTTGACAACTGTTTTACGATGGATGTTTAACAACCCACAGTCACATACAGTGATGCAAGCTACTCAACTTATGAGTGCACAAAATATTATTTGCAAAGAGAACTATATAGGCTATAATTAGATCTAGAACTTCTTTTACCATTCTTATTTCAACTTTATTCCCTTAAATCCCTTTTAATCCTTTAATTAAATGTATTTAAATAAAAGGATCCCCCTTCAAAAAAAAAATTGATCCCCCCCATGTTCAAGACATGGTTACGGCCTTGGGTCAGATATGTGAAATCTGCCAGATTATTATTTCCGCAATGCATAGTAGATTTCTGAGTGTGTCTGTTTGTCCAGGCACGCAGTTTGAAACTGGAGCATGAGGTGGAGAAGAATAAAATCCTATCAGAGGCTCTGCAGACGCTGGCCACTGAACATCACGAGCTGGAGCAGTCGCTGGTCAAAGGATCGTCGCCCCGCAGCATCCTCAGTGAAGACGAGTTCCACGACGCTCTGTCTGGTGCGTACGTTATAACACGATGCCTAATTTACTTATTGTACACCTATCACGCATTTAAATGTTTTTAGATCACTTGTATAATATAAAGTGTATAATCATTTTAATATCGGCCATTTAGGCTATTACTTATTGGCCATAACATAAAAATAATTATTGACTTATTGATCTGTGCACCCCTACGCTCTAAAAAACGCTGGGTAAACAACCCAAGTTGGGTTGAAAATGGACTAACCCAGCGATTGGGATGTTTTAACCCTGCGGTTGGGTTGGGTCGTAAATATGCTAATTTCTGTAACATTTTCAGGTGTACGTATTTGCTTCTTTTATTGAATAAAATAGAAGAGTCACAAAATTGTATTAGGAGATACTGTACAAGGAATGAGATCATAAAACTGCGCAGAATGAATTCAAACCTGCATTTCCCACATGAGCACCAAGGCTCAACGACGTCACCTTTTATGACAATGAGTATTATGAGTTCTCTCAGGATAATAAGTATATAGATTTATGTTATTTTCCCTATAACACTTAATCATATCAAAATTCATGATTTACAATATCATTAAAGACCATGAGCCCAATTAATACTTGTCAGCAACTTGCGGTGTAATTGCTGTTACAGTAAATCTTCAGAATGAGCTTCATAATCATGAACCAACTTTCTCAGTGATGTGTCCAGTCACTTCCGGTTCCATTAAACGCCACCTGATCCCCTGCTCAGGTTTCCTCTGAGAGCCTGTTGCTGTCGGCCAGGCATTGTTCCTCTGAGCCATGTCTGTTTGTGCTCGGTTGCCACAGATTCGGACACTGAGACAGTACTGAGCGGTTTTGAGACGGCCGGCCACTCGTACGAAGACAGAGAGGACCTCAAATCCGAGCTCTACTCCAGCGTCCCATCTCATCTCGGCGGCAGGATGTCCCGGGAAGACCGACGTGGAGAGGAAGAGGATGAAGATGAGGTGGCCAGAGTTAATGGAGTGAGGAAACACAGGTAGGAATGCAAAACAAACAAACTACAATACCAACTTTTCTATGCCAAGTATTTATTGCATAAATATTTTGCTGAAGTTGAAAGTAATTGGGAATTTTAAATAAAAGCAAACTTCAAAGTACAGAGTATTAAAATAAATGTTATCTTAGACGTAACATTCAGCCCAGTTTGTTTTTAAATGTCACTTTGTTGTTATTTGTCTAGTTTCTCAGACGCAACTTCTCTGTTTTGTTTTGGTTTGTATCTTGTGGTAAATAATTCAGCGAGCCAAGGCCAGAAGAGGCACTCATAATGAAACAGTAAAAGATTGATGAGGTTGCCGAGTTTAACGCCGTAATTTGAACTTTTAAGGCTCGGCATATTGACTGATGGCCTGTTGATGGATAGTTGACTTTGCATCCGAGTATTTTAATCGGATGTCTGGATACCTCTATTTTATAATATTGTATTTAGAGTAGTGCTCTATACACACACACACACACGTTGTTATAACTGAATTTCTTGTTATCCATTAAACTTTGATATATACCCTCTTTTTAGAGACTTCTCATATTGTTTACAATATTTACTTTTTGCTTTAACACCATGCGTGAAAAAGGCAAAAAGTAACCGCACATCTCTTCATTATTATGTTTACATTTAGCAGGTACGATGTAAAAGAGAAGGTTTTGGAGTATCCTGAGCACTCTGAAACTGATCGGGACACTGGCCTTACTTTGCTGAATAAGATATAAAGCTTCCGTTACCTGTCTGATAACACCAGTCTAGACGTGTTCCATCTGTATGTCAACGCCAGTTAACATGGAAACAGCTTACTAGTCGGTTTTTCATTATTTTAGCGGAACTGAAGGGACAGTTTTTAATTTACTGTTAATTTACTCACTCTCTGGCCATCCAAGATGTAGGTGTCTTTTTTGTCTTCAGTAGAACAGTAAAGAAGGTTTTTAGCTGAATGGTCCATGGTGATTTATATCATTTAAGTCAACGGAAACTGTCAAAAAAAAACATATACAGACATGTAACGGGGTTCTTTGTTATGGGAAGAAGGAGGCGGGAACCAGTGAACATTCAACAAATTTTAATAAAATAAACAGAAAGAAAAAGCACACACATAATAAAATGTAAACAAAACCTAACATAAACTCCAGGCCTGGTCCTCTCTCATCCTTCACTGTCGTTGCTCCTCCTTTATGCGCCAAAGCTCCTCTGTGAGACGAGACCCGTGCGGCACGCAGGTGGCGCTCATTATCACTCACCACCAGCCTCTCCGTTTTCACGGCCCCTCTGCCTCATCCTGCTTACCACACACCCCCATTGCCCTTCGCAGGCCGGGCAGTACTCCCAAGACTGCGCTCTACTCCCCCCGTCTTCCGAATGAGGGCAGCCGGCAGCGAGTCCCGCCCTCCCTGGTTCTCCCCATTATGGCGGACGGCAGCAGGCTCCGGCCCACAGCAAACGCCAGCGACTCCTCCGCTCCCTCTCAGAAGGCAGCCAACCCACCTCGACCCAGGGGCACGGCAGTGAGCTCTCCGTCACACTGGTCTTCACTCGCTCCAGTACCACTGCCTCGGGCAGCCACTCGTGGTCTTCTCTCTTCTGCGCTGCCGGACCTCCTCAACTCCGCAATCCCCCTCAGCAGCGAGGGCTCTCCGGCAGAATGTCTCTTCTTCCTCCTGGGCTTCATAACCAAAGTAACGGAGTTCATTGTTATGGGAAGAAGGAGGTGGGAGCTGGCGAACATTCAACAAACTTTAATCAAATAAACAGAAAATAAAAGTGGCAGTCCTTCACGGATGACTGCCGTGCATGCACATAATAAAACATAAACAAAACATAACCTAACTCCAGGTCTGGTCCTCTCTCGTCCTTCATTGTCCTCCGTGAGACACAAGACCGGTGTGGCGCGCAGGTGGCACTCATTATCACTCACCACCTGCCTCGCCCCATTCTCACGGTCCCTCTGCCTCGTCTTGCTTGCCACAAGACATAACAAAAATAATACCAGTGGCTCCTGACACTACATTGAGGTCTTATGAAGCGAGACGATCGGTCTATGCAAGAAACTGAACATTATTTACAACATTATTACCTGTAATTCCTGTCACATAATGACGAATGTGCGGGAGCGACCCTACATGTGAGCTGACGCTGTGTTTGTTTACAACAGAAGAAGCACTATGTGTGCTGTTCATTAAAATGGCACTTGTGCTTAACCTGGATGCCGTAACCTATATAAAAATTAAGATTACGTTCGCTTGCACAATTTCAATTGGGAAGATTTACTTTTACATTTGAGCTACTACGCATACGTCATTATATGACAGAAAGCTCACACTGCAGACTTTCATGAACTGTCAAATTTTCATTTTTGGGTGAACTGTCCCTTTAATGAAAACAGGAATTTTGCAGAAGCTGATAAGGCACAGCTCAGTTACTTTTAATTATTCCACAGGACGAGTTTACCAGCTCCCATGTTCTCCCGAAATGACTTCAGTATCTGGAGCATACTGAGGAAGTGTATCGGGATGGTGAGGTTTTTACTATCATGTAACCTTTAACTTAAAGACAATGTCTTTTTTCATTCAAAACACTCAAATTAAGCACCATGTTTTGATTGATTCCATCTCTCCATCTCTCTTTCAGGAGTTGTCTAAGATCACCATGCCGGTTATTTTTAATGAGCCGCTAAGCTTTCTACAAAGGCTAACAGAATATATGGAGCACACTTACCTCATCCACCAGGCCAATGCTTCAGACGACTCTATTGAGAGAATGAAGGTTGAAAAAAAAACAATGTACACTTTTGAAGACACAAGCAAAACCCTTGCAGGCCTAACATTGCCAATTAATTTACCAACTTTTCATCATCTTTGGCCAATTTTCACATTTTCTGACTTTAATTATTAGATAACCTTGTACTAAATATCTTGTCAAATAAATAAATAAAAAAAATGTGCTAGTCTAACCTATAGATTTCTAATGTCATATAAGTAAGTGAATTCATGTTTTCTCTCCAGTGTGTGGCAGCGTTTGCGGTATCAGCCGTGGCGTCTCAGTGGGAAAGGACGGGTAAACCCTTCAACCCCCTGCTAGGAGAAACATACGAGCTAGTCAGGTGAGAGATTGAATGTTAGCATTACCATTGGAATTACGGTGCGGTCACATTTACCCTTGTTGTATGAATCAGTGCGATCTGGAATTTCATACAGGGACTAAAGATTTCCCAAACAGATTTCACAACGGATTCAAATTCGTTGTATTGACCAACAGAACGTTTTTTTGGTTTTAAAGTGACTTATGTGTGAGTTTTGCTTCATACATTGTTACACTATCGAGAATAGGCAATGAACCTTTTTTTGCCCACAAAATTACACAGAAATGTTGCTAATGTGACTGAACTTTTAGCATAGGTATTTCAAATGTGACTTTTGCTTTTTTGAATGTTAATTTGTTAGCATTAATGTTAGCATTGCAAATGTGACTTGTTTGCTTTTTTTGTGTAAATTTGTAACTTTGCCCTCCTTAGTGTGTGAATATCAATATATCAGTGTGTTTTGCTCTTGGGTATAGTTACCATGTTTTTTTCCTCAACCTTCAGGGATGATCTTGGTTTCCGGCTTATATCGGAACAAGTTAGCCACCATCCTCCCGTCAGCGCCTTCCATGCCGAGGGAATACAGAAGGACTTTGTGTTTCATGGCTCCATTTACCCCAAACTGAAGTTCTGGGGCAAAAGCGTGGAGGCCGAACCTAAGGGCATCATCACTCTAGAACTTCCTAAGTACGATGGAGCTTTACTAATATCCGCACATTGGTTCACATTCGCTAATAATTGCATGGACTATTTCTTATTTGTATGCACAGGAGAACTTTTCATGAAAAAATGTTCACCTAATTCACAACATGTGCGTACACACATTAATTTGTTCTTAACCTCTTTCTAAGTGTGTTCACACCATGGTGGAATTATGAGATTCTGACTTGTAAAAAGAGTTCACGACCTTGTAGAAATCATAATTACAACTTGCAAACTCAGAATTTTCTGAGAGCTCCAACATGTACCATGTGCGCATTAATTTTGCCGTTGATAGTGTTGCCATAAAAAACATATTTCTGATAATTCAGAAAAAACATTAATTCTGAAAAGCCTGTATATTAAATATCATATATACAGTACTTTTTCAAAAGACAACTTTGTTTTAAGCTCAGAGATTTTTCCCCATTTCATATTTAGATGCATATGCAACAATCAAGGCTTTTGATAAAGTCACAAGCTGGCCTTGATATGGTAATATCAGTGTACTGTAATAGCAATAATAATGTGCTATTTTAGTCCTACAAAAAATGATTTTTTTTAAGGATTTGTTCTCTGGTCAATTTGGGTCCCCCCAAGGCTCAAGTCTGAGTCCGTTTTGTTTTTCTGTTATTTGGAAACGACATTCAAAATTTCACTTAAGTTGGTAACATTTCCACTGTGTTGAGTGTGGAATGTGGTATAAAACACAATTGAAAATGACTGTTACGTTTGAACATCACCAGCTGTCATCTCATAATTACAGTAATTACGACATGGCGTGAACACAGCATAATGTCGAGGAATCTGGTGTATTCTAAAGTAGCCACCATGTTCCTGAAGTTAGTCATTTGCATAAAACACGCCCAAACCATTTTCATATAAGGGCATTCCGCACAACCTCAAAACAGTTCTAACACAATAAACACTTTCTATAAAGACCCAGATTACAGACCTCTAATTATCCAGCTGTACAAACACACATCTGTGTTGTTACAGAGTGAAACCACACAGCTTGATCTATTTTGCCTCTTTTCTTATCCTTCCATAGTATATGATGTAATATATTTAAGATGAAATATCTATGTATAAAATCTTGGGTTGCAAGAATTTTCGGAAATTTACAGGAAATTTGCAGCCCCTTTGCAACCCATCTAAAAACATTTTATTTGGCCTCCCAGAGTATATGAATTTTGCATGTGTGGTTATTAATTTTTTTATTTAGAATAACTTTTAGTGAATCATGATGTGTTTGTGAAACCAAATTCATGCGTACACCCGCTTAGACACCAAATGTTTTAGTAAATGTCATAAATGAAACTCGTTACAGGCATAATGAGGCATACACATGGACGAACCCCACATGTTGTGTCCACAACATCATCGTGGGACAGCTGTGGATCGAACAGTATGGCAGTATGGAGGTTATCAACCACAGGTATCAACCAGACTCTTCTGTAAATGTAGTTCTGGTTTCACTTTACAAACTTGACTAATGATGGATTATTTTGACTGATATATGCCAATAGAACTGGAGAAAAATGCTGCTTGACTTTCAAACCGTGTGGCCTTTTTGGGAAAGAATTACATAAGGTTGAAGGCTACATCCTGGACAAGAGGTCAGTGGTTTGAGAGTTTAATTTCCATGATAAATATTCACACCATGGCCACACCATTTTACATTGATTGTTTGTTAATTCCACATAGCAAAAAGAAGGTTTTCATTCTTTACGGGAAATGGACGGAGTGCATGTACATAGTCGACCCAGTCCTGTTCGAAACTCAAAAGAAGAATGATAAGAAAGCGTCGGAAGACAAGAAAAGCAGTAAACAGGTGTTTCTGAACGTTTTCATACAACATTCGCCAATATACCCGTCTTTTAAGACTAAATGTGAGAAATACACTACATGTTTTATAACTGTTTTCTTTGTGTTTCTCAGCTCTCTCAGACATCAGAATCAGAAGAAACACCTCAACCAGGTGGAGATTCACTGGATGTGATCCCAGGAAGTCAGTTGCTCTGGAGAATAGCACCTAGACCAGCAAACTCTACCGAGGTCCGTTCCAGAATAGTTGATGCTCTAGGAAACCTTGTCCTTCCTTTTCTTAAAAAAAAACCAATGGAAGGGAATGAGGTCAATTTATAAATGTTAAAATAATCATGGTTTCAATAGTATAGCCACAGGAAGTGAACAATATGTGTTGACGTGATTTTAGACTGAAGACATTTTACAACTTTGTAGCCATGACATTCCTGTAAGATGCCTGTAAAATGTTAATTTAAACAATTTTATGTCTTAAATATTACACATTTTAACAGAAGCATTAATATAAGTGTTTTTATAAAATTGCGCGCTTCTCATTTCTGCTTTAAAATTCTACAAAAATGTATTTCCTTTCTAAGTAGCTCAATGTAACCTTGATTTTTGCTTCTTTTTAAAAAGAAAAGGGATGAGTCAGAATACAATTTTTTGGTAATGCTGTCAATTGTACTTTTTCTATATTTGTTTCTTTTTATTTTCAAATTTTTCTATATGTACTTTTTGCATGTAAAAAGATGTACAACTTCACTACATTTGCAATGCAACTCAACGAGCTGGACAAAGAGATTGAAACGGTCATCCCAAAAACAGACAGCCGACTGAGGCCGGACATACGAGCCATGGAGAACGGAGACATCGGTATGTGTCTCTATATTTCTGTGTACAGTTTTGTGCCATTGCTGTGTTTATGATGTCATATTGCATATCTGTAGAACTTCTCGCAAAGCAGCAACATTGAACTATTCAGAGATTCAACTTCCTTTTTTGATCATCCCAGACCTGGCCAGTGAGGAGAAGAAGCGACTGGAGGAGAAACAGAGGGCGGCACGTAAGAACCGCTCGAAGTCGGATGATGAGTGGAAGTCGAGGTGCAGAAATAATCTTTTACAGTTTTATATTTTCAAGTTATTTTTAGTACTTAAAATCATAATCAATAAAATAAAATTGGATCTTCCTCAAACACAGTTTTTCAAAATTAATGTTGATTAACTTGTTGGCAAATAAAAATTACTGTAGTGACTGTCCAATGAAAGATGCACATTTAAACACAGATTTTGTTGTTTGTTGTAATATTAGGATTTACTTGTGACACACTACATTTAGTCATTTATTTTACTTTATGACACAATTTTTATCAATAGTTTAACTGCACTCTTGGTTGTGGTTCACTGGACACTGTCCTTTGCATTTAACCCTATTTCCCCTTTTGTTTCTTTTGGCATTATCATCTGTCCTGTGACTGCGGAAAGCAGAAACGTCGCCTTGGGCCCCAGGTTTGACGCTTGCTTTGTTGCTCTGTCCTTTGCATTCAACTGCGTCTGCAGTTTCACTCCTGAATCTCTCCTGGGATCTTTGTACCCACAGTCTGTAATTATTGCACAATTTAGTTGTGGTGGAATAACATTTGCAATGATTTATCTCATACACAATTATAGTAAAACATTTGTGTGTGGGCCATTATGATTAAAAAAACATTTAAACCTTAAATAGTTAAAATTAATACTAGTATCACACCAAATTTATACATATAGTAAGTCTTTTTCGATGTAAATGGCACTTCACACCAAAGAAACAAGTGTTTTTTTGGTCCCCCTTAGAGAATCTATTTTTAATGTGGAATAAGACAATGTAAACAGAGCTCTCTGGCCTTCTACTGCGAGAGCAGGGTGAAACTTTACACCCGGTTTATGTGTTACAGCCAAATGCTCCACTGAATCTATTAAATGAAGAAAGAGATTATTGTAATGGGGGTCAAAGAAACATTTTCTAACTCCTGTTTGACTGAGTTGACTGACCCCAAGAGATTTAATGTGGCGAAACAGTCCCTTTTATAATCAACTATCGGTGGTTTTACGTGTTTGCTGATCTCATCCTTTTTTCGTTGCCCAAAACAGGTGGTTTCACCAAGGTCCAAATCCACACAATGGCTCTCAGGACTGGCTGTTCTCCAGTGGTTACTGGGACCGTGATTATTCCCAATTACCGGACATATACTGATCCACAGGAATCTTGCACTGTCATTGATAAATGTATATTTAAGACTACCCCTAATTTAACTATAAAATCATGTACCTTGGGCTGGTTGGCGAGGTGAATATTTTAAATATCATACATGCAATACTTTTTCAAAAGACAACTTTGTTTTAACCTTTAACTCTTTTTTTTTTTATTATTACAAATTGAGTGTTCATCGTAGTTGTCCAAGACCATAGGACTTTTTTCGCACTTGAACCACAAATACACAAATAAATTGACTGGATTTGAGAAGTTTGTGGTTGTGATAAAAAAAGAAAACAAATCCTTTCCTCTTGAGTCAATTTGACCCCCTTAGGAAGGAATGGAATGCGAGGAATGCTTAAGTATACATAGAAAACCTAACAAATGCTAAAACTTTACCAACAAATTATTTTATAATGTAAGCATAGTGGCATACATAGTGGCAAGGGTCATGAAATATCATGTTATATTACTTTCCCACAAGAGGTCAGCAGAGACTGCCAAATTGACCCAATGTATGGTATTTTAAGTTGATTTGAGCTGGGTTATGGAGTTACTTTGAATTTAGGTTTATAGAATGTGAAGAATGTTCTTAAATTATATTATTTATTGATAAAAATCTATTGATAAAAAAGAAAAAAATATTTAAAAAATAGAAACAATATTATAAAAATAAAACGATGTAAGCTTTCTGGACCAAAAAAAAAAAAGATTTGTTACAGGTTGCGATGGATGGATGAAGGCTCTGTATAACTGAATTTAGATTTTTCACAGTTTCATATTTAGATGCATATGCAACAATCAAGGCTTTTGATATAGTCACAAGCTGGCCTTGATATGGTAATATCAGAGTACTGTAATATGCAATAATGTAGAATTTGCTAACTGGTAAATTTGTGTGCCCCCCAAGGCTCAAGTCTGAGTCCAATTTGTTTTTCTGTTATTTGGAAAAAAGATGTTAACATTAACATTAAGTAACATTCCCACTGTGTTGAGTGTGGAATGTGGTATAAAACACAATTGATTTTGAAAAAGTTACGTTTGGATTTTTTAATATGCAAATTCACAGTTCATATTCTCCCCCTCACAATACAGTATTAGGACAGTGAGTCTATTTCTGCTGCTCTCTCTGTTGTGATGTGGATTTTTATTTAGAGGGATGCCTTTATGGTGTCACTAATATATTGACTAATGTCTTATATTCTTTTATAATATAACTATCTTATTTTAATTATGTATTCATCATGAGTTAACTATTCATCTCGTTTTACATTTAAAGTTTGTCAGTAACAGAAACATGGAGCTGTAATGGTCACTTAATGCAGTCTACTTTTAACCCCATATCTATTTATTTTGTGTGGGTGTGTTACATGTTTTTGTGTGCATATTTTTTTAGAGATTTATCAAAAAAATGCCTTCAGATGTAATGCACAGAATTGTTTAAAAGGCATTAAAGATTATATTTACATCACATCAAAATAAAACTGAAAAAAAGAAGTGTATGATCATTTCATGCAATATGAAAAGTAAGACTAAGACCAAAATAATGAGCCAAAACATTATGACTGAAAATGATGCGGCATGGATTTTACAAGACCCCTGAATGTGTCCTGTGGTATCTGGCACCAAGACGTTAGCAAAAAACATTATCCTGCTGAAAGAGACCACTTCCACCATGGGACCACAATTGTCATGAAGGGGTGTACCTGGTCTTTCACACTGTTCAGTTGGTGGCACATGTCAAATTTACATTTACATGAACGGCTGGACCCAGGGTTTCCCAGCAGAACATTCCCTAGCCCTAGCATTACACTCCCTTCACCAGCTTGTCGTCCCACTGTGCGTCCTGGTGCCATCACCTCCCCAGGTAAACGGCACACATGTACATGGCTGTCCACATGATGAAAAAGAAAATGGGATCAATCGGACCAGGTGACCTAACACTGCTGCAAGGTCCGGTACTGGCACTTGCGTGACCATTGTATGCGCTTCCAATGGTGGACAGGGGTCATCATGGGCACTCTGATTGGTCTGCAGCAACACAACAGATGTGAACAGATGTTGTGAAAAGGTTGTGGGACATTCCTCCCATAACCATACAAATTTTGTGTGACTTGTGCCACAGTAGACCTTGGGCCTATACCATGAAGCCGGTTTAGCTAGCTAGCCAGATATGTTTAAGCTTAGTTTGTACCAATCCTGGGTTCTAAGTACCATTAAAGTGGTTTGGCTTTTAGCAGTGTTCATCTCCATAGTAACTTACGCTCCACAGCTAACCTGCTCCGGAGCAGGTTATGTTCGGGATAAGAGATCGGAAACTGAATTTGAACCAATCAGCTGTGAGCAAAGTGACTCATCTCTGATGCAATAAAGCCACTCCCCCTGTTTCTCTTGCTCCAAATTAAAGGTCACTACATGATTAAAAAAAAAAATTGTCTAATGATGATTACTTAATATAATAATTGTATTAACATGTATAATTATATAATGATATTTTATAAATTACATAGTAAAATATGTTAAAATAGAAAAGTTATTTTACATTTTAATAATATTTCACAATATTAAAGTTTTTTTTAAAATAACATAAATGCAGCCTTGGTGCTTAAATTGTATATATATATATATATATATATATATATATATATATATATATATATATATATATATATATATATATATATATATATATAAACTCATTTCACTACTTTCACTTGCTCTAGTAGCAAGATATTTTCTTTATTTATCCTCTTACATGGAAAATTATTTTCTTCTTTGTAAATGCTTTTAAATTCTTTATATATACTTCAATGTCTTTATCTAAAGCAAAAGAGTTTTGAATCACGTTAGCTCTCTCGCGAGAAATGAGTCACACTTTGCGTTGAAAGGCATGTGATTGGCTGCTCACTGCTGATGTCACACTTTCACGTGCACACGCTCCACAAACTCAGGATCAAAGCCTGAGTTGACAGAGAAAGTTGATGATCAGCATCATGGGACCAACAAAGCCTGAATTGATTGGTTTGGTTTTGTCAACTCAAAACTAATCATATAACCCTGAGTTTGTTGATCTACCATCATGGTACAGGCCCCTTCTGTTGGCTCAGACGGAATAGACATTGTTGATCTTGTGCATCAATGAGGCTTGGGCGCCAAACACCCTGTTTGTGGTTTGTCTCCCCTCGGACCACTGCTAACCAGGATCGAGACACAAGCCTTGACGTTTCAGAGATACTCTGACCTAGTCACCTAGCTACCAATTTAGTCTTTGTCAGAGCCGCTCAGATCTTTATTACTGGCCATTTCTCCAGCATCCAACACATTTATAATAATGTGAATGAATAAGCTTGAACTATTTTCCTTGTGTTTCAAACAGAGAAGGTTCTAGTCCATGCGCCTTCACCCAAAATTTTTAATTGTAATTTACTCACCCTCATTTTTTCCAAAACTATGAGTTTCTTTCTTCTGTTGAACACAAAAGAAGATACTTTGAAGAATGTTGCTAACCAGAGTCGACGGCACCCATTAACTTTCATAGTATTTTTTTTCTTATATTAAGGAAGTCAATGGGTGCCATCGACTCTGGTTAGCAACATTCTTCAAAGTATCTTCTTTTGTGTTCAACAGAAGAAAGAAACTCGTACAGAGTTGGAACAACTTAAGATTGAGTAATGACAAGATTTTCATTTTTGGGTGTACTACGACAATAACGAGACGTTTAAAAAATAAGGCACACTGGAATGAAAATACGATTGCTGTAGGATTAAATGTTTGTTTTGGATAAAAATGGAAATTTAATTATATTTGACTGCAAGCACAGGCACACAACAATGCACACCGAAGGAGCTGCTACGTAGTTGACAAAACAATAGAAGACATTTACAAGTTTCAGATGGATTGTAGGTAAATATCCACCTCATTCAGATCTCTTTTTGTATTCTGAAATATCCTGTTACTATTTCGGTGTGAGGGGGAAAAGACTGTAAACTGTCCTAACTAATCAAACTGAATCGCGGAAACCTGTCTGATTGCCCCTTTTTACAAGATGTAAAATAAGTCTCTGATGTCCACAGAGTATGTATGTGAAGTTTTAGCTCAAAATACCCCACAGAATTTTTTTTATAGCATATTAAAACTGTCACTTTTTGAGTGTATTCAAAAACATGCCGTTTTTGTGTCCCTTTAAATGCAAATGTGCTGCTCACGGGGCGGAGCTTTAAGAGCTGGTGTTAGTAGAGTGATTATCTCATGCAGACAGGCAATAAAACTGTGAGAGACAATGATGGAGAGACTCATGAAGAAGTGACCAAATGTGGAATGCAACAATGTTTCTGAACGGTCAGTTGATGAATTTATGTAGCTGGTGTGGAGTTAGCTATGTTCAAGTCTTTGATTATCATGTGTTCCCAGGGGTAAGGTTTATGTAAATTGGAGGAAGCTTATGTAGTAGTCCCCTAACAGCCGTTTGTTGTTGTTCTTAAAAGTCCTTAATATTTTACTCGGGATCTTGTGCACCAGTAAAAATGACCTAGCTAAGCACTTGGTTCTTCTACTAAAATATAAACCATTGCAAGTGGTGAAAATAGCCAAGATTCACTGGAGAAACATAAACATTAAAATGCCAATTTCATTAATATTGTTTTAATATCACACTTACTATTTTTCACACGAGTCATAAAATATATAGCAGGCTTTGTTTTAGGAAGTGAGTTCTATACAAGGGGATCATTATGGGGTCAAATAGTTTAAAAACCCATTTAAAATAATTAATATGCTTTCTTGGGACTTCAGACAGAAACCAAAAGTGACAAAACATATCCGAATTTCAAAATAAGTGTCAAAAAGCACCCATCCACCCAGGGGATAGTATGTTTATTTCAATAATCTTTTTATTTTACTAAGGCGTCAGTAAAGTCACAAGGAAAGGTGTCTAATATCTTAAAAATGCTTCAAGAAAATAGAATTGGAGTAGAACTTACCATTCGAGCTCTGCAAACTCCTGCCTCGAACATCATAATTCAATGAACACATGAGACACATTGAACTCACGTACAGTGTTTGATGGCAAGTTTCGTTATTTTATTATTGAAATCTCCTAATTCTATTGTCCTCACAAGGTATAAATACCCTGAACATCCAATATTGACACGTTTCACAGTGAAGACATGTTTTGAGCTTCAAATCGAGTTACTGAGAGAGAGAGAAACCAGAGGGGCTTTTTCATAGAGAATCGTGTACAGTAGTGAAAAAAGCCCACCAGAGGGACAGACATATTACATCTATGGGGCCAAGAAAATAAAGAGGTGCAAATTTCACAACAATTTCACAAAATATACACGACTCAAATTCAAGTTATTTAGAGGCGACATCATCAAAAGGAGATACTGATGTGTTGTTAAAAAGCTTGGGCCAAGAATATTATTACAGGCACACAAAAAACTAAATACAACATACAGCTTGTCAAAAACAAGGTCCAAAATGAAATGACCTCCTCTGGCCCAGAGGAAGACCAGTAGGTAGTTGTGCATGGTTTTCATTTCAGAAAATGTCTGCAGAGGACAAGAGAATGAATGTTATGGAAAAGATGCTGCTGTTCTCAAACTTAATACACAGAGGTACAGATTAGATACAATTAGTCAAATTTTTGTTCTGGTATCACCAGAGGAACCCTGACTTACTTTAGACCTTGAAGTCCCTTTGTAATCATCAACTCTAGTGTTAAAACTTTGCAATAAATACAATAAAAACAGCCAACTTCGAATGCAATGCATTTAACCTGTAAAAGTGTCTTCAACTAGACTAGTGACAAAGCGATATATCAGCCAGACCTATTCAATATTTGACCATTTTGGCCTGCTCGGAAGAAAACAATTATTTTAATAAAAAATGTTTCTTGAACAGCAAATCAGGATATTACAATGATTTCTGAAGGATCATGTGACATTGAAGACTGGAGGAAGGATGCTGAACATCACAAGAATAAATTATATTTAAATTGATTCAAATAGAAAACAGTTAATCTCAATTGTTATAATATTTCACAACTTTACAGTTTTACTGTATTTTTTTTTTGTTGTTGATAAAATGCAGCCTTAATGAGCATAAGAGGCTTCTTTCAAAAACATAAAAATCCTAATTATTCCAAACTTCTGACTGGTAGAAAAAAATAAACAAATAATTAATTTATTATTACAAATTTTTGAGTGAAATCATGTAAAATCAGCTTTTAGATTATACTCAAATTGAGCTCAAAAATAATAATAAATTAAAATATTCAATCATTTCAGTCTCATATCGGTCAATCACTACACTTCACAACGGTGCATACAATCTTGATTTGACATACAGGTAAGGTTGGATACTCTTATTTATTAAAGGGTTAAAGCGTTACACAATACATTTTTCATTTTTATGTGTTAATGTTATCTATGTTCTATCCCATGCTAATGTATTTTGTATGATAGCGCAAGCTATGGGAAAGGATCTAACCAGTTGGTCTAATCGATTTATCGTGTTTCTTTGTGAGAGTTACGTTTTCTGCACTTCCGATCAATCCTGAACACACAAAATCTGTGTATCTGCACTATAATGTGGGTGTAAATGTGAACGTGAAAATTCAATATCATTGGGACCAACAGCTACATGAACAGTGATTCAATACTAGGCAGAAAAATATTGGCGAACACGTTCTCTGTCAGCTGAAGTCCACTGACTTTCGGTTTCTCCTTCCAGAAAAGAATGATTACTTCAAATGGCTTTCGTTTTCGAAAAGTGCTGGACAGGAGCGGTCAAAGTACGGTGCACCTGGTTGGTCGGACAGGGTCAGTGAGGGACCACTTCCTTTATGGAGGCGAGGGCAGAATGGATACGGACATGCAGTCTGTTCTCAAAGTCGTACCCGGTGTAGTTCTCCTGCAAGCAAAGGTAGTCAGTCATCAACTGAACTCAATTTACTGATATATTCAAGACACTAAAATCGCTTACAGTCATGTTCTTACCTTGGCCTGAAGCAGTAATGATCTTCCTTTACTCAGAGTCTTAGGGGGAAAAAACAATATTAAGCATATTTAGAAATAGTAAACAAAAATTCCAATACAAATATTTTATAATAATTCACAATAATCATTCCTAATTTAATTTAATTTAACTGTATTTATAAAATTTCTAGCTGGTTAATATAAGAGCCATGAGCCTATGAGATTCATTCCTGTTGGAGCGATTTTGTTTTTTTTAAATAATAACATATAAACAAGATAAAGTTCATAGAGACAAACTTTGATGTTGGCTTGAGAAAGCCTGACCAGAAAGTTTCAAGTGGTTTTAAAAGCTTGAAGTTTGAAGGTTTTCAGTAACTATGCACCGATACCGATACCAGTATTGGTTTGAAGATTTTCAGTAGGGATGCACAGATACCAGTATCTGTTTCAAGGTTTTCAGTAGGGATGCACATATACCAGTATCTGTTTCAAGGTATTCAGTAGGGATGCACAGATACCAGTATCTGTTTCAAGGTATTCAGTAGGGATGCACATATACCAGTATCTGTTTCAAGGTATTCAGTAGGGATGCACAGATACCAGTATCTGTTTCAAGGTATTCAGTAGGGATGCACAGATACCAGTATCTGTTTCAAGGTTTTCAGTAGGGATGCACAGATACCAGTATCGGTTTAAAGGTTCAGTAGGAATATATTGATACCAGTATCAGTTTCAAGGTTTTTAGAAGGGATGCACCAATACCAGTATTGGTTTGAAAGTTTTCAGTAGGAATACACAATACTAGTATCGGTTTGAAGGTTCAGTAGGAATATATTAATACCAGTATCAGTTTGAAGGTTTTCAGTAGAAATACACAATACTAGTATCGGTTTGAAGGTTCAGTAGAAATATATTGATACCAGTATCAGTTTGAATTTTTTTTAGTAGGAATGCACCGACACCAGTATCGGTTTGAAAGTTTTCAGTAGGAATACACGATACCAGTATCGGTTTGAAGGTTTTCAGTAGAAATATATTGATACCAGTATCGGTTTGAAGGTTCAGTAGGAATATATTGATACCAGTATCGGTTTGAAGGTTTTCAGTAGGAATACACGATACCAGTATCGGTTTGAAGGTTCAGTAGAAATATATTGATACCAGTATCAGTTTGAAAGTTTTTTTAGTAGGAATCCACCGACACCAGTATCGGTTTGAAGGTTCAGTAGGAATACACAATACCAGTATCGGTTTGAAGGTTTTCAGTAGGAATACACGATACTAGTATCGGTTTGGAGGTTCAGTAGGAATATATTGATACCAGTATCGTTTGAAGGTTTTCAGTAGGAATACACAATACCAGTATCGGTTTGAAGGTTTTCAGTAGGAATACACGATACTAGTATCGGTTTGAAGGTTCAGTAGGAATATATTGATACCAGTATCGTTTGAAGGTTTTCAGTAGGAATACACAATACCAGTATCGGTTTTAAGGTTCAGTAGGAATATATTGTTACCAGTATCGGTTTAAAGGTTTTCAGTAGGAATACACAACACCAGTATCGGTTTGAAGGTTTTCAGTAGGAATACACGATACTAGTATCGGTTTGAAGGTTCAGTAGGAATATGTTGATACCAGTATCGGTTTGAAGGTTTTCAGTAGGAATACACAACACCAGTATCGGTTTGAAGGTTTTCAGTAGGAATACTTGATACCAGTATCGGTTTTAAGGTTCAGTAGGAATACACGACACCAGTATCGGTTTGAAGGTTTTCAGTAGGAGTACACGATACCAGTATCTGTTTTAAGGTTCAGTAAGAATATATTGATACCAGTATCGGTTTGAAGGTTTTCAGTAGGAATACACAATACCAGCATCTATTTTAAGGTTCAGTAGGAATATATTGATACCAGTATTGGTTAGAAGGTTTTCAGTAGGAATACACGATACTAGTATTGGTTTGAAGGTTCAGTAGGAATATTTTATTACCAGTATCGTTTGAAGTTTTTCAGTAGGAATACACAATACCAGTATCGGTTTTAAGGTTCAGTAGGAATATATTGATACCAGTATCGGTTTGAAGGTTTTCAGTATGAATACACAACACCAGTATCGGTTTGAAGGTTTTCAGTAGGAATACACGATACTAGTATCGGTTTGAAGGTTCAGTAGTAATATGTTGATACCAGTATCGGTTTGAAGGTTTTCAGTAGGAATACACAATACCAGTATCGGTTTTAAGGTTTAGTAGGAATATATTGATACCAGTATCGGTTTGAAGGGTTTCAGTAGGAATACTTGATACCAGTATCGGTTTTAAGGTTCAGTAGGAATACACGACACCAGTATCGGTTTGAAGGTTTTCAGTAGGAGTACACGACACCAGTATCGGTTTTAAGGTTTTCAGTAGGAATACATGATACCAGTATCTGTTTTAAGGTTCAGTAGGAATATATTGATACCAGTATCGGTTTGAAGGTTTTCAGTAGGAATACACAATACCAGTATCTGTTTGAAGGTTCAGTAGGAATATTTTATTACCAGTATCGGTTTGAAGGTTTCAAATAATTGAAGGAAGCATCTATTTGGCTAAACAAAATATACCAACTAATATGATTCATAATCTTTTGGTTTCTCAACCTAATGTTTTTTTTTATTTTTATTTTTTTACAAATGCAGGTATCATTATTTGGCATCAGCAACTACCAAAAATGAAAGTATTAGTATCTGACTTGTTCTGGAAAAAGTTGCATCAGTGCATCCCTAGTTTTCAGTTTGAAGTAGTCTGAAGTTTGAAGATTTTGAAGGCCATACAGTCTTTTAGAAAAACTATTGACTACTGACATTGATATTGATATTCTGGATGGTTGGTAGAGGGGTTTCTAAGGTGTTGCTATCCAGTTGCTAAAAAAATATATTTCTTAATAATTCTAGTTGGTTAATAAAGAACAAGAGCCACACAATGAGATTCGTGGTGTGATTTTTTTCATAATACCCTTGGCTCCAAATTAAGGTTTAAGGAATTTTTGGAATAAATTGTATAACACATCAAGGCAAATGTTTCTGAAATACTGCACTTGCCAAGTTTTGATTGCACTTCAGGGTTAAAAAAATCTACTGGAAGCTGAAATATGAAGAAATACTTAAATATAGTGCCTTCAAATTGAGAATAAAGTGATTCTGAATGTTATTTACCTCAGGTTTAGCCAGTAACACACAGCCCAGCTCATAGCAGGAATATGGCTGCACGTAGCTGTTATTCAGACGGCCGTATTCATCCTGCGCTGCCAGCTGGAATGACTGCGAACAAAATGAAACCAAATCAGTATTAAGCACTGTATGTGAGCGGATAAACAAGATTAAACCTTTGCCAGATCATTCTGAAACATGTTTTTAAGGTGCCATCTTCTGCATTCTGTAACATCTGTCCCCTGAAATGTATAAACTGTTTTTGGTTACCAAGAAACTATTTAAGACATTTTCCTCCCTCTTACTGATCCTCAGAATCAAATACATCTGTTCTGTTACTGTAACTTTAAGACTTATATAGGTAAATGCCCTAAGTTTGCATGCACAAGGAGTACCAACAAACATGATGAGACTGAACAAACCTGAACAGCATCTTTAATATTTCCAAGACATTTCTGAATAGCACCAAGCAGCAGGTGTTTTAGGCCCAGGCTTGACGGGTCATCCAGCCCCTGTAGCACTGAATACAGCATCAAGATCAGTGTTATAATGAGGGAAGAGCTGACTGACAGGATGGATTCATCTCGCTTTAAGTCACAGTTCTCTTTACCTTGGTTCATAAGCTGGAGTTTGGAGGAAGAGCAGTTTGGAAGAGCTTTCCATAAGTATAGCACCTCTACAATACCCAGAATGCACAGCTCTCGCGTAAGGGGGACTTTCCTCAGTTTCTCTGCCTAGTGAGACAAAAAGTAAAAGAAAAGGTTAAGAAATAATTAATAAAAAAAAGAGGTTTATACAATACAATACTTACAATAATTATATAAACTAAAACTTGTTCTCAAAATAACTATAATTGTAAAAAGAAAAAGAATATATATACATTATTTATATATAAAAAATTGTAACACACAAAAAATAAACACACACACACTATTCAGTAAAAACTATTTTTTATTCATTGAGAATAAAAACAACTATTTTTGAGCTATTTGTAGTCAATGATTTATATATGATATATATATATATATATATAATCTATCAATTATATGTGTATGCGTGTGATTTTTTTTTTTTCTTTTTGTTTTTTTTTTTTCTTTTTGTAATTGTAATATTTTTTAATTATAGTCATGAGCTTAAGTTTATATAACTTGAGCTGTAAAATAATTACAAGTTATTAGACTACACTATACTATATATTAAACAGATCAATTATAAAATATTTGTGTTTAAAAATATAAACCAAAATTAACTTATAATAATTGTAATTATGAAAAAATATTTAATTAATTAATAAATTATTGAAAAAGACTTGAAATAATAGAAAATAACTCACTCTTTTCAGTGCAAACTGCTCAATTTGATTGTTCTTGCGTTTAAAAAGCTTCTGGACATCTCGAAAAACAGCTTTGGCTCCCTCTAGATCACCAGAAGCCCCCTGACATACTTTGGGTTGAGATGTAAAAGCTTTTATTAAAACGGGTATTTTAAAGAGACGTTCGAGAGAGTTTGACAGAGAACATAATCTGACCTCCAGTGAGGTAAGCATAGTAACACTGCGACCATCGGGATTCATTCTTCAGTCGCTCAAAAGACCTGAAGGCATCTTCAAAGTTCATCTCTATCATGCTGCACCAGCCTGCAAATCCAGAACAAATGGATCGATACATAAAACACTGAATTATGAATTGGTTGGAATCTTTGTACATGTGATTAAGTACATGTTTTTCTAAAATGGCAGACTGAAATTCAATCAAATTATAAAAATAAAAATAAATCACTACACTTTGCAAGCACTGATTCTGTTCCGCTAAAAAATAAGACGACTAAATTTGTACCAATTTCATAGAGGCACACATGTTGAATCTCTCTTTGGTCTGAGGCGAACTCCAGAGCATCCTGAAATGACGCCAGTGCACTGTTGATTTGGCACTGAAAAAGAAAAGAAAAAGATACATATATTATAAAATCCCGATGTATACAGTATATACACATATATTATATATTTACATATGTTAGATGCAATTAATCGATTTGACAACACATACACACATATATATATACACACCGATCAGGCATAACAATATGACAGGTAACTGACAGGTAAAGTAAATAACATTGATTATCTCTTCATCCTGGCATCTGTTAGTGGGTGGGATATATTTGGTAGGAAGTGAACATTTTGTCCTCAAAGTTGAAGTGTTAGAAGCAGGAAAAATGGGTAAGCGTCTTGAGCATCAGAACTGGACCACAGAGCAATGGAAGAAGGTGGCCTGTTCTGATGAATCATGTTTTCTTTTACATCACGTGGATGGCCGGGTGTGTGTACATCGCTTACCAGGGGAACACATGGCACCAGGACACACAATGGGAAGAAGGAAAGCCGGCGGAGGCAGTGTGATGCTTTGGGCAATGTTCTGCTGGGAAACCTTGGGTCCTGCCATCCATATGGATGTTACTTTGACGCGTACCACCTACCTTTCTTGGAAACGGTATTCCCTGGTGTCTGTGGCCTCTTTCAGCAGGATAATGTGCCCTGCCATAAACCAAAAATGGTTCAGGAATGGTTTGAGGCGTTGACTTGGCCTCCAAATTCCCCAGATCTCAATCCAATCGAGCCTCTGTAGAATGTGCCAAACAAACAAGTCCGATCCATGGAGGCCCCTACTTCGCAACTTACAGGACTTAAAAGGATCTGCTACTAACATCTTGGTGCCAGATAACACAGCACACCTTCAGGGGTCTAGTGGAGTCCATGCCTCGACGGGTCAGGGCTGTTTTGGCAGCAAAAGGGGGACCAACACAATATTAGGAAGGTGGTCAATGTATTTAATTAGTATTTAGTAGAAAATGCAATTATAATACATATTATACATTTAAATATTATATTATAATACCATGATTATAAATTATAATACATATAATAAATAAACATTGACTTGATTTCCTTTTACTCAATTTTCTTATTTTTTTAGACAATGTTCCTGTGCCCGGATTTAACTTGTGACGCTTGAAACACTATCATCTTGTAACAAAAGGACATTTCTTTTTCTCTTTGTATTGGGAGATGTTAAATATTAATGGTTGGCTTTGGATGCCTTCCACTGCGTCCAACACACCCACTAAAAGAAAGTAATTGCAGTGGTTGCATAGTAATTAAACATCATGGAAGATTAAACCACACTATTATTTCAAATACTTAATCACTTCAATGGATTATCAAGCAACCAGCATCTGCTCTGGTGAAACTGTGATGCGAAAACCCTAAATGCCCACCTCTAATCTCTGCACCCGTCCTTTGAAGAAGATGAAGAGAGAGGAGTTTGGGTAGACCATTGCCTTCTTCTGCAGAATGGCTTTAGCCTCCAGGAGCCCGGCGTGCGAGTCAGAGCCGTCCAGGGCAAAGAAGGGCTGCACTACGGTGTGGTACCACAAGAGAGCCAAACTGAGAGAGATAACATGAGGAAAGAAGTGAAAGTACATATAATGACGCAGTTTGGATGTTTATTAGTTGTATTTGCTAGTATATTTGGTGTGTACAAACAGCACAAATGCTACAGCGGCATCAATTCTGGGAAAAAACTGCATCTATTCATCAGAAGAGCAAATTGGGAGGGTTTTGTCCCAGGCTGGATTAAGTATGCTTAAATTCATCTCTATTATTAGAACTGCTCCGCAATCTGTCAGCCCCTGGCCATGAACAACCGAAAACAAAGAATCTCAGAGAAGTGAAAAAAGGGTTAGGAACAATTCAGTTCAATGTAGTCAAAAGTAGTTCAAGAACAAAGTTTTACCTCTTAAAAACAAATCAATATTAACTAATTTCTTCAATTTTATGAAAAAAAAAAAAAAAAACTGAACGATGACTTGCCTTATTTCTAGGGTGTTGTGGATGGTTGCCAGGGTGTTGCTATGCGGTAGCTAGATTGATCTGGGAGGTTATAAAGCCATTTCTAGGGTGTTCTGGTGGTTGATAAGGTGTTATGGATGGTCTTGCTACTAATAATGCTGGGGTGTTGTGGATGGTTGCCAGGGTGTTGCCATGTGGTAGCTAGATTGTTCTGGGAGGTTGTTAGGCCATTTCTAGGGTTTTCTGGGTGGTTGCTAGACTGTTGCTAGGTGGTTGATAAGGTGTTATGGGCAGCCTTGCTACTAATAATGCTAGGATGTTGTGGATGGTTGCCAGGGTGTTGCCATGTGGCAGCTAGATTGTTCTAGGAGGTTGTTAGGACGTTTCTAGGGTGTTCTGGTGGTTGCTAAGCTGTTGGTAGGTGGTTGATAAGGTGTTATGGATGGTCTTGCTACTAATAATGCTAGTGTGTTGTAGATGGTTGCCAAGGGGTTATGATGTGGTTGTTATGGTATTTTGGGTAGTTGATAGGCTGTTGCTAAGTGGTTAAGATGATTTGGATGGTCTCACTGCCATTATGCTAGGGTGTTGTAGATGATTGCCAGTGCATTGTTATGTGGTTGTGGATTATTCTGAGTGTCTGCTAGACCTTTGCCAGGATGCTCTGGGTGGTTGCTTGACTGTTGCTAGGATCTGAATGGTGTTTGACTGCACAAAAATTGCCATAAGGCTATAGGGAGTTGTGGGTGGTTGCAAGGGTGTTGCTATGTGGTTGCTAGCTTGTTCTGGGTGGTTGCTAGGATGTTCTGGGTGGTTGCTAGGCTGTTCAGAGTGGTTGCTAGGCTATTGCTATGGTGTTATGGGTGATTACTAGGCTGTTGATAATATTCTGTGTGGTTCCTAGTCCATTACTAGAATCTTTGACTGTATGAAATTGCTATAATGCTAGGGTGTTGTGGATGGTTGCAAGAATGCTGCTATGTGGTTGCTAGATTGTTCTGGGTGGTTGCTAGGCCATTGATGGGGTGTTCTGGGTGGTTGCTAGGCTGTTGCTATGATGTCCTGGGTAGTTGCTAGGATGTTGCTGGTATCTGAATGGTGTTTGACTGTACAACATTTGCCAAAATTGCTAGGGTCAGGGTGTTGTGAATGGTTGCAAGGGTGTTGCTATGTGGTCGCTAGATTTTTCTGGGTGGTTGCTAGGCTGTTGTAAAAAGGTTATATGGATACAGGCTATATGATGGACTTTTTGAAAGACCTTCAATGTAAGTCTATGGGTTTTTTATCCATTTTAAAAGTCAGATGATAACAGGCTTGAAAATACAGTATCATCTGCGTTTTGCTAATATTTGAATTCAAAATGAAATTATTTTCTTGTTCAATTCTTTATTAAAACCATACTTAAGTTCCGTAGTAATGGTTGAGTCTGTGCTAACAATTGCTTGCACATGCTCAGATGGCCTTTCCCTCTAATGCCCTTTATCTCTAATTGTGACCTTTCAGGCGCCATCAATTATGTAACCCCTAGTTCAGTGGTGTAACAGCATGTGCTCACAAATACTCTCTGCACAGCACATCATGAGGGAGGGAATTTCTTCTGGCATTTAAGACATTTCAACAAATGCTAATAAGCAAGCATACATTCACGTCAAAAGCTGGATTATCATTGCTGAGGTGAAAAAATGTTAGCTTACGTGGCGAGTGGTGCTTTCATATCTTTGCTCTCGCTGGCATATGCTAAGGAGGCAAGACCTTGGTGACGGTCTCCAGGGAAGCCCAGCAGGTTGACGATTTTGAGCAGGTGTGGAGGCACCATCGAAATACACAAGTGAAAGAGCCCATAGCCGAAGCTGACCGAACCCTTCAGGCGGTCCAGAACCTCTTCTGTTACCCGGCCATCGCTCTCAGTTGACGTGTTTTGGTTGGCCTGATCAGACACCAGCGCACCCTCCTGGTCTGAGGACCGTATCCGGCTGGCTTCCTGCAGTTGGCTGATGTCGCTGTAGCATTTGTTGTACATTTTCCAGGCTTTACGGAGGATCCAGCCTCCTTTGATGTATGCTGAGGGGCGACAGGTCATTACGACGTTAAATGAAAGAAAATGTGTTTACAGCTCCAAAACACTGTAATGTTCTACAGCATTAATAAGCCTTTTTAATTATATTTAATAATCTTAATCTTTAAAAATTTAAAGGTGCACTATGTAATATTTTTTCAGTAAAATATCCAAAAACCACTAGGCCAGTGTTACATGTTTTGTTCAGTTGAGTACTTACAATATCCAAAATGTTTCAAACTATTTGTAAATCGATTTTAACCAATGAACCGGGACGAGAGTCGCATCAGTTGCATCATATCTGCGTTACCCTCGGTTTCTGGCTATTTGGCAGAAACGCTTTACTCTTACTGCAGTGTGCAACAAGTGTCATAGCAGCCGCCGAGCGAACGTACAGAGTAACGTCACAACATCATTTTCAACACACTCAGATGTATCTGATATGATAAACAGAGCTACGATACCTCATACTGATGACCGGAAAAGCGGAAATGGCGCCGGCGACTGTGGCATAATAAAAGTCCCGCTGCTCACGAGGCGTGTTGCATTCATCTTATTAACAATTGCTCCAGCTGAGCTCAGCTCCCACAACACTCGGTCCTGCTCTGCTTCATACTACAATAAAGTTAATAATCACATCCATGAACATGATTTCCGCCCGAGTCCTGTCCCGATTCTTTTCCACCAGCTGTGAGGTGAAGACCACATGTCCCAAGATGCTGCGCTCAAACTTGGCGTCATCAAACTACGCCTTTGTTTTGAATAGGCGCCCTCTAGCGGACGGAAAAGTTACATAGTGCAGCTTTAATATCTAATTAAAAATATAAAATTAAGGAAATTCAATTATATACAATAAAATAATAAAATAACTGCATTATTGAGCCTTTTGGTGACATGCTGGATTTTTATAATAATAATAAAAATCCAAATTTACTCTAGAAATAAAAATAAATAAAAATAAAATAAAAAAACAATTTCCTTAGTATTAACATATAAATAATAATAATAAAAAGTAGTATTAATTATAAATCATTTTAAATACAATTTTACAAAAACAATTAATTACATTAAAAATACAATAATTTAAAACAATTCTGCACAATACCTGCACTTCTATCCTCTCTAATATTTAAAGTTTGTTTACCCTTGTTTAACCCCTCCAAAAAATAACACCTCTAGATGTTGGCATGCAAATGTTTCAAGCTGGTTTTTCCAATGTAAATGTAAACATTCAGGATCCACCTGAGAGTTCCTGTTTGACGAAGGACAGCACGGCGAGGTAAACCTGGCAGTCAGCCACGATGATCTGTCTCTGAAGACGATCCACAATCACCACTCCTGATCTCTGCGAGTCCACCTGGCACGAAGATAAAAAGCATGAAAATGTGAAGAATGTTAATGTGAGGAATCTGGCAAACAAATTCCGTCCGCCACTGCTGCCACACACTCACGCTCTTCTTTATTTTGTTGCGGATGGTCTCGATGACGCCGGCGTTGTCGCTCTCGCAAAGCTTTTCAGTTGTCCTAAGGTCGTCGCTGGCCATCTGCATTTTTTCCTCCTCAAACGTCATCATGGCATTCTATGATTACATGAATATTATGGCTGCACAATGTTGGAAAAAAAACTGCAATGGTTTTCACCAGATGACTTGAATAGCTATATTTGGAAAGAATGAATCATTCTAGAACAGGGGTTTTCAAAGTCGGTGGACCTTCCTTCTAACACAAAATACTGGCAACCTCCCCACCCACGAAAATAAGCGGCGAAAGTGAACTGAATACTTGTGCGCTTCAGACGTGCAATCCTTTCAAAGCTAAAAGATTTGGAAAAACTTGGGTTTACTCTTTACAAGAACCAACTCAAACCTCTTTCATCCTCAGAAAAAACAAGAAAACACACTAAAAATTGATTAAAATACATCTAAATGAGAATATTGAGGACTACAACATCTATACACGTCCCTGTATAGTTGCACTGTTACTTTGTGGTAATATTGTCGGAAGTAAAATACAGAATAGACAGCCCCTCCAAAGGGCCTTTTCTTAAAGTCTTGGTGAAATGGAAGCCATGACAGTTCTTTTTTTCTGCATTGTGAAGTACACTACCGATCACTATCAAAAGTGACATCATGGTGACATCATGATTCACATCCTGAGGCACCTTTTTATGTATCAAGGATGCATTCAAGAGGTTGTGACAAGATCTGTTCCTCAACTCTTGAGGAGAAACTCAAGCTATGTTCGTACAGTATACTGCACAGTAAACACCGCCTCCTACTTTTTTTTTTAATAGAATGTGAAAAAATGCATTACACAACCATAAACATTTCACCTTTGGGGTTTCCATGCATGATAGTGTGCTATTCCACTATTCCAAACATTACCATTATTACATTAAAGGCAATAGAATAGAATAGAATAGAATAGAATAGAATAGAATAGAATAGAATAGAATAGAATAGAATAGAATAGAATAGAAATTTCACTTCAGGGAAAAAAAACCTATAAAAGCTTGAAGAATTATTTGCTATGCTCCTATAAAAAATGTTTTTCCTTAAAAATATCCTATTTTTATTTTATTTGCTATTCTCATACAAAAAATAAATCTAGAAATGAAATCAACTGAAAAAAAGCTAGATTTGAAAAACAAAAAATACATTTGGTGTGTGTGTGTATATATATATATATATTTGCTCAAATAAATAAAAATAAAATGTCACTTTAGAGAAATAAAATATCCGATATAAATGTAGAATAAAATAAAATAAATATTTGCCATTCTCCCATTTTCCCACTTATACAAATGTAAAAAAAAGAAAAAAATATGTATTTGCTATTTTCATACAAAATAAAATACATAAAATAAAATGATTTATTTATTGAGATTCAGAAAAAAGATATCCTATAAAAAAATATTTAAAATAAAACAATATGTATTAATCTCCTATAAAATTAAATAAGGGGAACATTTTATAAAGCATAGATTTAAATTTAAAACATTGTTGTAGTCCTAAAATAAATAAAAAATAAAATATCCGATATATAAATGTAGTATAAAACATTTCAAAAAATAAAAATAAAAAAATATTTCTGAACATCGTCTAATTTTCTAGTCACTTCCTGTCCTCTCACTCCTATTAATGGCCAGGATGAAACGAGAGCAGCGCAGCAGGAAACAGTTCTGCGGCTGGAGCACGAATGAGAGCATTTGCTGACTGTCATATAACAGAGATTACAGAGATGGACTAGGAACGATGGGCTGATGTCAAACTAATTAGACAAGACAATGACCTTGGGCTGCCCAGCGGATGTTACCACTACAGCTATTCATTTGTTTTTCTCAGAATGCTTTCTGTTAAACAGCAGGCTAATTGCCCCAATAAATACAGGGTTGGCGTTAAAAAACTAGCATAGTGGCTAATATTAAGGGCAAGTATGAGCATAGTTCCAAACCTTTGGAGTTTCATGAACTGCCAAGTTGCTAGTAGCATTCAATTCTGTGGCAAGGCACTGGAAGTATCAACTAAGGGTACTTTTACACGACAACAATGTATGCTGACAGGCCAGTAGTTGGCGATGTCACTTCGTCATAAAGAAACACTACACGCGCCTATATACTGAACACTTAATACGCATTACATAAGATGTCACTGTTTTACCAAATGTTTTTGTAGTTTACACAGAGAATAAAGATATTGTTTTCAAAAACATGCATGCATTTTAAAACACGTTTTCAGACCACCAAAACACAGTTGTCTTGTAAATGAACGGCAAATAAAGTTTTACGTTTTTAGTTGAAAACTGTCGTGTAAATGGCCCCTAACAGTCTTAATGGAGTTCACTTACCAAGAAGCTGACAAAACTGGCACCAAAGCTCATCAGAGGACTGTGGGTCCTGCAGACAAAGTAGGAAATCATGGGATATGGCAAGCCAGGTGACGAAACAAAGTAACAAATTTAGCCTCTGGAAAAGCATAAAATAACCCCAAAAAAAAATTGAATATGAATTTATATGACTTAAATAATATTGAATAAAATGTATTATATAATATTAAATACATAAATTGTGGCAGAGATATGTAGAACTTTGTGAACGATGTGTAACTCCGTGCAGACCTACTCATAAGATTATATTTCACATTAAAAAAGGAATTACTGCATATAAAGCCAAAGCTCTAAGCTCCTAATAGCATTAAACCTAATATCCATGATTATCTGTATCCTTAAGCATGACTTAAGTAGCGGTTTCTTCTGATATATAAACCCTTATGCTTTACAAATAATTATGTACCATGTTTCTTCACTTTTAATGCATTAATTTTACATTTTAATTATTATTAACCATTTGCAAATCAGTCAAATAGATATATAAAAAAATAGGCCTTTTCCACTCAAAAATGTGACACTCTTATTTTTATATTTCCATCTGCATGTGTGAACATAATCAGTCCACGTTATTGTGCAAGTTTGCGCCCATGCCTAGGGCTACATCCACCAGGCAAACATCCATTCATCTAGTATGTACCCATCATTTTATTTATTTGATGTAGACAAAGAGTTGTCGATGTTCTCACAAGAAGGTTTGGCTGCACTGTATCCTTATTATTATTTTTTTAAAGCATTTGAAGAACAAATCCCACGAGACCTATTAAATGTGTTTGATAAACTCCTCTGTAACACAGATTAACTTAATGTCAAAAGTCAGCATCCCCCTTAAAATGAGGATTTTGGACTGTTCCACCTCCTATATCCAACAATTAAAATCATAAAAACTGTTGACAACATGTTGAATTCACCCTTCGCAGCAAGTTTGATTGACAGGCGATCTGACCAATCAAATCGTTTTGTCCGACAAAGCAGTCAGGAGCGTTCGTAGGTTAAAGTTGGTGGACTTGAACTTGAAAAACTTTGTGTACTGACGTCTTTCAGCGGTTGAAACAACATTTATTTTAGTGTTCTTTCTTATTTCCTTGATGCTTATCAATGAACTAGAAGGAAGAGATGATCGGTTCACGAGCAGCTTTAACTGAGGCGTTTACAGCGTTCACGACACATTAAAGAGCCACCAAATGGTATTTATTGTTTACGTTTCATTAAAAAAAATGACGTAATTTGAAAGTTGAGACTTTGTTTCATATCAAAAGTAACTTGCTCTGTCCTGTCTGTCGGCGTGTTGTCAGTGTCCTCTTTGCTCCACAATGTATTTTCTCTACGTGAGAATGTGTGTGGTGTGAGAGCGCCTCGACTTGTCGGACATAGCAACAGTAACTAAAGGGGGCGGTCTTTGCGAACGGTCAAATTGATATTCATATCATTGTAATAAGAAGCTACTCCAAGTATTTAGCACCAGTGTTATTTAACTATAATTGACATACTATTATTAGGGTTATGCTTATTAAAATTTAGAATTATATTTTATTTTAATATTTTTAATTTTCATTTTGGTCAGAGTTTTTTTTGTCTATATAGTTTTTATTAACTTGTATTTCAGTTTTCGTTGTATCAGTACTGAGAAATGTTGTTTGGCAACTAGCGGAGTTGAAAAAAGTTATTTTTATTTTATTTCAGTTGACATCTATTTTATTTCAAGCAACACATTTATATGGTTTTACTTTTAGTTAACGCTAATAACAAATATTTACTTAACTTTATATTTAAAGTTTAATTATTTCAAGAAGCACAACCATTCAACCCTGTTACCTGACTTATTGTAAGAATAAATTATCAAAAAAATGTTTTATAGGAAATAAACGTTTATCTATAAGTAGAAACTAACATTTGGTCCCAAATGCAGGTAACGCAGTCAAATTCACTAGCCAATTTGCCGGGTTACTTATGTTCACTCACTCTGGAAGTTTGTGGAAGCCAAATCTGTGCAGATTTAGCTTAAATATATGAAATATGAAATTCGGGAGACATCATGATATGTTTTATCTGACCATGTTTGTTTTGTTTTGCGTAATGTATTGATCCGTCCACCTAAAATACATTTTTGGTGAAAAGGACGAGGATGAAAGAGGAAGGGAGGAGATGGCTGGATAACAGGATTTTGTTTGAATAAGAAATTAGTGCATGAAATCCAAATTTTTTAATGAATAAATATATTTATACATTTTACAGTGATTAAAATGTGCACAGATGTGATCTCAAAATAGCAAAGCAATTAAAACAACTGCAAAATGATGCTCTTCATTTAACATTTTCATATAAAAAGTATCTATTTCAGCTTGTTCAACAATAATAGATATGTACCATCTGTTGTTTTCTTTCTTTCTCTTTTGGTTTACTCTCTTTTTTTATGTATTTCAATTGTATTTTGCATGTGATATCCTTCTGATGTAATATGGAAGTTACCCTCGCATGGTTTGCACTTGTAGTGTGTTCACTACTCACTACTCTAATGTGTGTGTGTGTGTGTGTGTGTGTGTGTGTGTGTGTGTGTGTGTGTGTGTGTGTGTGTGTGTAACTTGGATGGACAAATACTGAGTATGGGTTACCTTATGATATTTGGCCTCCACATCACTTTAATTTAAATAGATCTATCTATCTATCTATCTATCTATCTATCTATCTATCTATCTATCTATCTATCTGTGTGTGTGTGTGTGTGTGTGTGTGTGTGTGTGTGTGTGTGTGTGTGTGTGTGTGTGTGTGTGTGTGTGTGTGATGATAAACTATTTAATAATTGATGATGGTGATGCTTGTTTAATTTTTATATCTATAAGAAGAAAAATTACACAGATGGATCAGTGTTCAATTGTATTGAGGCATGTCCCATATGTTGGTTATATTAATAGAAAATGAATAGAAATAAAGACAGCGAGGCCAAATCATTTGCCTCCAATTTATGCAAACAAACAAAGTACATTTCATAAATATACATCACTATAAACTCATAGAGGCATATTAATCTTACCTGTATCTCCTGAAGAGCTCGTCGCTTTCTTTGAAGCCATTATTGAGCAGCATATTGATGCCTTGAAACGCCAGCTCGGCGTCATCGATCTGCTCGGCGTTCTCCTCAACCTGCTGCTGCTGCGGGGAATCAGGGCCTGCCATCCTCTCTGTTTACTCCTTTATTCGCCAAAAAACTCGTTCTACTGTAAAAAAAAACGCAGGAAAAAACAGGCTGGTTGTTTTGTTCGCAAGGCGACGCGCGCCGAATAAACAACCACCACAGGCGCGGCGCCCTGCGAAATCAAATATTTCCCTTACCAATGCAGAGCAAACCGCTGGTGAAATGTCGTCTGGATATAGTTTGATCCCTTCCGTGTCCGATCTGCGGTGCTAAGATGTTTTTAGATTCGCAATCGTCCCCTCCATCAGGCCGCCGTTAGCTATGAAATATCAGCTGGTCGTTCACATAGCATAGCAGCATCGCGCGTTACGCAATATTAAATGAGCAACAGAGAGCAGTGACGTTATTGTCCCGTGTCCGCTTCTCATTTACTCGATTGAGGTGTTGTAGAGATGACCGGACTGATGCTGTGAAAGAGAAGCTTGACAGCTTCCTCTGGAGTCTAGACAGTAACACGCCCTTTGCCTCCAACCAGGAAACGACTAGCACGTTAACCCTTGGCTTGCAGTTTCTCTGCCTGATTTAGATTCATCATAACTTTGAATCGGTCAAGCAAAAATAAAACTGTGTCCGAAATCGCATACTTGCCAACTATATATTAGCAAGCTGGGCCGTTACCTCCATAGACATTGAGGGGGACAAGATCACTCTAACTACTAAGACTTTTTTTCCTCAAATATGAAAGCTTTGAATTGAAAATATTAATTTATGTGATTCATGGAATTCCTAAGTGAGAAGAGACCATGACGTTTTGTGTTTTCGACATTTTAGGCATTTAAGAATAATATGTGCATATTTTAATGCAAATGTCATTTGCAAAAAGTTCAAAATTATTTCCCAAATAGAATTAGACCTCGAATTTCCTTCACTGTTCTGTATTGGCTTTATAAAATTGGAACCTCTGTCATCATCCTGTGCAAATGTTTACACCCCCTGAATTTTTATACATTGTATTTCCTTCGCATCACACCAGTAAATGTTTTTACCATTTGTAATAGTTGTGTATGTTGTCATCAATGTAAAAAATATGGACCTCAAAATCATACACTCACTGCTGGCAAGGGTTCAAATGTTCAAGACATGATTCAGTTCGACATTCAATTTGATTCAATTCACATTCAATTCAGTTCACATTTGATTCAATTAAATTAAATTCGATTCATATTCAATTAAATTCACATTTGATTCGATTCACGTTCAGAACTCGTTTGATTCACATTTAATTCTAATTTAATTAAATTCACATTCAGTTCTCATTTGATTCGATTCACTTTCAATTCACACTTAATTCACATTTGATTTTATTCACATTTGATTTGATTCACTTTCAATTCACACTTAATTCATATTTGATTTTATTCATATTCAATTTGATTCACTTTCAATTCACACTTAATTAACATTCGATTCCCAATGTAGTACATCAAGATTACATTCATAATACATATATTCAAATATAGAACATACTGTTTTAGCAGTCATGGAGCAATTCATTTTTCAAAATAAAACCTACTCAAGAGAATGTTATTTCGGACACAGCCGATGTGTTCACTGATCTGTTTTCTGCATGTCAGTAGGTGGCGACAAGCAAGTGCCTTCTGAACGAGCCATTGAATAATTCACGATTTGGTAACACAGATACAAAAAAAAGTTTTCTTAAAAATTTGTGTCTTCAAATCTGATTCCAGAAATAAGAATAATTTGGTCTCCAGTTTGTTCACGAGCAAAATATGTGAGCAAAAAAGTGCCTTTCCAAGTCCCGTTCAGACTCAAAACAACAGGCGCATCACAATTTGCGCACCGTTTTGTAGTGTAAATAGTTTGAGTATTGTGTTCAGACTGAAAATTCCAAACAGAAAAAGTGCACTTTAAATTTAAGCTCTTAATTAACCAAAGAAAGAAAAAAACGAAGTGTGAATGTTGGACACTTTATGCACTTGACTGCCACAGCTTTAATTATGTAGCAGATGGGGGAGGGACTATAAGAATGATGTTGAATGACAAAATAACCTTATGAAATCCATACACTACCTGTATGAGTACATGGTGCTTAAGTACAAAGTGTATAGTGCTTCATTTGGGTCACAACTGAGGAAGGGGTGTGTCCATTATTTTTAGCCAATGAAATGCACCTTCAAAGGCAGCCTGCAATAATTCCATATTCCCCACACTCACGTGCATAACATAAGACAGAAAGAGAAAGAGGAAGAAAGCTTTCTGCATGGCCTGAATGAGGAAGAACATATTACTCACACATTAATGCACATTATGAATAAATAATGAAACTGCGGGCAGACATCTCAGTCTTTATGCCCTGAACTTCTTGGTGTAGGCCTACTTCAGATGTACTGCTGTATAAATACACATATTTACACAAGAAGAAGCCACCTGGATGGCAAAAGCAAGCACAGTCACCCAAGTAATTTGAAATATATTTTATTTCCATACACTTTTTTAATTTGTAACCGTCATATACATTGATTTGAACAATTTTCATAGTTGAGGAAAGAGGGACTCAAAACAACCCATGTCTATTTTTAGGGTCAATTCCCGAAACTGTTTTACTTAAAATAAGTGTTTCATTCTTCCCTTATTCCATCGGGCACTCGCCAGTGTTTATGGGTCCGAACACATTCACGTCCTCAAATGATACAGGATTTTGATTAAGCCGTACGTTCCGCAAACACCCCACATAAGATGTCCGCATCTCCACTCCGCTCACGTTCTCTGGATTATCAAGAGACAGAACTGTAAATTATTATGCACTGAAAGGCATTTCATGCAAGAAAAGTCGTTTTTGTTACATGAATGCAGGCTTTACCTGAAACGCCACCGATGTAAATCGTTTCCTGCGCTGAAGGACGCCATACAGAATGCCGTCTGACTCGTGAGGTTGCTTCATCTACTCTAAGCTCAATTGTTTTCCGCCGTACGGACACTGTGGAATACGTAATTTAAAATAAATGAAACCTCACTTATGTTTCTCACTAAATCTAATCTACCTTGATAATAAAAAAAAGTTAAGTAGTACCTGCCACACTGTGAAATGCACCACAGAGGGGTCGTGTTGGGGTCAATGCGGTGCCATAGCGGTGCTCTCCATCGTTTGCTTTTACCACCACCTAATGAAGTATAATCCCACACAGATCACATACTATATGTGATATTGAATGTAATTATAACGTTAAAGTACATTAACACAAATGCAAGCTACATAATTATTACAGACCTTCTTGAATTCTTCTTGAAGTTTCCACTAGAGGTGCTAGCGGTCATTAGCGCACCCTGGGTCTCATTCACTAATTGTGTGAATAATTTATATTTATACACATGGGAAAAAAAAATATATATATATATATATATATATATATATATACAACATGCGCATACAAATAATTAATTTTACGTAAATTTAGATTACATTTTAGTATGAAACCGCAGATGAGCACGGATGGCCGAGTTCGATACACGAGCAGTACAATTGCTGACTCTTTTGTCTTTCTTGCACATGCGCTGTTGCGCAAACTTTCCCGCGCAGTCTCAAAAATTGTCTGCGATCCCTCCTTATGACGAAAATTGGCTGCTAGAGACAGGCTCCAGAAGAGAGCAGAATTTTATTGAGCCCCGTGTTAAAATGCCCAAATTTACAGCAGAATAAAACATGTTTACAGCCTGGTACAAATTCTAGTTTTGGTCTAAACGGCTAGTTTTGCCCTTCTTGACAACTGCGAGGGGGGTGAATTTTTTTTATAATGCATTCGTTTACATTATATAAAGCCATAAAGATCTGCAAATTAAGGGCGTGGCCACCTTGAGTGGCAGGTGGGTAGCCATTTATCTGTTTGTTAGTTATCGCGTCACCTCAGCTCCGCCCACGTCCCGCCTCTTTGCCCATTTTCTGTTATAGATGGCAACGGCCAGCTCGACCCAACTTTACGCTTCAAAACTGCTCTTCAGAATCCTATGGGTGACGTCACGGACACTACGTCCATATTTTTATACAAATTGTGTTTTTTGTCTATATATATATATATATATAAAGCTTTAAAGTTCTGCATAATTAAGGGCGTGGCCACTTTGATTGATAGGTGTATTGCCAGTTATTTGCTGTCTGTTTGTCATCACGTCACCTCAGCTCCCCACATCCCGCCTCTTTGCCCATTGTCAAGGTGCGGATCCACTTTTCCGTGCTATACTTCTGTCTTACCGCACGAGTCCACTTTATTCCTATGGGTGATGTCAAGCGACTAACGTACACGAGGAGAAGCGTCACAACACCACACTTGTCGTGTCCCAAAGTGGATCCGTACCGTAAGACTCGCTGTCTTCTTCTATGGCAGCTTTTTGACGAGAATGTTAGCAAGAAATTGCTTATTTTTTAATGCTAAAGTTAGCTATTTCCTGTGAATGTGACAGACTGATTTATTAGCCGCCATAGGCAAATAACTAGAAGAATAACAGTAAAATTATTTGCGCAACAAACCCATGTGTTTAATATTACGATCATTTTTTTACTTTATAAGGTTTGTTACCAGCACAGAAGCACACATTTTTTTATGCATGTTAAGCATCAGCATTCTGCACTTGCGTAGGCGTTTTTAATCTTACCTTCCTTTCCAATACCATTTCTATCAATAAGCCAAAATGCAATGTTTTTTAAAGGATCTTTAACTATACTTTTATTCACCTTTCCTCTCTTGAGAAACAGAGTGAGCGTCCGTCCACGGTTATTGCTTTTGTGGAAAAAAAGGCCGGTGGGGTCTCTGGGTCGAATTTCAAAAGCCAGGTCATATGTAGAACCAGAGATAAGGTACTTATCTGCCAAACAAAAACATTTATTACATTTCTTGAACCTATTTTTCTGTCACAACACACATTTGTATCAACATAAAGGGCCAAACCTAAGACCAAATGTGCGCCATTTCCAGCAAAATATGCCCCCTTCTCTGTCACGCCTTCGAAACAGGGCATGACCCCATGACTGACAGCTGGATGTGCAAAGAGAACATCAGAAACCCTGAAGTCACGGATGCATCCGATTATACTCTTCTGAGGGACTTCTCCCTGTAAGAAAAAAGAAAAAAAGTGTGATGCCTTTTTACAACAACACAAGACTTGTGGCTATACAACGTGCTGAAATAAGGAAGTTGCACATTCGTACGTATGTCTTGTCAAACGTCTCAAATTGTCTGTGTCCCACATAGACTGGAGACTGCAGATCATGTGTGGATCCTTTCAACTGCTGTCCATCAGGTGTTCGAACACCATTCACAGCAAGATGAAACATGTGTTTCTTCATTCTGAACTTGATCTGTACACACATCATGAACTAAAACTTAGTTTACGCACAGTTACGAAAATGCACCATTTTAGCATTTTGCTACATACATTGTGCCAGTCACCATCATTGATCTTCTGAGAGGAAATCACTTCATCTGCCCCAACAGAGAGTTTGACTTTTCCATCATCCAAATACAGTACCACAAGAGGAGCACCATGTTTCCCTGAGATATGGAGTAAAAGTCCTTCAGATGATGTGGTCCTGATGTCTAGGGAGAAATGGGGCCTGTAAGACAAAGATCATCTTGTAAAAGTGCTGCAAAATTAAATATTTTGATGTCATTAACATAATTTACCTGTTACGGAGATCCTCCTGATTTATTTTAAATTGAAGTTGGCTGTTGGAACCAAGGTGGTGGGTGTGTTCAACAGATTTGGGGTTTCTGCAGCCTTGTTTAAAGCTCCCCTTTAAAAAAATAAAAAATAAATATATATATAATAACAGATGACATTAAATATTACGTTATGTATTGCCACTTAAAATGTGTATTGTTTAACGATCTCAGTGCACAATGTTTAAAGATGTACTATATTTTTAACATTTTATCAACTCAATACTGCCACCTAGTGGTTTGGAGGCAGCCTTATGCAACAACAAAACATTTTAGTTGCCATTGCCAGTATAAAGATACCCTATTCGTAGGCAAGCCCAAGCCCATTACTTTTTTTGCAACCGAAAGTGTTCGATAATGGGGGGTGCTAAAGTCAGCTAGTCATGTGATCTCAACATGGCGGCCACCATAAGGGGGTCCTGCTTTATGTAGAAATACTTTATATGTATTTGTGTAGCTAAAAAGTCATTTTAGAAGCTAGCGAAACCTCTTTATACAATAATAATAATAATTTTGCCTCACAGACGCCATTTTGAGTGCTTCTCTTGTTCGTTATGGTTTTGTTTTTGTGGTCTACTAGAATAGGGTTCCATGCTTTAAAGGGTTAGTTCACCCAAAAATAAAAATTACTCCATGATTTCCTCACCCGTAGTCCATTTTGGGTGTATGACATTCTTCTTTCAGAGTCCAGACAAATGACATTCTTCTTTCAGAGTCCAGACAAATACAATCGGAGTTATATTTAAAAATCCAAGCATTATGATGGCAGTTAATGGCAGCCCAAAATTTGAAGCCCAAAAAAGTGCATCCATCTATTATAAAAGTACTCCACATGGCTCCAGGGGGTTAATAAAGGCCTTCTGAAGCGAATCGATGGGTTTTTGTAAGAAATATATCCATATTTAACATGTAATTAAGTAAAATATCTAGCTTCCGGTGGACCACCTTCCATATACTTTTGTTCCACAAACTCCGATTGTAATCATCTGAAAGAAGAAGAATGTCATATACACCTAGGATGACTTGAGTGTGAGTAAATCATGGGATAATGTTCATTTTTGGGTGAACTATACCTTTAATGTTCCAAAAACATTATTTTAAATATTGAACATTGTTGCAGCACCTCTCTTCCATGTCTGTCAGTAACGCTCTGTTTAGTTCTAGTCTCTATAAACCGTTCCATTCCGGCATGTCTTGCACGCTTCTTAGTGGTGTCCAGAAGGGGTGCTCTGCTTTACAGAATCCCAAAGATACACTTCCAGTCTGATCGAATCTGCTCAAGTCGGCTGGAATGTAGTCGCTCTGTAGACTGAATCACAAGGCCATTGTGAGTTTCTTATGTCTGTTATATGTCATGATAATGCAATAAAAGTAAATCATAACATCAAACCTCCGTATATACAAGTTCCTCAAACAACCTTCAAATAAACCCTCCCCCAAAATAATATTTTCTTCAAGTTCATCAAACGTGGATGATGATGGCGGATCTCCAATGTCTGTGTTGTCAACGTTTAGCTGCATCCTGATGGGAAAATTTCAACATGAAGTATTGAAAAGCATGTAAAGTGCAAGTAAGTTTACCAAGATATTTTCTTCTTACCCTCCGCTGCTTCTGTAAGCGGTTATGTAGTGCCATTTTCCAATTTCGCATTTGGTTCTGGAAGTTAATTTTTCCTTACGATCACTCATTTCGACAAAGCCGTCTTTCAAAGACAGCAAAAACTCATTATTCTGCAGACCAAAGGAATACATCAATAAATCTCTTCTTTATATCTTTAATTATGTTGAAATTAAAGCTGCAGTGTGTAAGTTTTGCCTATTTGTCGCCATCTCTGTTTGAAAGCTGCAATTGCGGTTATTTGCGGAATTATCATCTTTACATGGGTTGTGCATCGGCGCGGCGGCTCCTCAGGTACAGATGAATCTTATGTTTTGAGTTATATGTGTGGCTGTCAGTTACCGCACCGGTGTGGATACTGTCCTTCAGAATCACAGATTCTACGTCTTGGATGTATGACCAAAATAAGAATATTCACCGGAAAATGTAATTTGAACAAGGAACGTGTCTGCCACTTTTGTTCTGAAAATAAAGCATTACAGTAAATCGTGCTACCAACGGTGATTAAATAATGATCATTTAGCTCATATCACATCAAACCGTGCAAATTATTATTATTGTTATACTTTGTTCTCAACAACATCAGCATTGCCTGACTATGTTTACTTAGTGTGTATTAGCATTACCTGTAGATTTCAATTTCTGTACAGTCTAATCTTTTGCTTTTGAGCTATTCCAGCTGCTGTGGGAAAAGGCTATAAATGATCCACCACCTGCAGCATCCTCCCATGCGATGGCCTTCTAGCCTTTATGTAAACAGACGTGACGCAAAGACGAATGGCACAATGCTCGAATTTCCCACAGAAAGCTAACAGTACCAGTAATTATAACACATTATTACGTTGTGAATCGGGCTATGGTTAGGAGATAGTTTTGAATGCTGGCTGGTTATGTACTTGCTCAAAAATTGATTTCGGATCATTTTTAACCAAAAAAGTTACAGACTGCAGCTTTAAATGTATTGTGTGTGTATATATATATATATATATATATATATATATATATATATATATATATATATATATATATATATATATATATATATATATATATATATATATATATACACACACACAATACATTTAAAGCTGCAGTCTGTAACTATATTATATTATATTATATTATATATATATATATAGTTATATAGTTTTATAAATATAGTATATCATTTAAAATTTATTTTATATATATAAATATAGTATAAATATAGTATAATAGTTATATAAATATAGTATTTACTCATTCAAAATGTATATATATATATGTGTGTGTGTGTGTGTGTTACATTAAAAATAAAGGTATAAATAATAACAAAAATAGAAACATCAAAAACCATACAGCCAATTCTGAAGAACCTATTTATGGAAAAATTGCTCTTGCTTAACTAACCATTCCACCAGTCAATATTATGACTGGAATATTTTCCCGGGATGTCTTAAATCCAAGTGAAACCATTGTCTCATTGTCTGTCTCTTTAACAGTGGGAGACATCGACAAAGAACTCCCAAATTCAAACATAGCCTCTCGGGAACCCTGAAAACACAACCAACCAGAAACAGTTCAGAATTTTCTCCTTATGCACATACACCGTCAAGTAGTGATGAGCACTTTCGAAACTTCTTTGTGAAGCTCTGAAACCTTTGCGAATCATTTGTTTCCAATCAGTGATTCGGAGCATGTATCAAACTGCCAAAGTCAAGTGATTTCAGTAAACAAGGCTTTATTACATCATAACTGTTTCGAAAATGTTACTGTTACGCTGATAGAGGTGCGATGATCTCTGTCACCAGTGCGTGGCGTTTATTTTGTGAAGCAAATAGTTCAGTTTCGAAAAACTTTGTTTCTCCCATCACTACTTGTTAAGTGATCCACAAAAACTGTCTTACCAGTAAAGGATTTGGACAACCTTGGACAATTCCAACTTCCTCTGTAAAAGTAGAAGGAACATCTACCTGGACGTTATTTACACATCCTCTAAGTGACGGAAGAACAACATTATATCTGGAAGCAGAAAAATTATATTTAGTTAGGTGAATATTGGTTAGGTTAAATCACATGATTTAACATGTTTTCCTGGTATTTACTCTGTCCCTAACCAATAATGATGAAATGATGAAAAATCCAATAAACATAAACAAAAGAGAATAGAAATACTTTTCCCGGACTGCAATCGGAACACCCCCGATGTAAGCCTCATTGAAGAGTCCTTTGACGTATCCCAAAAAAATGTTGATGTAATCTGTGACAACTATTGTTGTTGGTCTTTTATCATTCATAGTCATTCTGATCTGGATGAAGTTTGTCTGAAGGGAGGAATATAATATAATACAATATAATATGATATAATATAATAAGAGGTTAAGGGAAAACTTACTTGGGGAAATACTTTTACTTTGGACTTTTCAACAATTATTGTGCCATTGTTTTCTCCTCGCAAAACAATATAGCCTCCTTCCAATGTAACAAAGAAGTGAGAGTTCTGTCAACAAAAAAAAATACTTACATTTTATTCAAATCTTGTCGCATTAAATATCAAACAATTGTTGACATTTTGTATATCTGGATTTAAATGCAACATTTTTGTGATCCAGTACTGTTAATCAAATCAAAGTGTTTAAAACCAACATTTTACCTCGTCTCCCATGTAAAAAAGCACAGCATCCATTTGATGACTCAGAACAAAGAACTTAATAAAAGAGTTCCAGCTTAATATTTCCAACTTTCCGTAACCCGTGCCATCAAAATAATCCCCCAATGTGCTGACCTTTCCCCTAGGGATGTAAAATCGGAAAAATGACTCCAAACTTTGAAGTTCTAAAGCAAGTAAAAAAAAAACAACAACTTCTGACGGCTTAAGATCATCTCAACATCATCATGTACCTTCGACACACGTCATTTTTTGTGATGTTGACGGCACGGTGAAAGTTGTACAAGCTGAGGATATGATCATTTAGAGTCGTAAACTCAATACAGCCCTTGAATCCTGGATACCGAAGCTCTGCAGGCGGCTAGAAGCAAAATGTAACATGTGTAACAACAAAGCATTCATACCAAAATCTCTGATTTTTAACAGTTTTGCTAACTTATTTACCGTAAAATTTCTTGGGTATCCGCCAACATATAAGACGACCTCATTGGGATCCAGATCGAGCAATCCATTCCTGTTTCGAGGACGATTAGTCATGGGCGCCAGCTCTTTGGGTTCAGATGATGTGAAAGTCTGTGTGTATATAACCTGTGCGTCTTGATACACTCTGATTAGGGAACAAAGGAAATAAAAAGAGATGGACAATTGGTCTTCAGAAATGCAAACGTAAGCAATTTGCAAAAGCTCTACTATGACGAATGATGTTTACCTGCGGAAATCCACCCTATCCATAAAGGCATTGATATTGTTGGACTTGGTGATTTTGCTGGTTTCTATCTCATGAATATTGCTGCCCAGTTTGTAGACACAAAATAGGACATCATTTCTCACAACCAGGCCAATGAAATCCTTGACTGTCTGTTGGTCCAGAGAGTTACAAATAAAAAGATTCCCTACGATATACACCTTGAATATCAATATAACCATTAATTCAATTCTGGCTGATATTGATAAGCCAATGATTTTTTTCATGTTATGGTTTTTCATGTTTTTTTGGGGGGGATGTTACATGTAATTCATATTGGTTTGGAACAACTTGACGGTGAGCAAACGATGACAGAATTTTCGTGTTTGGGTGAACTATCCAGTAATCTTTTAAGCAACGAAAGGTCTCCTCACATGTCTATTTCCAAAGTAAAGAACAAACTGGTCGTCTTCATCACCCAGTTGGCGTCTACGCCTTCCGTCGCCTCGAGGTTTTGGTTGGTGCAGAGTAAGATTAAGAACCGTGAATGCTCGGAAGTCTTCCAGGTCTTTAGGAAGTCGAAGTTCAATGTGACCATCACCGGAGAACAAGATCGGCCCCCGGATCTAGGAACATAGGAGAGAAGCAAGAGGATAAACATCTGGAGGCGGTTGGAGAAACATCTCTTCTCCCATGAGTACTCACTCTGTTGGCCGCGTCTCTGGTCTGTTCGATCATTTCTTTGATTCTCTGGATGCTGCTGGATATATTGGCTGAACCAGGCATCTGCGCGCTTTGGTTCTCCACTTTGTGCAGTGTGTCAATTAGTGAAGGGAAAGATTGATCCAATTCTGTCACTGTAAAGGAGATCATTCAGTGATGCTCCTCAGAATTAAAGAAACCAGGTATGAAAGGAACATAAGCGCTCAGACTTTGTATTTAGGTATCTTTGTACTGAATAGTACTTGATCAACTAAAAGAAACAAAAACTGAGAAGACTCACATGTTTTGTTGACACCATCAAGTAAGTCGTCCAGGTTTGAATCTTGAGAGGAAATGTTCATTTTGCTCAGTTCTTCGCTGATGTTCTGCATTCTGCTTATTGCATCACTTGCTGTAGCGTTCACGTCTGAAGCACCTACCTTGGCTTGGATGATGAGGACGTCAATATCGTCTAAAAAAATTAAACCAACAAAGTGTTCAGCTGACAAGACCATTACAATATTTATTGTGGGGAAATGATTGCACAAAAATGGAGCTTCTCACCCCTTTTGATGTTGTTCATCCTCTCCAACACATCTCTCAAGACTTGCTTCAGCTCGTTCTGTTTGTCCTTGGCCTGTTGGATCAGGTTCTTGTAAGCTTCACATTTCTGTGTAACATCTGTAGATGACAGTTTCGTTACTACACAGCACAACATGAAAAAACCCATGAATTCATAGTGGATCTTGTTAGGTTGACATTATTGCTGGATGCTATTTTATAATTAGTCCTTCATCCTTCTCATCCCTCATTCTCATTTTTTAAATTGAGTGTTCATCGGAGTGGTCCAAGACCTCAAGACTTTTTCGCACTCAAACCAATTGACTGGATTCGAGGAGTTTTTGTGGTTGTCAAAAAGTAATAAATCCTTCCCTTGTGGGTCAATTTGACCCCCTTAGGATTGAATGGAGCTTCAGTTTACATAGAAAAACCTAAAAAATGCTCAATAAAAAAAAAAAAAAAATCATTTTATAATGTCTACATGTGTATCTGAATGCATACTGAAGAGATAAACTCGAGAACTGACTTTAGGAGCCAGTGGAACAGCTCATTCGCTCCATACAGAGCTATATGGCCATCTAGTGGCAAGAGTCATGAAATATCATGTTATATAATTTTTTTTTCAAAAAGAGGTCGACAGAGACACACAAATTGACCCAATGTGAGATTATTTGAACTGGTTATTGCATGTATTGGAGAGTTATTTTAAATTTAAGTTGAAATATTGTGCAGAATGTGCTTAAAGCTGATGTCCATATCTTTTTTTGTACATTAATCCATTGTCCAAACCGTGTTTTTGTCTTACCCTGAATCATTATGGTACACGTATAATAAGTGTTTATATTGGGACAATTTTAGACCGGTCTGGTAGGAACCGCTGCGGAAGAGCACAGTCCCTGCGTGGGTCGCCATAGACATAAACAGAGAGAAGTAGCTCCGGCTGCAATGTTCTTCCGTAAGACGCATGCAGTTCTGTTTATTAACCACTAGAGTGAAAAAAGTTAAGGAATGCAGCTTTAAATTATATTATTTATTGATATTAGTAATTTAAAGATTAAAAAATAGTTGCATAAAAAAAGAGAAAACATTATATAAAAATAAAATGATAAAAGCTTTCTGAACAAAAATATTATAATTTTAGGGCTTTGGGTCATATTGACCTACAAGAAAAGGATTTGTTTACAGCATGCGAGGGAAGGATGAAGGTTAAAATGTGAAAATGGCAACCTTCTAGCTGTATCTCTGCTTCCCTGGCATTCACCAGCAGAGTATTAGCATGATCTTTCAGATCCTTGGCTTTATTTTGTAGATCTTGTCCTTGCACATCCTGGGGAATAAAATTAAAAGTTTGAATAAAAAAAGAGAGAAAAATAAAGATTTTTGTTTGCTTATGGTGGTTATAAGTGGAGCGTAAACAAAAATGCAAAAAATAACGGTATAATATCGGTTATAGGCCCAATTCAACTCAATTACATTGGCCCAAATTAAGTTAGACCAACTGAATTAAATTGACCCAAATTAAGTTGGACCAATTGAATTAAATTGAGTATTTGCATGATTTTTCAGCTCCATGGCTTTGTTTTGTAGATCTTGTCCTCACACATCCTGGGGATTATATTGTATATTTAATCATTCATGCATTATCTTCATCATTTCATGCTTACTTATAGTTAGTCATTGAAACCCTGAATAATGTAATAATGCTTTAATATGTAATCTTTAGCCAAACTCAAAATGAATATCCATTTTTCATACTTTACATGATGAGTAAATTCACTAGTAGAATTTAAAATGATTGATTTTAGTGTTTTATTTGTAGTTTATTTCGAGAAATATCATAGTTTTTTAATTTATCGCATGACATACTTTGAAAGCCTGGTCTGCTGTTTCTTTGGCTCGTTTGGCGGCAGCTTCCGCCTCCTTTATGGCATCTGTGATGTCTGTGAATGCTCTGATGGCTTCGATTGCTTTCTGAACAGCGGTTGAGTTGGTGATTGTCAGTATGATCCTATGAGACACATGTACTCATTAAAACTTCAGTAAAAACAAAAATATGGTTTTGGGATGTTTGGAGGACTTCTGAAACATGTACATCTGATAGTCCATAGCCAGCTTCATAAGTTCCTGCGCGTGCTCCTCAGCCCGTCTCACAATTCCCTCCTTAGCAACCGCAATGGAGAGTAGCTTGAGTTTTGCATCTAGATCGGTTTTTGCTCCGTCAATCAAAGCTGCAAGATGAGACATTTCCTGGCAAAGAACAAAATGTAAGAATCCAAACTAGTGAATGTTTTAAACAAGAATGTCATTGTTTGTCACCTCTGTTAGGGCATCCATCATTTCCTGAAGATCCATTGTCTCTTTTAGCATCCTTCTGGTCAGGTTCACATTTGCTATGATGTTTCCTTGATTTTTCCTCAATGCTTTTAACTGTTTCTGTTAAACAAATGCAGATCTTATATTGCAGTGGTTCTCAAATTCTGGTAAGTTAAAGGCACAATATGTAATTTTCGCCGCTAGAGGTAGCTTATTCAAAACAAGGGCGTAGCTTGATGACACTTTGATTTCCCGGAATCATGGGAGTTGTTGTCTTCAACTCTACAGCTGGTGGAAAAGAATCCGACAGGACTCCAATTCATGGATGAGCTAATGTATTAAAGATTAATTAACTGTTACTGTGGTATGAAGCAGGGTGGGGCTAAAAGCCGTTAGAACAGAACGAGGCCGCTGGAACGATCGCTAATGAAAAACAAGTGCGACACACGGCTGGAGAGCAGTGGAGCTTTTATTATGCCGCAGACGAACATTTCCACTTCTTCCGGTCATGTTTATGTGGAGTAATGCAGTGCTGTTTTATCAATTTAGATACATTTGGGTGTGTTGAAAGTTATGTTATAATGCAACTCTGTGTGTTCGCTCTGTGGCTACTATAACACTTGTTGCACACTGCAGTAAGCTAGATCGATATTAGGCATGGGAAAACATGGTACTACTTTACGCGGTAAATCAAGAAAACCAGATTTGAACAATAAGGAAATCGAGGGTAATGCAGGTATGATGTCATTGATAGGAGACGCACGAACACGTTCCATGTCCTTGTTAAAATTGCATATTTCTTTGGATTTAAACATTCTTTGGAAACATCTGTGATTATGTAAGTACACAAGTCAACAAAATATATAACATTGTTCTAGTAGTTTTTAGATGTTTTAATCCAAAAATCGTATATATTGTGCCTTTAAGTTAGTCCTTAGTCAAGAAAGTCACTGTTTTACATTATTGAGGACATTCGCCAACTATTATTAGCTGATTACCAAAACATTTTTCAGCTGTTCCTCATTGAGTTTATTCACACTATTGGCCTTGATCACATCAAGCTGTGCATCTATAAGCGCCTCTTGTATATCTCGAAGATCTTCCATCCGATCCATTAGATTCTGCCCAATACGATCCGCCACAACCAAGGAGCCATTCAGAGGAACCGTCAGGTCCTTCAAGATAAGGTTGAGTACTGTAAGAGAAAAAAGAATGCTTCCGAACCCAAAAAGGAGCTTGGTCACTAAAACAAAGTCCTAAATCAGGGGTGTCCATTCCTGCTCCAAGAGAACTACTACTGTCCCGCAGAGTTTAGGGCCAACCCCAATTAAACGCTATTCAAGGTCTTCCGGATTACCAAAACAATCCAGGCAAGTTAGAGCTTAACTCTGCAAGAGCGTTGGCCCTCCAGGAGCAGGAGGGGACACTCCTGTCCTAACTGGTGTAATTTGGAAGCAATTGACCCACGTGTTTGTGCTTTTCTGAGCTCCTGGTTTGCCAGCTCTCTCTGAACCCTGCAGCTCTGCCTTCGCATCTTCTCCAACATCCATCGGGCTTCTTTTAACATCCTGGTGGCTTCCTCTGTGTTCCCACCCGTGTGGTTTGATTGCTTCAACTTGTCCAAGAACTCTATGTGGGTCAAAAAGGAAACATGCAACTGGTGACCTTGCCAGCATGTTGGAAGAAGACATTTCAGGAAGATATTGGTTATAAAAAAGCTCAGCTGGATCTAGTGGGTTCACCTTGTATCTTTCGTAAGAGGTTCACGCTCTCAGATCGAAGGTTGTCCCCCCTTTGATAGGTTTGGTCCAAAGTCTTTAGCAACTGAACTGCAGTACAGGACATCTCAATAGCCTGTAGAAATAAAGTTGTAGTTGGATAGCTGGACGGCATAAAGATAAACCACCATAAACTAATAGTTTTACAGAACAAAATTACAGTACCTTGTCATTGAGAATGGTGAGGTCATCTTTAACACTTTTGAGATCAGATTCAAGCTCCAAAATCTTTGGTTGCAATGCGAAGACAGATGCAGTATAACGCCACACTAAAACCTAAAGAAGGGAAAACGGTTTTCAAAAAATGTCGGCGAAAATACATTAGCATTCCAAAGTGTTGTTGTGGGAAATTGTTGTAGGGACCTTTGTACCAGCAATGGCATGTTCAAGTTTTTCCAGCCCCGTGTATGAAGTAACATTCCGACTAAAAGACTCAAGTTGATTCTTCAGTGTGTCCCACTCATTATCCATCGCTTCAAGATCATCCATTAACTTAATGACACAGATATCGCACTCTAAAGACAAAAGTTAATCCAGAGTTAGTCAATCCAGATCTCAGTCATGCATTGTCACACTGCATATGATTAAATATCACATGATCACTATAGAGCTATATAGGCCCAGAATATTATTCAATATTCAGATTTTTTTTATGGTTTAAGGATTGTGAGTGCAAACCATAGCAGTCGCCAGTGTGTGGGTCATCAGCCTCAAAACAATCTATGAGAACAAAGAAAATGAATCTTTTCACTATAATATGAATGTAATTTTTAGGGGTTTAAAAACATGAATTATACTTTTTAAAATATTTTTATTATTTGATTTATTTTTTATCTAAGCAATCTAAACTTTTATATTATAACTATTTTTATATTTGTATTATTTGATTAATTTTTTATTTAAGCAGCCTATGTTTTTATATTATTATTATTACTATTATTATGTAATGAGAGCTTGCTTACCGCCTGTTTGTGGGTCACATACGTAACCGTGGTCACAGTCACATGGCTGACAACTACCTCTTTCCACTAAAGGGTTGCCGTAATATCCAAGCGCACACCTAAAATATGAAGTAAATGAGAAACTATCTCTTCAAAAAGATTATATATACATACAGTATTTGGGTCATATTTCAAAAACCAGACACACCTTTCACATCGAACCCCAGAGTAACCAGGCTTGCACAAACATTCAAACTCATCTCCGACCCGGAGACATCCAATCGCAAAACTGCACAAACAAATAAATAAATAATTATTTAATAAGAATAAAACAATAAATAATGATTTTTTAAACAATCAATAAAAAAATTAACAATAAAACAGTTCAAATAAACAAATCAAACTTTCATGTATGTATTTTTATGATTATATGACATTGCACCTGTTGGATGGGTCTGCTAAGGGGCACGGACACATACGACAGGTTCTCAGAGCGGCGCTGCCATAGTAACCCTCCATACAACGCTCGCAGTGGTCACCTGCTGTATTGAACTGGCAGTTCTGCAAAAAACAGCATTGTTTTAATATGACAGGACCACAATGTGACACCGCAAAAGATGCATTGAGTACACAACTATAAAGTGGAGATGCATTACTCATAAAAGCTGACATTAATGTTATCATGTTATGATCGACTTATAACAAATATTCAAAAAACATAAGCATTGATGAAGCGAATGCAAAGCTACATAAAAATAAGAAATTATATTTAATTATTTAATGTCAAATCGATTAATCGCGTCCAAAATAAAAGTTTTTGTTTACATAATATATGTGTGTGTACTGTGTATAATTATTACGTATACATAAATACAGATACACGTGTGTGTATTTATATATTCATAATAATTATACACAGTACACACATATATTATGTAAACAAACTTTAATTCCGCATTCGATTAATCGTAATAAATTGATGTAAAATAAATAGTTGATTTAAGTTGGCTATATAAAAGCCTGGGCATGAAACATCTAAAAATAAAGAGGAGATATAGGATAAAAAACACTGCTGATCTGTAAATGATTTAGGATGAAATCATACCAAACATTTTCCAGTATGTGGATCACAGTCATTGGACTGGCCATTGCATTTGCAAGGTACACACCGTCCCTTATGCGGTCCACTTCTCTCCCTGTAATAACCACGATCACAGTCCTAATGGTGCAAATGCAGAGGTCAAGATCATCATATGAGATCCAGGCATGTGCAGACATTTTGGAAAACCCTAAAAAGGTAGGCTATGCAGGCCTTATTTTGGTTAAAAACAGAAACTATGGTAAAAAAAAACAGTAGTACTGTATAATATCAAATGGCATTTACCCGGTTCCAAAGGACAAAAAAGAGGAAATCAAGGCACTGAAAGCTTTCTAAGAACAGTGAATCAAAATGGAGCTTTATAGTCTCTGTATGTGTGGCTGTAGTTTAGACCCCAAGGGTCATTGAAAACACCTACAAATCTGAATCTGAACTTTAACCCTTAAGATACGGTATTACTTAACAAATTTTATATATATTGTCAAAAAGACAGAAAAGCAACAATTAGACCCACAAAGTCTCGCGTGTTTATTTTGGCTGCATGCCAGCGCGTTCATGTTAAATCTGTTATCTGATATGCCTGAAGAAGAACATGCTTCAACCTGCTGGTCGGGGGATCCATTCAGAGAAAGATGTTTTTCCTTGAGAAAAATTAACATGAGTGTTTCTATAATAGCACCAAACCTGTTGTCGACGATTCAACCTTTTTTTGTCCTCAAAAAAGATTCAGTAGTTCTCTTACCTCATCGCGTAATCCATAGACAAATATTTTTGTATTACAGTTTTTATAATATTTCTATTAATTCACATCGCGTTGGACAAGGATTCAATTAGAACTACAAACACTAATTAAAATCTTAAAAACTACAAACATGGCGGATGTGAGAGTCAGTATATCTAACCTGACGAAATATTTTTATTCAGTGTTATCCACATTTTATTTAATCTGCAACAGCATTGTAAACTTTTTGTAATGATACATTTGGTCAATAATTTTAAATGCATCAATTGCAAACACAAGAGGAGAGTTCTCCGTGCTACTATTTCTCTCCAAATGTAGGAAATTAAATTTAATTTAATTTGGAGGATTTTCACTGTGACAATATGATTGACAGGGTAGATTAAACGTGACAAAACCACGCCACGTGCTATCGGAATTATCGTAAATAGCCTACTAATTTAAAAACATGGGCATGAACGGCCATCTAAAGTCAAAACTTGAATATGAGGATCTCGTAATCACGGCTTCAGAAGTGGGAAGTACAACATTTTCCCATAGAACGTGAAGCGACAGAGCTGTAGTAAGTAAACACAAAATCGAATCGTTCACGAATCAGTGGCTGAATTCGGAACATGAGTTCTGTCAAGACATTGTTGATGCATCAGACCAAAGTAATTTGGTTCAATATTTGTTCTTTTATTTAAGAGCTGCACAAAATATCACCAACAGACCACCAGTCTGGGAACCCTGCAAAGATTAGGCTGGTTTGAGAGTTTTTACATTTTTAACCTTTTTTTTTATATTTTTTTAGGTAACATCTTACCTTAATGTGTGTGGAATCACAATACTTCCTGAAAATATGCCTCCATGACTCTTGATGATTGTTGTTGTTGACCTGGATATCGTTGTCCCACCAGAATGTCGTTGGACGTCCCAGCTCATCTGCATACACCCAGAGATCCAGAGAAAAGAGCACCAGTATTCCAGTCCACTTCATTTGGACTCCCAAGAATAAAAACTTTTTATAAATAAGAACCATTTATAAATGTTCATGCCATGTAGGCCAATGCATTTACTGCAAGACTACAAGTCTATTGGACAGCAACCTGCGTGTGCTCTTTACTCTTGGCAAAGTCCAAAAATTCCCTTCTCTTCCTGTTTGTCTCCATGCAGGTGTGTGATAGCAGTGTGTACAGAGGAGAGGTAGGGCGGTGATTTACCCACCTGCTGGCACCACCAATAGGCAAGGAATATCTGTGTCCTCAAGGAAGGAACTTTATAAATTATTAACTTTTTATGTTTCAGCCCTAACAATGTCTAATTTTGAACATATATTTATTTTATTTATTGGTTGATTTATTTTTTAAAGTGTTTTCATTTCTCAAACAGGTTAAAAAAATGTAAGAAATTGTTTATGAAATAGTTAAATCGTTACATATAGAATAATATTATTGATCATTATAAATTAGTATACAATTATTATCTTTGTAGCATTTATGATACATTTTAGCAATTGCTTTTTGTTGTAACATTTGTAACATTTTTGGGTTTTTTTAACAGTTAAAACAGCAACTTAAATTGTTTTGGGGTTTTTTTTGTGTTCATTATTAACATTTCTTTAAATGTATAATTTTTGTGCATTTTAAAGCACATTTGTCATGTATGAAATGCACTGATTAAATACAATTTCCGCAGCACTGCACAACAAAAGTTGTTGACAGCACAGGTTAATCAACACACTCAACTAGACATAACATTTGAGCATATGACCTTGACTCCATTTGTAGCCTATTGTGAGAGCTAAAGGCTGAACACACCTGGGTATGCAATGAAAAGCCACATGAGTTTACACAGTGGGAGAGGTTGTGAGAAAGATTCTGATAAAACACCTTTAAGATGGGCTGCAAACATGATCTGTGGCAAGAATAAAGCACAGCTCTGTAGTGTAATAGTTGTTCTAGTGCCTTAAATGAACTGATTTCTGACACAAAATGTAGACCTCTTAAGTCTTTATTGGAAAATGTCTTGTTCGTCTCACACAATTGGATAAAGAGCATAGCTGGCGATCCCACAAGTGTTTTTGCCATTGCGTATCATTCGCATGTAGCCTCCCTCTCCCCATCCTGTACCCCAACTGAGAAAAGAAAGGAAAGGACAAGGTCACATGCCTAAAAATGAACTACCATGCTTTTTTTTTGGGGATGGGGTTGGGACATGTACTCTGAAAACTGGGTATACTATGAAGTAACTTTTTGTTACCGTAATGAAGTTATCTGCACTAATAGTGCACAACATTTAAATAGGTGTGTTTAGTTTGTAGTGTATGTAGGTGTTAATGTTCTCAGAAGCCTAAATGATGGGCGTTCTCTTACCTGTTTTTGATTATCCAGTAATCTTTGCCCTCCTCTGAGCCATAACCAACCACAAGCACGGCATGGTTCAGGTTGTTAGGGTTACAGTTTGATTCCTTGTAGATTCCTAGAAATATAATATAATATAATACAATATATAAATGAAAATTATGTGTAAATATATATATATATATATATATATATATATATATATATATATATATATATATATATATATATATATATATATATATATATATATATATATATATATATGGTAACACTTTACAATAAGGGTGCACTAATATGAATTAATTCATGCTTAACTAATGCACAGATAATCATGAGTTAATGTATTACTAATGGTGAACTAACCCATATTTTATATATATATATATATATATATATATATATATATATATATATATATATATATATATATATATATATATATATATATATATATAAAATGCTGATTTATTTAGCTATATTTATATATTATATATAAAAATAAATTGTCAAATAGTTAATATAATAGTTGAAATATATAATACAAATAGTACAAATAATAATTAAAAATAAATAAATAATTTAAATAAATTATTTGTAAATTAAGAATTTATGAACGAGTAAAAAAAAAAATAATTTTCTTCTTTTTTTTCTGACCGGAAATAGAATCAATAGAAGTGAAATCTCACCTGAACTGTAGAAGAGAAAGCTTGGATGGTCGGCATCTATAGCGACGGTGATTGGACCGACGGTTGCCACGGCGTCAGCCAGTGCCTGCTCATCTCCGGCCGGGATGAACCTGTAATCACTGATTCTGGCCACAACTGAACTTCTGTCATAGAAACAGGGCTGGATATCCTGGTAAAACCATAAGCAAAAAAAGATACGTTCAGAATGACCATCTCAGAAAAAAAATCATACAGTCTACTTCTCTAATTCAAACGAGCAAGATCTCTCACCGCCGACGTGTAGGGGTAAGTGTTAGAGCTCTCCAACCCTTTATTGATCACATAATCATAGGCGTTCGCCATCCAGGCTCCGCTGCAGCCGTACGTGCCATAAGACCTGGAGCAGTCCACCAGTTGCTGCTCGCTGAGGGACATCAACCGTCCCGTCCTCTTGAACATTTGGCCTTCGACGGCACCCGTAGTGCTAAAGGCCCAGCAAGACCCACAGTATCCCTGAAAAGAAATCACAAGACAGTCTTTCTTGCACCAAACATACAGAAGAATCATTTTCGACAGTGTATATATCCCAGTTAACAGGGAATGGCTAACGTTCTGGGAAGGTTCTCTCAACGTTAAGAACAAACCATCTTAGTAATCTGGTTTTTAATAATGTTCTTAAAAATGTAAGCACAAAAACGTTATTTATACTTTGTTCATGGAACTTTTTTCCCATAATGTTTGATAAAATGGAATGTTTCCTTAACGTTCACATAACCAAGAAAAAACATTTAAATTCAGAGAACATTCAGAAATAACGTGTTCATAACTTAATGGCGAGGTAAGCAAAACGTTCTTATATTTTTGCTAGCTGAGATGACACTTTGAAATATTAATGATGATCAACTAAGAAAACAGAAGAGAATCCCACCTGGTCTTTGACTTCAGTCACATATCCCTGTGCCCGATAGTCAACATTGGTCAATCCCAGTCTGTTAGCCTTGAAACGGAGCGCCTGAGCGGACGCAATCTTTCCTTTCCTATCTATCGGGCCATTGATTTTGGCACCCAGTAAACGGTTGAACTCCATACTGGTCTAAAGAGAACACAAAAATGAGATAAAATATAATCTTGGACCACATTTTTGTACATTGTACATGATGACATCCACACCACTAGGTGTCAGTATAAGACCACCTTTAACAAAGCCTTTCTCATAACCTTTATGAATCGTTTTACTTACGAGGTCACCGTATTTGTTCATTGCCATGCTAAACGTTGACAATCCGAAATGAAAATCGTCGTTGTTTTTCTCAATCATCCTCATGTTGGTCTCCCAGATGATCTGTCTCTGAATGTCGTCACTCTACAGTTATGAAGCGAAACTTAATGCAGTGCATAACATACAGTATAAAATATAATCATCTTAACAACACACTAAGTGATTAAAACAAACTATACAGGGTTAAGTACCTCAAAAGCACAACAGTGGTTCAAACCTTTCAATTAAAAATGAAAGGTTTTTAAAGGAACATTCAGTCTTTATTCCCTCACCCTCATGTATTCGAAATGTCTCCTGCTGTATTCCAGCATGAGTGAATAATGACTGAATTCCTTTTTTTTGGCTGTACTGTCTCTTTAAGCCACACCCAAATGAGCATAACTGACCTTTTCATCGTGGGATATTTCGTGGGCCTTTTTCCACAGTGCCCAATCTGAGGCGACCTCCTCTTCCGAATCTGCTGCCACCTGCACAGGCGCCCACATCAGGAGCGCAAACACTGCCGCTCTACCGAACAGCGCCACCCAGTGTGTTTGATACGTATCTGTGCAAAAGACACATTATTACATTTAAACTGCTTAATTATTTTGAATGAGCGAAAAGAGTTCATATTTTAGACTGATTGACTAATATATATATATATATATATATATATATATATATAATACGAATTTTGATTTCTTTTTACAATAAATATAAAAAAAATATTGAGCACAATTTTGTTTTCGGTTCAACAATTCAAATAAATATCTATAACTAAATATGTAACATTATTTGTTTATAATATTTACACCATGAAAACAAATAAATAATTAAACAAAATCAATGAGCACAATTTAGGTTACATTTTTGGTTCAACAATGCAACATAAATAAATATTTAAATAACTGAACTAAATTATATTTACACCGTATATCCGAAGTTCCGACTCCTTCCAGACTTACCGAACATCTTGACGCACAGGCTCTGCAGAAAGTGTCTGAGGAGCGTCTGGAGTGTTGTGCAGATGAAAGTGCAGCATGTCTTGTGCATTATATACCATCATACGGAAGGTGTGTCCATACTGTCAGAACTTACTATACCATGTCATCCTGCAAGAGGAAAGCACTAATTACCAAGTCTTAAAATGCTTAACCCCAACCAACAACGTATCAAAACACTGACACTGCTGCACATAAAACTCCCCCAGATGTCATCTTATCAAATGTGATGGTTCGTATAACACCTTTTCTTTTATTATTGAATTTTCAAATCAGGACTGAGTCAGCGATGTTTGAATGCCTGACGTGTTTTGTCTGGCCTGATTCTTGTTTGGAATATAATGAACGTACTATACAGACATTATATCCTCAAAGTATAGTCCAACCACACCAAGGCCTTTATTACGGGGGTGACTGCTGAGTCATCTGTCCTTCTCCAGTGTGTTCTTCAGTACTGCCATAATGGTGTCATAATTTAGCCCCATTATTACGCTTCATCCCATGATTGCCTCTGCAGGTCATATTTTGGGGCTTTTCATTATAAACAGTCTGTGTTGAAGGGGAGGTACAGGTGAACAGCCTTACGATTTGCCTTACAAAATGACTTTGCCGTATTAAATAAAGAAGTTAGACTTTTCTTTACTATATAGCCTCTTATTTTATATTATATTATAGTCTAATGATAATATAAAAATAATCTAGAGTATAGAAAAATAAAAATATAGGTTATAGTAAAAAAAAATGTTTTATTTATTTTTATTTAATACAGCATAGTAGTTTTATCGCCTATATATTATATAGTAAATAGTCTTACAATTTTCCTCAAAAAATACTTTGCTGAATTAAAAAAATAATATCAATTTCATAACTTTTTTATTATTTTTATGTTAAATGTTTACAGTATATTATATTTTCTTTACTTCACCATATTGAATCTGAATAATAAATATATTGTATTATGACTACTCATATAAACTTTAAAATATGAAAATTACACATTATTGTATTAAATACGCACAATTTGCATAATATATCAAAAGTGATATGGACACCAAAATATTGCAACAATATTTGTTTCTGTTTAATGGGACAAACAACACCGTGGAAGGTAAACAGCCAGAGAGACCATATTTAATAAAACGCTTTATGTAAATAAACATGTTTTTGGCCTTTTATAATAAAATAACAAAACAAAAAACATCTAACAAATTGCTAACTGTAGCTATATCTTTTAAAAATATATAAAAATTGGAGTCTCTATTTTATATATGTATAATATATGGTCCTTGGCAGGTCTTAATTTGGAAAATAAAACCTCAGATGAACAATAGCACATGACATATCACACTGTGTCATTATTTATAAAGCCAAAATGGAAAAGCCATTGGTGACAAAGTTAGGACACCCTTACTGGTGAAGTTACTAAACGTAATTTCGGGAGGAAGTATGCCCATCTAATCTTCCAATTAATACCAAGGTATAAAACCAGCAGCCTACCTCTTCCCGTTGTTAGTTCTTGCAGCATCCCTCCTCCTCCCCGGCTCCTCCCTTTTGAAAAATTTGCCTGTTATAGGGGGGCAATCGGAGCTCGGGTAGAATATCCTCTCCGAGCCCCTCTATAGCAGACAGCAAGCCAAATCTGTTTACCACTTTCACTAAGATTATAGGGGCATACAAACTTGTGAATTAACATATAGGGATTAGGAGGGTATGTAACCGTCAGGCACTGCTAATCAAATGCCTTTGATTAATTGATCACCAGCGAAAGTGATCACCTCTATAAAAGCTGAAGTTCGGGCAGCTTGCTGGTCTGGAGCATTCAGGTGTGTGTTAACACAGTGCCAAGGAGGAAAGACATCAGCAATGATCTTAGGGAAGCAACTGTTGCTGCCATCAATCTGAGAAGGGATACAGGCTATTTCCAAAACCATTTGAAGTCCATCATTCTACAGTGAGGAAGATGCACAAGTGGAAGACATTCAAAACAGATCTTCCCATAAGTGGACGTCCCAGCAAATTCCCCCCAAGATCAGACCGTGTAATGCTCCAAGGAATCACAAAACACCCAAGAACTACACCCCAGACTCTACAGGCCTCAGTTAACATGTTAAATGTTAAAGTTCATGACAGTACATTTAGGAAAAGGTGTGCAAAGTTGCATCTGAACAAACCATAAGACTTCTAGAACAACATCCTTTGGACAGACGAGACCAAAGTGGAGATGTTTGGCCATAATGCACAGCGGCAGGTTTGGTGAAAACCAGAAGAGCATATCAGCGCAAACACCTCATACAAAAAGTCAAGCATGCTGGTGGAGAGATGAGCCACAGGGCCTGGGCACCTCACGGTCAAATATGAGACCAAGCGTCTGACAGCTAAAGCTTGGCCAAAATTGGGTCATGCCACCGGACAATGATCCCAAGATCACAGAATGTCTGAAAAAAAAAAGAGTGAAGTTGCACTGGCCCAGTCACAGCTCAGACCTCATCCTGACTGAAATGCTGAGACAAGAGCTGTGCATTAGCAAATGCCCTCAAACCTCAACAAACTGAAGCAATGTTGCAAAGAGTGGACCAACATTTCTCCAGAAAGATGAGAGACTAATAAATCATGCAGAAAATTATTACTTGCTATTACTAAAGTTATTGCTGCTGAAAGTCCTAACTTTTTCACTCATGGTTTTTACATCTTTACTTTATTTTTGCTAAATAAATAATGACACAGTGTAATATGTCATGTGTTGTTGTTCTGAGTTTACTATAACAATTTCAGCGATTCTTATACTCTTTCTTATATTCTTATTATGACTTGGTGTAAATACGTCAGTACGTCGTTCTTAACATTCAGCGTGAAAACTTCAAAAACATATTTTATAATATGCTAACTATAATAACTTATTTTATTTTTATTACCAGTCAAATCCTCAATTTAAAATGCTCAATTATTCGTTTTTGGCTAATTACGAATCGTATTTAAAAAAATATATATTCTCGGTTTAATGAGTCGGTTTTGTGAACTGGTTCAAATGATTCATAGGAAAGACCCGACTCGTAAGAACGATTCATTCAGGGATCGAACACATCTATTATGTGTGTGTGTGCGAGAGAGAGAGAGAGAGAGAGAGAGAGAGAGAGAGAGAGAGAGAGAGAGAGAGAGAGAGATACAAGGGAATTCGCAGTTGATGCAAAAGCTGCTCGCTCATGTTTGTGCTGGCTCGTTTCCGTGTAACACTCACTGCGGTAAACAAGACATTATCCGTTCATTCAGACCTTCACTGGGGATGAATGGGCGCTGCGGACGGACATTATAAGGGACACAGCCCAAACCAGCAAGATGAAGCACGAATGAGATTCCTAGGATGTCTTTCAAGGTAAACGTCGATATTTACTTTGGTAAAACATTTTTTATACAATCTAAATATGTCTAAAGATTAATACGAATAAACGTGTCACCGAATAACGAATTAAGAGTTTTTATGTCAGTCACGGGCATCTTTATGGCCTTATGACGATTGTCCGCCCACCCCGCACTTGCAAAAATCACCATGGTAACCGTAGTTTATTATGGTACATTAATTTGGAATTTTCTTTAATGCTTTTTTATTTAACAGGTTCATATTTTATACTTCTGAATTAATATATTTTATTTTAAAATCATTTATTTTTAATATAAAATTTTGTCAAACTGTCAAATTGATTAATCACATCTAATAAAAGTTTGTGTGTAGGCCTATATGTATAAGTATTACAAACTTCTGTGTTGTTCGTATTCATGTTCTAAGATGTGATTAATTGCTATATATATATATATATATATATATATATATATATATATATATATAAATTAATTTAGTGCTTTGTATTCTTTTATTTTATTCTTTTTAATGATATTTTATACTTTGCTAATGTTGAGGACTTGAAAAGAGGATTTATGTTGGTATCGATAGTCGTATAGTCGATAGTTTTGATGGCAGTTCTTCAATAATAAAATAATATGAGCAAATAAACTGCATTTAACATCCACATGAGGTATAACAGTGTGATCTCTGGTATAAATTATGGTTGTATGTTTTTGTTTCTGTCTGATTCTGCTTGTTTATGTGTCTGACAGAAGGAGACTCCTCTTGCCAACGCTGTGTTTTGGGCAGCAAGGAAAGGAAACTTGGCTTTGCTTCAGCTGTTGTTGAACAGCGGCCGAGTGGATGTAGACTGCAAAGATGGTGTATGAATCTACTTCTGTCCTGCATGCTTCAAAATTCAATCAGCATTGCCATAGAATAATGCTTTATGGTGTGTTTCAGCAGTACGGCACCTCTGCGTTAATGGTGGCATCTTACAGCGGGCATTATGAGTGTGTTCGGGAACTCATCATGCAAGGTGCCGATATTAATCTGCAAAGAGAGGTACAAATCTACATCATGCTTACTTTGGTATTTTAATGGACTATTTTATGTAGTTGTTTCATTCCTCAATAATATTTCTAGGCTGTTATATGTTAATATAATGGGTAATATGTCTTAAGACATATTTAGATTGTATGAATAATGTTTTACCCAAGTAAATATTGATAATTATCTTGTAATGATTCAAGGATATGCAGTATGTGACAGTCTTAAACTAGAATCATTATTAGATATTATACATCTTCACTTCTTATGCTAAAGGAAAATATCTATCTACACACAACTATAAGATTTTATTTTATTATTCATTTTAATGTAAATGAATTTATTGTTTTATTATTTTTTATTTTTCAAAATGTATTTATTATTTATTTTATTTGTTCATTTATTTTAATTTATTATAATGTTATATTAATCTAGTGTACTGCTTGTTTTTATATTGTATTTTTATTTAAATAGTTTTTTATTATTTACATTTTTCATTTTATGTTATTTTATAGTCATAGTTATTTATTTATTTAACTATTAATTTTATTTTGCTTTGTTTACAGTGGGTACGGAAAGTATTCAGACCCCCTTAAATTTGAACTCTTTGTTATATTGCAGCCATTTGTTAAAATCATTTAAGTTCTTTTTTTTCATTAATGTTCACACAACTCCCCATATTGACAGAAAAACACAGAATTGTTGACATTTTTGCAGATTTATTAAAAAAGAAAAACTGAAATATCACATGGTCCTAAGTATTCAGACCCTTTGCTGTGACACTCATATATTTAACTCAGGTGCTGTCGATTTCTTCTGATCATCCTTGAGATGGTTCTACACCTTCATTTGAGTCCAGCTGTGTTTGATTATACTGATTGGACTTGATTAGGAATGCCACACACCTGTCTATATAAGACCTTACAGCTCACAGTGCATGTCAGAGCAAATGAGAATCATGAGGTCAAAGGAACTGCCTGAAGAGCTCAGAGACAGAATTGTGGCAAGGCACAGATCTGGCCATGGTTACAAAAACAAATTCTGCTGCACTTAAGGTTCCTAAGAGCACAGTGGCCTCCATAATCCTTAAATGGAAGACGTTTGGGACGACCAGAACCCTTCTTAGAGCTGGCCGTCCGGCCAAATTGAGCTATCGGGGAGAAGAGCCTTGGTGAGAGAGGTAAAGAAGAACCAAAAGATCACTGTGGCTGAGCTCCAGAGATGCAGTCAGGAGATGGGAGAAAGTTGTAGAAAGTCAACCATCACTGCACCCCTCCACCAGTCGGGGCTTTATGGCAGGGTGGTCCGATGGAAGCCTCTCCTCAGTGCAAGATACATGAAAGTTTGCTAAAAAACACCTGAAGGACTCCCAAGATGGTGAGAAATAAGATTCTCTGGTCTAATGAGACCAAGATAGAACATTTGGCCTTAATTCTAAGCGGTATGTGTGGAGAAAACCAGGCACTGTTCATCACCTGTCCAAAACAGTCCCAACAGTGAAGCATGGTGGTGGCAGCATCATGCTGTGGGGGGGGTTTTCAGCTGCAGGGACAGGACTGGTTGCAATCGAGGGAAAGATGAATGTGGCCAAGTACAGGGATATCCTGGACTAAAACCTTCTCCAGATTGCTCAAGACCTCAGACTGGGCCGAAGGTTCACCTTCCAACAAGACAATGACCCTAAGCACACAGCTAAAATAATGAAGGAGTGGCTTCACAACAACTCCGTGACTGTTCTTGAATGGCCCAGCCAGAGCCCTGACTTAAACCCAATTGAGCATCTCTGGAGAGACCTGAAAATGGCTGTCCACCAACGTTTACCATCCAACCTGACAGAACTGGAGAGAATCTGCAAGGAGGAATGGCAGAGGATCCCCAAATCCAGGTGTGAAAAACTTGTTCCATCTTCCCCAAAAAGACTCATGGCTGTATTAGATCAAAAGGGTGCTTCTACTAAATACTGAGCAAAGGGTCTGAATACTTAGAACCATGTGATATTTCAGTTTTTCTTTTTTAATAAATCTGCAAAAATGTCAACAATTCTGTGTTTTTCTGTCAATATGGGGAGTTGTGTGAACATTATTGAAAAAAAAAAATGAACTTAAATGATTTTAGCAAACGGCTGCAATATAACAAAGTGGAAAATTTAAGGGGGTCTGAATACTTTCCTTACCCACTGTGTGTGTGTACGTATGTGTGTGTGTGTATATATATATATATATTCACTTTTTTTAAAAGTAATTCTTTACTAATTTTTTTATTTTTTTAATCTAATGGAATTGTTCATTTTATTTGTTATGTTTCATTTAAAATGTTTTCTTATATTATATTTATTAATTTATTTTTTACAATTATTCTGTAATGTCACTTTAATCTTATTATTTTAATTTCATTTCATTATTTACATTATCTTAAAATAACATTACATTAAATAAAAATAAAATAAAAATTAATTAAATAATATAATATTTATTATAATAAAACATCTTAGCAAATAAAATAATGAATAAATAAAGACATAAAATTACAATAAAGATTACATTAAATAGCATTACACTGAATTAAAAATAAATGAATAATTAAGCTAATGTAATATTTTTGTTTATTTATTTAATGCTGTTTTAAAGTTTATTTATATATTTGTTTGTTTTTCACACTAGTATTTCTGTTGACATCTACCCAGCAATAAGCTGCAGGGAAGGTTATTTTTGTCAGACCTAAGTATATAGATAGATAGAGTGACAGGCTGTTAATAGTGCAGTAATGTGTGGTAACATTACTCCTCAAACGGGTGTGTAAGTGCTGCTGATAACATCTGAAGTGTGTTTGCATACATAAGCGATCTGATGATGACGCAGATGATGTCACTGTTCCTCCAGACAGGTTCCACCGCCCTCTTCTTTGCTTCACAACAGGGCCATAATGAAATTGTCAAGCTCCTGTTTGAATTTGGAGCGTCCACTGAGTTTCGGACAAAGGTGCGGTATGTTATAGCCTAAAATAAGAATTGCAGTATTTATGGAAGGAAGCTGGAATAAATCTGATTATTCAGAACTGACGGGTTTGTAATCTACAGGATGGCGGCACAGCACTCTCCGCAGCCTGTCAGTACGGTCACTCCAAGGTGGTGGACACCCTTCTGAAGAACGGCGCCAATGTCCACGACCAGCTCAATGTTAGTCAACACGTCTCCCTCCCATGAGGCCACCGCGCTGTTGCTCTTTAAAAGCTGTAGCTGCTCGTGAGATGCATGCTTGTCCCAGTTCCTCTAAGGTTTCTGCTGATTCAGTGTTTAAACTCTGCTCTTAGGAACGGGATAAGACACAGTTGAATAGATTTGTACCTTATAGCCCAAATACATCCATGGGAGAGACAGAAATTTACTGATAAATATCTTGCCAAGAATGTCATGTCATATAAGTTTATTTGTAATGTATTTTTAATTTACTTTAAATGTATTTGTAATATTATATATATGTGTGTGTTTATTTTATTTTATTAGTTTAAAACCAATTCAAATACTACATTGAATGAAACATAAAATAAATAACAATATACTGTTAAAAATTAACAGTTTTTACCATATACAATTTTTTATACATATGTATGTGTTTTTATTTATTGTTTTATGTTTTATTCGATGTAATGCTATTTTAATCTAATGTAATATTTATTTAATTTATCATTTATTTACGTATTCATTTATAATTTATTTTGTATTATCTTTATTTATAAATGTCTTATTTTATTTCTTATTTAATGTTTTATATAATGCTTGTTTTTAGTTAATTTAGCTAATTTATCGTTTTATTTTATTTTGTTTTATTTTAATTATATTTGTTAATAATAAAATATAATATTTAAATCTTATTTTTTATTTTAATTTGTATTTTAATTTAAAAAATAAAATAGGAATATTGTTTTATTCTAATGTAATATTTATGTTATTCATTTATTTTTCATGTAATGTTATTTTATGCAGGTTTTTTTTATATCATAATACATATTATAATAATAAATGAAATGAACCATCTTCTCTGTTTTAGGATGGTGCGACGGCCTTATTTTTGGCTTCCCAAGAGGGTCATGTGACTGTAATACGTCAGCTCATGTCATCTGGGGCTAAAGTCAATCAACCTCGAGAGGTCTGCTTTATGATCATGGCTTACGCGTTGTCGATTCTGTTTTTCATGGTATGCAGTTATGATTTTTATTTGGTTTTGTGTTTTGGGGTCAGGATGGCACAGCTCCGCTCTGGATGGCAGCACAGATGGGTCATAGTGAGGTGGTGAAAGTTCTGCTGCTACGAGGTGCGGACCGTGATGCAGATAGAAAAGTATGTTGAAAAATTGGTTAATTATTCTCTTCTTTTTTTATTCCAGTTTTCAGTAGCTCCACATCTCTACCCGGATATTTTGTTTTATTTGATTATTTCTCTTATATTTATTTCATTTTTAGCTCAATTCAATTGTATTTATTATTTTAATGTATTTTATTATTAAAATTAGTTTATTACAATTGAATTTCGTTGTTTTATGTAATGAATTACTGTTTAATTTAATTTTATTACACACATTTATTATTGTTTTGTTATTTAAAGGTACACTATGCAAAGTTCCGTCCGCTAGAGGGCGCCTAATCAAAACAAAGGCGTAGTTTGATGACGTCAAGTTTGAGCGCAGCATCTTGGGACATGGGACTTCACCTCACAGCTGGTGGAAAAGAATTGGGATGGGACTCGGGCAAGAATCATGTTAATGGATGCGATTATTAACTTTACTGTAGTGTGAAGCAGAGCAGGGGCGAGTGTTGTGGGAGCTGAGTAAGGCCGCTGGAGAGATTGTTACACAAAACACACTGCTCGCGAGCAGCGGGACTTTTATTATGACGGGACACAGTCGCCGGCACATTCTCCGTTTTTCCAGTCATGAGTATGAGGTAACGCAGCTCTGTTTATTATATTAGATACATTTAAGTGTGTTGAAAATGATGTGATGGCATTACTCTGTGCGTTCGCTCGGCGGCTGCTTTGACACTTGTTGCACACTGCAGTAAGAGTTAAGAGTTTCTGCAAAATAAAACCGGAAACAAGGGTAACGCAGATATGACGTCATTGACAGGCGACTCCCTCACACGCTATGCTCACACGTCCCGGTTCATTGGTAAAAATAGCGATTTTCTCACAAATTACAAATAGTTGGAAACATTTGGGATAGTGTAAGAACTCAGCAGTACAAAATGTATAACACTGGCCTGGTGGTTTTGGGATATTTGACTGCAAAAATCCTACATAGTGTACCTTTAATGTTTTTTTATTCAATACTTGTTATTTATTTATTTATTTATTTAATTGTTATTTTTGTATTGTTTTGTTTTTATTAATTACTTTAGTTTCATATTTAATTAAATTTTTATTAGTATTTTATTATTATTGTTACTATTAAATTAAATATAATTAAATAAACAATGATTAATTAATTTGATTATTTTATTGTATTTTTTTATTTGATAAATTATTATTTTATCACTTATTTTCCACAACATTTTCTTCATATCTCTGCTCGGACTTGAATCAAACAGTTCAGCCAGGTGTAAAAGAACGAAGCTTATTAAAAATGCATGAAATGTTTGACAAATGCCTCATTTATTCTATTATGCGGTGCCTGCGTCTCTCATGGCTGCACTGGCTTGTGTTTCTGACTGAAGGATGGCTCCACGGCTCTGTTCAAGGCTGCACATAAAGGATACTGTAACGTCATCGAGGAACTGCTCAAGTTCTCCCCCTCACTTGGCCTTCTGAAGGTACGAGAGACTAGCCTGGATGCCAGCCGAATTTAGCCCCGCCCACAACATTTTTTGCTCGGGCAATTCATATTCTGACTAGAATTGAGTATGACCACGTCAGGCTAATGAGAGACATCATCTGCAACTGAAAAAATGTATTCAATTATGGAGAAAAAAAAACGTGTTTACTTCCTCCTCCATTTGGTCTTCAAGCAAATGTCTTTCCCCTGCGTGTGACCTGTGTTTTGTTGTGTAATCTAGAACGGTTCTACAGCCCTTCATGCTGCCGTCATGGGCGGGAATCCCAAAACAGTTGCACTCTTGCTGAAGGCAAATGCCGATCCAGCTTTAACCAACAAGGTCAGTTTGAGACGTGTGGATAGAAATATTTTAATAAATAAATAATTATGCCAGTTGCCCATGGAAATTAATACTTAAATAAAGCCTGGGTAGAGATAATAATAAGAAAATATTGTGAATATGAAAATAAATAAAATACATATATATTATTTTATATTTGATTTGAATTTAGTATCCACTATATTTTCTCCAAATCTCTATCCAGGCCAGTGTTATTTTAGCTTTTTATTGTTTTATTCCTTTTATTTTTATATTTAGAATTTTTTAAACAATGCTATTTAGGTTTAATTTATTCTTATTTCAGTTTTAATTTTAGTTTCTATTTATTTCCAGTTAATTATTATTTCAGTTTATTGCCAAGGCAATATTTCAATTTTTTTATTTTTTTATTTCCGCTTTATTTCAATAAACAGAAATATAATAGTTTTAGTTATTGATAACAACCCTGACCCAGGCTTTATTTAAATTGTTCAAAACAACCACAAATATACAAATTGAAATATTATTAATTTGCATGGACAACTTGATTAATTGTAATAAATAATGCAAATGAGCAATTATTTGACGTTTGCATGATTCTTGAATCCTTGGTTTTGTTATTGTTCATATCTGGCACTGCCCTCTACTGGTCAGTGTGGTAGTTGAATTCTAAAAATATGCTGAATGCTGCAGTAATCAAAATCAGTTCATAGTAGATCATGAAAATAGAGGTTTTATCTCGTGCTTTAATGGCGCTATTGTACTACGTTCTGATGGTATCACATTCTCCCTGCAGAACAATGAACTGCCGGAGGATCTTACGAAGAACGAGCGCATCCTAAGAATCCTGCGACTGCCGATGCTGAACGGAGGGAGTTGATGACTGCTGTGTTTGTTTTTAAGTCCATGAAAAATGAATGCACTACGTCTCAGTCCCGGGAGACTGAACACATCTTTCCAGTCTCTTACAGCGGATGCTTGAAGCTTCAGATCAACAACACAAATGCACTGAAAAGCAGAATTGCTTATTCTTCATCCATCAAATGTTATGACATACTGTATTAATGTTGTTGGCTTTTTGATTTCAGTCTAAAGCATTATTAAAAGGTGCTCTGTCATTTTATGAGTGCACAAAAGAACAAAATTCCATAATATGTTTTGCAGAAATGTAGGAAACATGCTGTAAAGTGTAAGTTTCTCTGAAAAACAATGCTACAGCCAGTTATTCTACTTTGAAATTTGAGTTCCGTGTCGGAATGTACCATTTTGTTTTGGTCTGGGTGATCCCGCCCACTGCCAATTTACCCAATAGTATTTCGACACCCTGGGTTGCCAGTTGGCGGAAAACACCGCGATGGAATCCAGCAAACGAACTGGGTCAGAGATCGAAAATTCTACTCAACCTAAAAAGCCTTGTCAATAAAAACATTGCAGACGTATACGTTAGCTGATCAACTTCTATTGTCGATTATGCTCGTTTCTGTTGCGTGTCCTCAAACCTGGCAACCCGCGTGAGCGTCGAGTCTGAGGAGGAGATGGCGGGGGAAAACTGCAGTACCCAGTTCAACCACTAGCTGTCAATATTGATTCGTGCCCCTTTAAATTTGCATATTTTATAAGAAGCAGCAGTTTATGCTCATTTAAAAATATATATATATATATATTTTAGAATGTCTTTTAGCCTGCAAATGTATTTTAATTAATAGCATGTTTTCATTAAAAGAGCTCATGAATCACTGGACAAAAAGTCACAACCAAATAAAACAAAATAATTGCTGGCTCTTCGATGAGTAGCTTTTCTTGTCATATATATTTTCTGCTGAAATGCATTTTTGGACTTTATATTTTCTTTGAAAATCTTGGTGCTTTAATGTTTGTTTTCTTAATATTTGATTGAGCATTTTGTCTGTGTGAGAAGCGTGTTGAACTGTATGTTTGTCAAATCAATAAATATAAAAGGAAATGTTGATTTTTAACGTCTTTTATGGTTATTTAAAAATATATATATTTATTTGATTGCATACACAATTTAAAACTACTTTTAACATTACTGGCACTATATTTAATTTCTTTTTGTTGTGAACTAATTGTTGGGTTTTTGACAAGTTTTTTTTTTCTTGCTATTTTTGTGCATTTTGGACTTAATATTTTCTTTAAAAATTTGCTCTCCTAAATATTTTATTTAGGATTTTGTGTGTGTGAGAAGTGTGATAAAATGTTTTTTTGTTTGTTTGTTTGTTTTTTTGTCAAAACAATAAATATAAAAGAAAATACTTATTATACATATTTTAGAAGGGAATTAACTATTCAAAAAAAATATTGAATAATATTTAAAAATTAGTATTAGTATATTTCATAAGCCAGTATGTTTCCTTATAATATATGTATATTTTTTATATATTTAATATTAAACATTATGGATTTTTTTAATTGTTTTTTTTAATACATTGTATTTTTATATATTGTTATTTGGTCCCTCATTAAATGTAATTTAGTGAGCAAAACATTCACAAACTAATTACATTTAATCATTTAACAGAAGCTTTTATGTTAAATGAGGAGAGCAATAGAAGCAGTAAAAACAGCAACAGGGCAACAATATGTATCAAAGTGTAAAAGAAAATGCTGCATTTTAACGTATTTTATTAGGGAATTTATTATTTTAAACAGTGCTGGCTGGCACCCTCTTTCTCTCTCACACACACACACACACACACACAAACACACTCCATATATATTGTTTTAGTAAACTAGTAATTTTTCAGTAAATCTATTTTTTGATACGTCGCAATGGAGGCGTGTCTGACACGCAGGTGTGGCTCGATGGACGCCTGTCATCCGTGACGTCACGGTAAACACTCAATGCGGAAGCGCGCGAGGACGCACAGATTTACCAACACACCGCGATTCTGCGTGACATTTATTTAAAAAATGTTTAAATTTGAACCGTAACATATCATACGTTCACCTTAAAATCACCGTCAACAATGACGAATGCCAATTTACAGGTAAGAGACATTACAAGTGGTAAGACAGTCATAATAAATGGCCTTTTTATGTACTGTAGGCTATATAATGTGTTTTTTTAGCATTTGTAGTCTTATCTTGGTTTGCTCTAGTTAACTGTATGTATTTTACACCATAGCGTCTAAAATATTCATGATATTGTTCAGTTTTAGCGTAAAACTTGCAGGTTGCTCTCGTTGCTTAGGAGGATTGTGTACGTTTTCCATACATACATGTAAGAAGGTGCTTATTACATACATGTAACTTTTTTGGTACATTTGGTAAAGGTTTTTTTTAACTAGTGTCTGTTGTGTATTCCTCAGCCTGTCCTTAAACTGGTCTAACCAGTTATCCGTACATTACACCACACTACGTATATAACGCAGACAGTCCAACAGAGATTTACCTTCAGTTCAAGATTTTAAACATTTCTTTAACTACAGGCACTTTTATGCTTTATGTTTTATTATTGTTTTTACATCAAGAGACATATCACAAAATTACTTTATTTTATTTCCAATCAGGCTGTTCATTTTATTAATCAAATTATGCAAAAAGTCAGATTTTTTTTTTTCATTTTGCGCATTTATGAAACATAAAATGAAATTAGAATGAGTCGCTAATGTTAAAAATAGTATTTCCACCGCAGGATGATGTTAACCACTATACCTATATATGTTGGAAATGTCCAGGCCAAAAGTGACTGTAGTTGATAAAATGCCCGTCTGTAAGACATTATGAGGGCGATGACAGGTCTCATCTATCTTTACTTCTGTGCAATAGAAAGCCATTGATTTGGCCAGCAGAGCCTCGGAGGAGGACAAGGCGAAAAACTATCAGGAAGCTCTGCGCCTCTATCAACATTCAATCCAGTATTTTCTTCATGTGGTGAAGTGTAAGCTCTCTCTCTCTCTCTCTCTCTCTCTCTCTCTCTCTCTCTCTCTCTCTCTCTCTCTCTCTCTCTCTCTCTCTCTCTCTCTCTCTATATATATATATATATATATATATAAACCTTTTACATTTATTTGAAAAATATCTTTATAAATATATTATTAATTAAATATAGAAATACACTTTAAAATAATAGTATATTAACAGTTACATTTTATTATTAGATATTCATTAAATATTAATTGTTTATTTTATAATATTAATGTTTAAATGATAATTATAAATGTATTTCATAAGCCAATGTGTATACTTATATATATAGCTTTATATTTAATAAATATTTAATATACATTTAATATAAACTCTCTCTATATGTGTGTTTGTGTGTGTGTGTATATATATATATATATATATATATATATATATATATATATATATATATATATAAACGTATAGCTATATATTGTAAGTTATTTGCTCATGAAATACATTTATAGTTATTTAAACATTAATATCATAAAATAAACAGTTAATATTTAATTTATATGTATTTATATATATATATATATATATATATATATATATATATATATATATATATATATATATATATATATATATATATATATATATATATATATATATATATATATATATATATTAATTATTAAAGTGTATTAATTTATTTTATAAAATTTTGTTATTATTCATATCTAAAATATTGTAATTATATATATTACATTTCACATCTTACATTTATGAAATTCATTTAATAAAGGTATTGGTTGAAAAATACATGAACTAATAATGGCACATGTTTTTTATTGTTCAGATAATTATAATTAATTTTATAATATTATTTAAATATGAATTAATATTTAAATAATTATTATAAATATATTTCATAAGCCAGTATGTTGTCTTATAAAATATGGTTATTTTACATATTTAATATAAAACATTGTTTTATTTAATTTTATTGTTATGTATTTTATATATTGTTGTTTGAGCCCTCTTCAAATGCGATTTAGTGAGCAAAACATTCATGAATAGTGGCACATTTTTTATGTTGTAGATGATTATAATTAATTTATAATATTAAAATAATATTTCAATTTTTATTATAAATGGATTACAAAAGTCAGTATGTAGTTTTATAATACATTTTATGTTTAATGTTTATTGGTTATTGTATTTTATTTTTATATATTGTCTTTCAATATATATAAAACAATTCAATGCCTCATTAAATGTAATTTAGTAAGCAGAAATGATGAGCTACTGATGGCAGATGTTTACTGGATGTCTTCTTATGTTGGTGTTTTATGGTGCAGATGATGCTCAGGGGGAAAAGGCCAAGCAGAGCATCAGAGCAAAGTGTGCCGAGTACCTGGACCGAGCGGAGCAGCTCAAGCAGTACCTGAAGAAGAAAGAGAGCGCGCCGCCCTCCAAACCGGTCAAAGTTCCCCAGTCTGATGAGAAAGGGTGAGACGCTCTACTTCCTACTGAATCGGCCTTCCTGCTGAAACTTCCTGTTAAACAGAGAAAACCAAATGTAAAATTCTGTCTTTTACAGGACCGACAGTGATGATGGCGATTCAGAGAAAAAGAAATTCAAAAATCAACTCCAGGGTACAACATTTAGTGCTGTGCAGACTTTTTAAAGTCATTATAGGATTGACAATCAAAAAACTTGGATTTTCATACTTTACAGGTGCTATTGTCATGGAGAAGCCCAACATTAAGTGGGATGATGTTGCTGGTTTGGAAGGAGCCAAGGAGGCCCTTAAAGAAGCGGTCATCCTGCCAATCAAATTCCCTCATCTTTTCACTGGTATGACGGGTTACATCCTGAATTAAATATACAAGAAACTGTCTTTCTGAACTGTTCTAAACATCATTATCCACAGGGAAAAGGACTCCGTGGAGAGGGATTCTGCTCTTTGGCCCTCCGGGAACAGGGAAGTCCTACCTGGCCAAAGCAGTGGCTACCGAGGCCAACAACTCCACATTCTTCTCCATCTCATCATCAGATCTGGTGTCCAAGTGGCTGGGAGAGAGCGAGAAGTAAGTGATGTTGAGTGCGAATGATTTATGTAAATATGAATCATTTATTTTTAAATAAAAATGTTTACATAATACAATCTTATTAATACAATCTTATTCATTAAAATATTAATCTTATTCATGATAATACAAATTTGAATGTCCTGTTATCTCATTATGGTCTCAGTATGTCTCGTTGTACATGTTTCGTGTTTTGTTCATGTTGATTCCTTCTGCCTTCATTAGTAATACTGTTATCGTCTTTAGGTTAGTGAAGAATCTGTTCAGTTTGGCTCGGGAGAACAAGCCTTCAATCATATTCATTGATGAGATCGATTCCATGTGCGGATCGAGAAACGAGAACGAGAGCGAAGCGGCCCGCAGGATCAAGACAGAGTTTCTGGTCCAGATGCAAGGTAAACACGCAAACTAAAAGGTTTTTTTGGTCTCATCTGGGTCTCATTTGGCAGGGTTATTTTTGTTTGGAAAATTTGACATTTTAATAATATATTTTATTACAATAGTTATTTATGTAAAAAAAAAAAAATGTCATTATTGCTTTTTGTCTTCAATATATATTTTTATTATTATTGATTATAACCTTTTACCATTCTCGCAGGTGTAGGAAGCGACAACGAAGGAATTCTGGTCCTTGGCGCGACCAACATCCCCTGGACGCTGGATTCTGCGATCAGGAGAAGGTGCGTTATATAAATCCAAACGCATTCTAATGATTTTACATTTCTTTATTGCCATTTGTTTATCATTATATTATTACAGGTTTGAAAAGCGCATCTACATCCCTCTTCCTGAGCAGCCCGCTCGCTCCTCCATGTTCAAGCTGCACCTCGGCTCCACCCCCAATAGCCTCAACGAAGCTGATTTCATCACACTCGGAAAGAAGTCCAACGGCTTTTCGGGTGCCGACATCAGCATCGTCGTTCGAGACGCCCTCATGCAGCCCATCCGCAAAGTGCAGTCCTCGACTCACTTCAAAAAGGTAGGAAAGGACATTTGCGCGACTAGCAAAGCGTCAAATCGATCCGATTCTATCCTCTATTGTCTGTTTTAACAGGTCAAAGGGAAGGCATGGAACAACCCGGACGATGACGTGGATGACCTCTTGACACCCTGCTCTCCAAACGACCCAAACGCAATCAAGATGACCTGGGTGGACGTGGCGAGCGATAAACTCCTGGAGCCGATTGTTAGCTTGGTAAGCTCAAGTTTAGTAAAAACAACTGTAATTGTAAAAAAGCTTGTTTTGACCTTGTGGTCTGTGTCTCAGGAGGACATGTTCAGGTCACTCGAGAAGACCAAGCCCACCGTGAACGAAGACGATTTGGTGAAGCTTAAGAAGTTCACGGAGGACTTTGGCCAGGAGGGCTGAAATTTTGCATTCTTGTGGATTTTATTTATATTTTCCCCCATTATGTTTACAGAGTCCTTTCTGCATCTTTTATCTTTCAAACTCTTCATTTTGGCATTTTTTTGGACTGGGGGTGAAACATTTTTGCAAGCTGAGCTGGCTTGATAGTCTCCCGAACATAACCGATTAGTGGTTATGATTTTGGGGATGATTAAGAATCAGCAGCCATTTGAAACAAATCAATTACTTAAGATCTTCTTAAGAGGTTTGTTACAAATTGACTGATGTTTATATCAAAACTTTTGGGAGAGGAAAACAAAAGTATTTTTGTGTTTGTACTTGTGGCAGGTCACTTTTATACCTCATTGGTAAATAATACTTTTGCTCAAACAAAACAAACAAACACTTAAAACAGCTAAAGTTAAATTTACTCAACTTTGATCCAGAATCAAAGAACCACAGATCTGTGAATTTTTTTTTTACAAATATGTGAAAATCAGACTGGTTTGTATGTCACCTTTGAAGTTTATTTTTCTACTCTGTATTTTTCTACTTTCATCTGTAAATAAAATGTATAAATGACCTCTGATCCCGTGTTTCTCTTTGTGTTGTTCATGTCTTCTGTTTTTACTTTGATCTAATGATTACAGCACTTGAAATCTCAAACAGAAAATACCAACACTAAACGGCAGGGGGTGCTATTACGCAGTGACGCAGCTCAGTCCACCAATATGCGTGACCACGTGGCTCTCTTAAAGGAACACTCCACCGTTTTTAGAAATAGGGCTTATTCAACTTCTTTCCTACATTTAGATATGTGGGCAAATGCATTTTTGTCTCAGTGCATGCATTGTTTTAGTTTGGCAGGGTCGCCGCTATCTTAGCTTAGCATAATGAATGGAATCCTATGTTGCCAACTAGCATGTCCCGAGTAGAAGATATATCGCATATATATTGCAGAGATATCACGCAACACATGAAATCCCACAACTTCCATCAACATATATTTCATGTGTTGCGTGACATCTCTGTGCCCAAGTAGCAGTGCTTCGCCTGTGCTTCACCCTAATATAGTCCCAAGTTAATATCTGCCTAGGAAATCGCCTAGTCTTAATCTGCATCGCTATTCGTACTCGTGAATACACAGGCCACAAGAAGTAATTAGGTGTGGGGGGGGGTTTGTTGATCACTTTTACTCGGGACATGCTAGCTGGCAACATAGGATTCCATTCATTATGTTAAGCTAAGCTAGAGGCGACCCTGCCAAACTAAAACAATGCATGTACTGAGACAAAAATGCATTTGCCCACGTATCTAAAAGTAGGAAAGATGTTGAATAAGACCTATTTCTCAAAACGGTGGAGTGTTCCTTTAAAGTCACGCTTTAGTATTCAAAATTGACATTTTTTTATGGAAAATTGCAGTGTTTATTATAAATGATAAACATCATTATTATTATTATTTAGAAAAATATAAAAATAATAAAAACTTAGTTGCCTTGTTTAAGACAATTCTAGGTGTTTATAGCTAATATAAAATGCATACATAATGAATAAACTGACACAATAAATCACAGGACATCTTATTTTAATAGTTTATAAATAACACACATGATTATGTTGGTATATTTGACAACAAAACATTTAAATTATGTTTTTGAGGTTTAAACAACATAGCAATTAAGAAAAAAAACAACATTTGAAATCATACAAGCATATGTCAGTTGAAAATGTCATTTTTCTAAATCAATGGTCCATTAAACTAAGTTAAACTGAACCATGACCTGAAATCCATTCTATTAAATCCTGTATAAATTAAACAATTATGATTATTATCACGGATATACTCATAATTATACCTGCCAAGTAAACACAACAGTCAAATCGATCACATAATTGTGTGTAAATGCGAAGTCTAACCAATCACGAGTCGATCCAACTTTTCCCTGAAGTTTCCCTTATCGCATCCCATCACAAACACTGGGAATAATCATTGTGCTAGTTAATTGGAAATATGTAATATTTTATATTAACTCTTAAGAAAAAGAAGCCTCCACAAAAAACACACTTGATAACACTGAGTATAAATAAGCACAATTGCATGAGTTAAATGAAGGCCGCTGCAAAAAAAAACAAAACAAAGGCAAAGGCAAAGAAAGGAAAAATAACCAGAAAAGGTACGGTAGAATTAAGGACGCACTTTTTACTCTTTTCTGAATAACATTGCAACTGCCAACAATGTATTAATCATGTATCATCATTAATATAATTTTCCTGTCATATTAATAACATTAAATGAATATTTCACACAAAAATGAAAATTCTGTTATTATCTACTCACTCTAAAATAGCTTGAAACGCATGATTTTTAATTAAAGATATTAAAACAAAACGTTCAGGCTGCTGTTTTCCATACAATAATAATACAATTTGTCCTTTTCAATTTCACTGACACTTTTTCAAAAAATAGAAAAAAAAGATTACAACCTTATTTTTATTTTTGAGTATTATAAGTATTATATTTATAAGTAACTATTCCTTTTTTAAACGAGACTGACACAAACATATTTAATTCAGCAAAATTTAGGTTTTCGCATAAACAACACAGGTTACCCATCATTCATTTCATCAGGATGTGTTCTGTTTCTTCATAGGCCACCGTTAGTATAAGACGACAGACACAACAGACACTTTGTCTTATTAAAGAGCGGATGATCTTTAAACCTTACTGATTATCCTTATCTTGAGGCTAGCCGCCAATACTTTAGTGTACATCTTTGTAAGTAGTGTGCATCTTGTTTTTTGGTGCCTAATGAAAAGTACATAAGCTTTGGTACAAAGACGAATACAGAACAGAAAGCAAACGCACCCCCAGCCCGGCTACATTATCAGCCCTGCGCGTTACTTACGTGGCGTAAAGGCTAAGTTAAAACAACACGGGAACAGTTTCCCGTGCTGTAGGTCAGGAGGGGTAGGGCTGGGTTCACGCAAACACATTAGAATACGGAAAATAGAGAGCCGAGGGCCAATCCCGTCGCAGCGCCGGCCAACATCCCCAGAGCAACATCACCTGTGTCGTCACGACGGCGCTCCTGCACGATGACGTGGTTGACGCCGGGAGTGTATCCACCTGATGGAAACAAAGAAACCAATGTCAAATCAAACTACATAAGGGTTATCGTTCAAAAGCCAGCCAACTTCTGGTTACCTTGATAATGATATGGGTAAGCAACTGCATACTGCTGCCCATCTGCAGAATAGACCATCTGTGTGGCGTAAGGCGGAGGATGAGGAACATAACCGCCATATCCATCAGGATAGAAAACCTATATCAACAAGAAAGAAAAAAATATGCATATGCCGGTATCATATCAGGTATCTTTTTTTATTATTGGTATCAATATATATACATTTGTGGATGATAAATTACCTAATTTTTACATTTTAAATCAATAACATTAAATTAAATTATCATTATTTTTAAATTATACTATAAAATAAAAAAATATTTTATTATTTTAACAATCACTTTTGTTATTATTGGTTTTGGAATATTTCGTTTTTAAGTGTGCATGCTTATATCCCCCTATTTTTACATTTCAATTATTTATATGTTTTTATTTGTATTTATTTTATTTTTGACCATATTTTAATTATAATAATTATAAAATGTTATTAAATTACTATTTTTTAATTCCATTTTAACATTTTAAAATGTACTTCTATTATGTTCTATTATATGTGCTTCTATTTATAAATGTATTTTATTATCAATTACATAAATTATATTATAAAATGTAAAAAGAATAATATTAATTACAATTTATGTAGACAACGTATAGAATTTTAATCAGGCATAACATGAAAATAACTATCAGAAAACAAACATTAGTGTCCTGTTTTCCTCCACTAAACTAGATGAAACTGAAACCATAATTTCATGCAGCGTTTTATTGTTTGTTTTTCTCTCCATGCTGATAACCTGTTTATAGCAGCCAATATACTTTTAAGTGTCGCTTGTAAATGTAATCCTACCTCAATAGCTCTTCCTGGTCAAACAAGTAAACTAAACAGAAATGGAAAAGGTCAAAGAGCTTTAGGGTGTGTTCACACTTGGCATGTTTGGTCCAATTAAAACCAACCCAGGTGCGATTGTTCTGTTAGTGCAGTTCATTTGAATAAGTGTGAACGCTGCCACGCACATACAGCTAGGGCTGGGACGGTATGGATTTTTTCTTACTGCGGTTGAAAAGCAAGAAATTCCCGTGGTTCAGCGGTAAACCACTTTAAACCCCCAAACAGACCCCATCCATCACGATGGAGCGCCACCATCGTGATGCCACGCCCCCTGTTGCAAGTCTTGTTGTGAGTGCGACACACACTCATCGTCTTCTATAGTTAAACTAAAAACTGGGCTCTGTAGATTAAATTGAGAGTATATGCATATATGCTATTTTAAATACTGTAGTCTAGCCTGCAATTTGAAATAATAAACGCTCAAACATCCATTTCATAAGCATGCATGTTTATTTTCTGTCAGTGAAACAACACACTACAGCCTGTAAAACATTTCAATGATTATAAGTAAATAATGGTAATCTGAAGAATATAAGAAAATTAAATATTTGTTTAAAAACTATTTGTTTCATTGCCTATTTCCCCGCAAAGACGCGTCATATGCCGCTCTGCGCTTTGAGATGATTGTGGAACACGAGCTGGATAGACACGTTAGTTTAGAAACCTACGTCTTCATGTTTTCTCCTGATGTAGCAAAGCAACACTTGTTGTAAAACGTCTGAAGAGCGAATGTTATCGTCCACAGGGTCAAGACATTTAGGCTACATATGTTTGATTAGGCTATGCACTGCTAGAGAAAACCAAAGCAACATTGCTGGGTGTCAAATAAACTTGACGCGCCTCAAGTCAAATAACAATCATAAACTGTGTTATATAAAAGTGTTTTACTACTTTACCACAGTAAAAGATTTGAATGGGTATAATAGACTAAAGCAAACGAAAGAAAGAAACGTTTATAATTCCTTGCGAAAATGAGTGCAACGCGAGTGAAGGTTTGGGAAAAGAAACGAGATGTCCAGTGGAATAAAATGGACTAACGTTAGGCCTATTGTTAAAATTCACGGAAATCGGAATATTGGGTGACCAGATCGCAAAACAGAATTAAAAGCTGGCAAATCTTAAATTGGGCTCAGCCTCCCGCTCTCATTCAGCATGAATGCATAGCCTATGTTTTCATGGCTGCGATGTAACTTCTGCAAATTGATTTCCCTTGTAAACAAAGCTTTGTGCTTCACTCCTGTGGTAATAATCACGTAAAACAGCGTTCACATACAAAACACTGGGTCAATAACGAAATTATAGTTTTAAGTAGAAAATAGTATTTATGTAAGGAGATATTAAAATAAAAAGAGCACAACTCCTCTTAAGTGGAAGCAAGCTACCTTTTTCCCCTCACGTGCAACCTATGAGTCCTTATTTGGTTTAGTAAAATAACGAAATTATCGTTTTTAAGTAGAAAATAGTATTTATGTAAAGAGATAAAATATAGTATAGTAAATAAAGTATAGTAAATTATATCTTGTTATACAAATAAAAAAACAACGATATCATCGTCCATCACGATAAAGTGAACATGCTAGTTATTCTAGCAAAATATATGAAGGCTGGAATGTAAACCTTTTTTTTTTTTGCGGTGATGGCGGTGACGATCTCAGACCAGCGGTAGGCGTCACGTGACCGCAGTAATGCGGTAACCGTCCCAGCCCTACATACAGCGGGCGCATTTAGTCCAGCACACAGCATTGTTTTGATGTTTGACAAGTTCCATCACAGAACATAGAACATAAAATCTTTTTTTGTTGTTGTTTTATATCTTTAGGTTTGGCGTTCAAAATGACGGTGTGAACACCAAGCGAACCGGGACTAAATGTATAATTCTCTTTTTTGGTCCGGACCAAAAGAACCGAACTACAAGTGTGACCACACCCTTAAAACACATTCAACCACATTAGCTGGATAGCTTTTTAAAATAAAATAGTATTTCCTGTAGTAATCAACATTTGTCACAGATATACAGCCATTTCCCTTTAAATATCAGTGAAAGAATATATTCATTACCTGTGGAGTTGGATTTAATTCAGAATAGGGTGGAGGTGCTGATGCTACTATGTCCTCTGCAAAACCGATCTGAGGGGGCACCACAACCTACAAAACACACCAATTCATGTCAGAAATACTTTGGAAATTGGACAGCTCAAATGTGTGCAATACTCAATGTGTCTATGTAACTCACAGTGTTGAGTCTGGCGTCCTGGAGGGCCATGGTCCAAGCCCTGCGGAAAAAAACATTGAGTTTCTATTAAGGATCTCATTTTAAAGCACACATTGTAAAATAATACTGAGAAACTGCACTCACAAAGCATCATCTGCACTGTCTGCACAGATGCTGATGACCCGGCCGTCCCGGCAGACGATCTGCAGGAGGGAGTCCTTGCTTTTGCCTTCGGGTGGTGTGAGATCTGGGAATTAATAGAGGAGGATGAAGACCAACAATCCCTCAGAACTTTCATTTTCATCTTTTGTTGGACAAAAACCTCTCAAGTACTACATAAAAAGGCACTTTTGAGGTTCAAAAGCAGAAGGAAAGACAGCAAATGAATAGTGAAGTGTGGACCACACCCACCTCTACAAGCGCTGGCGCTGCGGATGTTGATGCAGTCCACCTTCATGTGGATCTCATCTTCCATGTCCCGCCGCTGCTGGTCATCGTAGAAGACAAGACGTCCATCTGACCAGAGGTCAAACCAGTTCCTCTTCCAGCGCCGCAAGATGGTGCCTGATAGAAGACAGTTAGACACAGGCTGTACTTATTTTGTTGTTGTTGTTGTTGTTTTATTTAATTACTTTTTTTAAATAAACAATTTAGTAAAATATTATGTTTTAAATTATATTATAAAACAAAGTAAAATGTGTAATATATGTATGTATATATTTATGTTATAAATGTATTAAATTATAAAAATACATATATATAATTTATTGTTATATATATATATATATATATATATATATATATATATATATATATATATATATATATATATATATATATATATATATAAAATTCAATATGATAAAATATTATATTTTTATAATATAAATATTATACATTGATTAAAACAATTATTTAAATTATATTTATATACAATTATTTTAATTATAATTTATTTAGACAAAGTTATTTTAATATTCAGCCATGTTTTAAAAAATACATTTTCTAAATTATAATTTAAAAAAAGAATTAAATGTACCAAATGTATTTATATTTTTATATTATATATTTATTATAAATTAATGAAATTATAAAGTTAAAAAGATTGCATGTACATGTAATCTGACCTCTACCGGATCAAAACTACCTATAAAATAAAAAATAATCCAAAAGAAATCATTAAGTCAACATCTAAAAAATAGCTTTAAAACACTTACAAGAATAACAAGATGCAGCCTAGATAGTCAGCTCACTAGGTTTTGAGACACAGTCAAAGACAAAGTTCAGCTGTTTTTCCAACTTCCTTCTAACAACTCGTGCCAAGACAACTTGTCAAGAAGTGGAAAAGAAACTAGTCGCTCTGAAAACTGAAAAGCTTTTCAATTCAACCTCCAAGCTTAAACATTTAGCATTATTCATTTATATTTCATGAGTTCCCAGAAGGCTTTAAATTATACAAGTGCAACTTAATATTGTATATGTATTACAAAAACATCCCAAAATGCCACAATTCGACATTAAAATCCTTCGTTTGAGTTATTTTGGGCTTTTAATGCCACACATATGGTGTAATAAACACTCACTCTGTCTGTGCAGCCATCCGCTCTTCACAAACGCCATCCTCCAATAAACTCACTACCTAAATAAATAAAAACAATTCAAATAAAGCCTGCTAAGACCAATTTTAAGGTATTGAATATTAAAATATGAGCCCATAAACATGTAGATATTTCCTGTTTTACAGTAAACATAGTTCAGCGGTTTAACTTCTCCGCCTATCAGTTTCATCAGAGTTAGCTTGCGCTCGCGGCGCCGTTATGCTAAAATCGACGATAAACCGACAAAAACAAAAATCCCAAGACGTTTAAAAACAACGAAACATGTTTAAACACTACATTTGTCATATATATGTTCTATTAAATTGATAAAATGAGTAAATCTACCCTCTTTCGGTTTGTTGATGTTTGAAGTGTGTGTGTGCGACTAGCAGAGTGACATCAGCATCCTCCTCCTCTCAGCTCAGCTGATGCCTTATGTCACTGTGTATCAGATGATCAGCACGACTTTTATTAAGTTTCACAGACTTTTATTAACTTTACACAGTTCGTTTTAATGAGATTTTAGTGTAGACATCGTTTGTAGGAAAAATAACTCATATGTTCATCACGTAGGGGTCAAAACAAGCAGTATGAAAAAACATTCGAGAACAGGCTCATAGATCGTAAGTTCAGTGAAATTAATTTTTTATTCTCATTTTAAAGACTTGATATTATAATAAACTATAGTATTAATACATAATACATTACAATTAATATCAAAATCATACATATATTTTTAATATACTTTTAATAATATTACGTAGGCTATTTTATATATCATTTTCTTAACAAATTTCCCCCTTTTTATTACTTTTTAAATTATATTATAAAATAAAGTATAATTTATATTAATTATATGTTATAATTTCCATTATGTATAAAATACTAAATATACAATGATTTTAATTATAATTTATTCAAACAAACCATTTAAATCAACCATTTTAATTACTTTTTTATAATATTTTTAAATTATATTATAAAATAATTTAATGTATTTATAATTTTATATTATATATTTATTATAAATTAATTAAATTATAAAGTTAAATTGCTAGGAAATGTGATCTGACCTCTGTTCTACCTGATCCACTTGACTTGTTTGTTTAGCACATCCCATGCACAGAATTGGACTGAGATCTAGGAAATTTGGAGGCCAAGTCAACACCTCAAACTCGTTGTTGGGCTCCTCAAACCATTCCTGAATCATTTTTGCTTTGTGGCAGGGCACATTATCCTGCTGAAAGCCACCAGGAAATACCGTTTCTATGAAAGGGTGTACATGGTCTGCAACAATGCTTAGGTAGGTGGTACGTGTCAAAGTAACATCCACATGGATGGCAAGACCCAAGTTTTCCCAACAGAACATTGCCCAAAGCATCACACTGCCTCCGCCGGCTTGCCTTCTTCCCATAGTGCATCCTGGTGCCATGTGTTCCCTAGGTAAGCGACGTATACACACCCGGTCATCCACGTGATGTAAAAGAAAACGTGATTCATCAGAGCAGGCCACATTCTTCCATTGCTCCGTGGTCCAGTTTTGATGCTCACATGCCCACTGTAGGCACTTACGGCGGTGGACATGGGTCAGCATGGGTACCCTGACTGGTCTGCGGCTATGCAGCCCCATACATAACAAACTGCGATGCACTGTGTGTATTCTGACACCTTTCTATCAGAACCAGCATTAACTTCTTGAGCAGTTTGAGCTACAGTAGCTCGTCTATTTGATTGGGCCACACGTACCAACCTTCGCTCCCCATGTGAACCACTGTTCCTTCCTCACCCACTTTTGATAGATACTGACCACTGGAGACCAGGAACACCACACAAGAGCTGCAGTTTTGGAGATACTCTCACCCTGTCGTCACAATTTTGCCCTGGTCAAACTCTCTCAAATCCTAACTGTCTTACTGTACTTTACCCCGTCTTCTTTTAAAAAATCCCATGATAATTTGTAGCAAAACAACCTATGTATTATTATGTATTACAGCCTCTCAAATAAGGGTAAAATAATAGGTCATAATGACAACCTATTCCAAAGCCAATAAGTGAAACCCACATACAGTATAAACACTAAAAACAGTCAGATCAGATACACCATGCCACCACTAGATGGAGTGGTTTCACTAGAAATTTGGGTGCAATAAATGTAAATGAAAAAAAATTACTCATTTATGCACAAACCCATTTATAGACTGTCTTTTAAATGATAAGTAACCATGTGAAGGTTTTTTATTTTTGAATTTGCATCACACTTCATTTGCCTAAGCCTTATCCAGCTCAGTGTTTCCCCCAGTGACCTTTCCCACTGACAGCTTAGTGAAGGAGGGTCAAAACGAAATGATACTCAATTACAGAAGCCCCTAAAACCCAGAACCCAGTTTACGAATCAAGACTGCTTTGATCACTTCACATTTGCATTTACACCAACAAAGCATAGTTCTAGAAGTTTACGGTAATGTGGTGCAATAGTTACACCTCTTTAAATGGACTGTTCTGAGAACAGATAGGCCGGATCGAATCCAACTGTAACCTCTGGACGGTTGTCACAGAGCAGATGACATCATGAGTCGTTGGCACGAGATACTCTGCACACGTCACAACAGTCTGAGGACAGCAGCGCTAGGCCAGCAGCCTCAGACCTGAAGTTCCGTATCCCACCCCATCCACTGACCCTGCCCTTCACTATAACTATAAACGCTACCTTAATGAATGGCCAACCCCATGCTTAAACATAGCAATGGTGCTATGCTCCACCCCAACACTGGTCTGAGACTGCCGCTGCTGTCCTCACATTGCTGTGACCTGTGGCTCTACGGTTCTGCAGTTGGTTATTACTGGTTGGCACAGCTGAGCTCATTCCAGTGCTGGATGCAATAATCTCATCTGATCCTCATTGACTCATACTGGGGAGGCTTGTGGAGGCCAGATTGAAGTGATTGAAGTGATTTACGCAACAATGTCTCGCCAGTGGTTGGCTATTGAGGATTTTGTTTTGTCTTAATCTTTGGGCAGATTAACTGACCGAACCAATTGTGTGTCTCCACAGGACTAATGTGTGGGGAACTTGTGAACTCAAAACACTGCAAACTTCATTTAGAGAAGATTATATTGCTCTGGAGGAAGTATCAAATGTATGTAATCTTTTGGAAATACCGTGATGGTTAGCTATATGCACTTGATACCAGTGACCGACAGGTAAGTGTCACAGAACTTGACATTAGTGCTTGTGCTGTTAAGTGAACTGCATTTATTTGAGTTCTTTATTGTTACATTTCAAGTGAGTACTAATTATTATAATGTCTTTCTGATTTAAACTGCGAATTAAACCCCAATATCTAACTTAATAGTGTTTTTACAGTATTCGCAACATTTCTAATAAAGTAGTATCATCGAAAACTTATATAACAAAATAATTGAAAAAAAGTTTATAAAATATTATATAATGATTTTAATTAATATTGAGTATTTTACAGACATATTATATTATATATTGATTATGAATTTATTAATATAAAAATAATTAAAACTAATACTAATATTTATTTTATGTACTGTATTATTATTATTATTATCATATATTATAATTAATTATTAGTTAACATTTAATTGGCATAAATTTAAGAATGTAATAAATAATTTAAATACGGCATAGAAAAACTATATTCATTATTATTTATTTATACATACATATATACAGTATTAAAACTATATATATATATATATATATATATATATATATATATATATATATATATATATATACACACACACACACACACACACACACACACACACACACACACACACACACACACACACACACACAAGATGCGATTAAGCACGATTAATAAATTTAACTGTACTAATTTAAATATATAAATTACATTTAAATACAAAACATTGTATAATGTATAATACATTTATATTGTATATTATAGAAATTCATTAATTAGTATAGTTATATTTAAAGTTTTAAAAGCCTTTACAATAAATAAATAAATAAATTATTTGAGAGATAAAATGTACGTCTACAGTTGGCCCTTCAGCAACACTTACAGTGATTACAAGGTGCGTGTGAATGTGATAGAAAACTCAGGTAATGACTTGCTTACAGCAACAGCGACTGAGAGTTTGTCCCTGCACAAATTAGGTCTACTGGGTAACTTCTCGCTACAGGCAGGGCTGGGTCTGTGTCAGAGGAATGCACAAATAAGAAGGCCTGTTCTTTGTTTTTTTTCTCTTGCAGTTTATGCGTCCTTGGACTCAACTGTGCATGAAGTTCAAGACCCAGCCCAGGGCTCTCTGTTACATCTGGCTTTGCTTCAGAACTAGCCTCAGATCAGAGATTTGTGTGCTTACTGGAAGACAAATAATCAAGTGTGAAGTCTGAGTGACTTCTAATGGGTGTACGTGTTAAAAAATCAAACCAGACGCCAAAAGTTCTCTTAACGTGAAGGTCAACATAAAGACGGGCACAAATCAGCGGGCGCGCGCTCACAATCAACAAAGGAAATTCCTTGGCAGCTGGAATATGTGCCTGGAGACTCGCGAACTTCCTCTCAGCATTTAAGAATTCTTCCATCTCCTTTCCACCCAAATTCAAGGGTTGGATTACGCTCCTCCTTTTTGGGGGCGGAGCTACGTTGGCCGCTCCACCAATAGGAACGTGTTACAGGTCAGTTTCTCTCAAAGGTGGCCACGACGGTCTCCATAGCAACGAAGCGATCTTTCCACATGTAGTCCAGTTTTACAGTTGAGGAAGAAGTGAATGATAGCCAGTACTTGATTAGTAAGCCAAATTTGAAGTGGGAGTGTGCCGACTGCCGAGCACACATGAGCTGGCCCAAACAGCTGGAGAGAGAGAACGAGGAAAGATTTGGGACACTCAAAACTGAAAGCAAAGCAGAAACTAGAGCAAGATGGGATTTGACTGGCCGCTTGAGTTTTTGCTGACTCCTGGTAACCGAATATTATTTTTAAAATCGTAAAATTGTTTTTTAAGGGAGCATATGGCTGCTGTGGAAGATAGACAGCAGAAGGACGAAGGAGGTAAGATGTTTAAAGAAGCTATTTATTAGTTTTCTTTTCTTCTCAATGAGTGCGATGACGTGATTTCCTCAGATTACAGCTCTCGTGATCTTTAAACGATGTTTGTCCAGCTTTTATGGCCACCTGTGCGAGAGTCATTGCATTGGGGAATTTTGTTTCCTTTGAGCCCCAGTGTTAAATAAATGTCAGATGAGAGAAGTGGTCCCGCGCGAGACCATTGTTTTCATTCCTGGTCCGACAGAGTGACCCCGTGTGTTTGGGGTCCAACACCAGCAGTAAAATGATTTTATACTACAGACGCGCTGCTGTCTTGGGCTGCACAAAGTGAGACATCAAGAAGGGTATTACTCACTCTTTTGAAATGGTCTCATTTCCTGTAGTTTTCACATCACCAACATTTTTTTCCACTGGACTTAAAAACAGCACATGGAAATATCAAGATTTCCAGGCCTGGAAAAGGCACAGAACTTATCAAACTCCTAAAAAGTCACGGAAACAATCTTGGAAATTTCTATAATGAATATTTCAATATTCTGTTTATTTGTATTTTATCTATCTATCTATCTATCTATCTATCTATCTATCTATCTATCTATCTATCTATCTATCTATCTATCTATCTATCTATCTATCTATCTATCTATCTATCTATCTATCTATCTATCTATCTATCTATTAAAAAAGGTCATGGAACAAAATCATGGAAATTTCTATAGTTAATGTTTCTATATTCTATTTTATTAATGTTTTTGGCTAGAAATTGCTTTGTTGTGAGCATAATATTATTTTATAGATGTATTGACTAATTTTATTTAAAAAAAAGAATGGAACAAAATCATGTACATTTTTATAGTGAATATTTGAGTAAATATTTTATTTTATTATTTTTTCGACTCAATAAGATATTTAATTGGCTAGAAATGTATCTTTGTGAGCATAGTAATTATACATATAATAATAACTATTTCATTTATTTATAAATAAAAAAATAAATAAAAAAAAGACTGGCAGGTCCGGGTACCTTTATAAATTTTTATCCTCTACCTTAAAATTGATTGCTGTGATTATTTATCACAACTTAAAATTCAACATTAGAATAAAAAATTCTGTGTTGTTTCAAGTAAAACAAATATTTTGTGTGTGACAAAATATTACGTCTAGTTAACTTCAGTTAAGTTGGATCAGTTATCCCAAGATGTTATAACTAATTGCGGCAATATTTTTTACAGTGTTGATACTATATTTTTTTCCATCATTGGTTGTTGAAAAAAACACTGCCTTTCTCTTTATTTTTAAAATTACAAGGTTATTTTCAGTCAAATATATTGCCATCTCAAGTCATTGAACAGCTAGATTTTGTTGGAGCTAGAATCATATTAGTGAAGGGTGACATATGAACGGGTTTGTAGTGTTTTAAAATTCTAATGATTTAGATTTTTCTTTCTTGTGCGTATGCTTTCAGACAGGATAACGTCTATGTATCCAAACGTGAAGTACCTGGAGCAATGGGAAGGAGTCCTAATTAAGAGAGGACTAATTAAACCAAATTAAATCACTCGTTTGTGTACTTACCCCAAGGAAACTTGCTTTTTTCAATTCCGGTCCTAATTAATTTGGATGCCAAGTACATGTTTCCAACACCTGAACACCTTAGATTTGTTAATTAAAAGTTAAGAACGTTCAGATGCTAGTTCAACAACAATGTGTTTTGTTAAATGACAATTGGAGGTTTAAAAGGAGGATAATGCTGTAGAGCCGAAAGCTAAAATGGGGATAATGTGTCAACAAGCCCTACATTATTCTCCGAACAGGCTAGCGTGTTGTATCGGTTACTGGCGAAACTATTTGTTCTACATCAGTGGCGTTAGTAGTTAGCAGAGCAAATGAAACTTATGTGACACACTAAAATATTAATTATTACTTTCCCTCAGCCTTGGGGAAATCTAGTTTCAATGCCACAATGACATACTCGCAGTTGTTTGTGACATTTTAGATTTTTTAGATACTGTGGTCAAGCATTGGCCAAAGCTGTTTGGAAAGAATGAAAGATGATAAAACTCTTTGTGTCAACAGAAAGTGATTTATCAAAAATTCAGTTGAATGAAGAATGTGCTTTCCACTGGTCTGAGGACAATTAAACCCTCTGTGGTCACTAATGGCCTTAAAATGACAGTTCAAAATGCCAAATTCAGTATATCACGCAGTAAGTGATACTTGTTAATAACAACCCATTTTCACACATTTATTTGACAAAATGTCACTCAAAAATGCAAATGTTTACACTGAATTCTTCGCACAGAAAATTGTATTCTTAATGAGTATTTTTGTCTTGTTTTTATTTTAAAATATGTAAATGATATATGTTTATATTATATATTATAAAATACATATATTTTATATGTAAAATATGTATTTTATGCTGTGTTGTAGTGTTACTTCTCAAGTAAACATATTTTGTTTGGGGAAAAGACAAAACCACAGGGTTTTTTTATATAAAAGACTTATTTAATAAACAAACAATTCAATTTAAGTATGTAAACATTGGGTTTCATTCACTAACCATGCGTATGCACAAGTTTGTGTGTGAAATCTGTGTACGAACGTTTATACGAACAAATTATGATTCACCAAAAACTTGCAGAAAACCTTTATATGGAGATGGTTTGTCCTTGTTTTATCTCATGCAGTCTCTCATTAAAATACTTAAGATTCATTAACATTAGAACAAGGTTAAGAACAAATTGATGTGTGTACACATCTTCATCTTTGTGAAATAGGCAGACATTTTTTTGTGAGAAGTTCTCCTGTGCGTACAAATATGAATAATCCACACAATGGTCAATTATTCTCTCTTGTTCTTGTTTCTTTCCATCCCCTCAGCCACCATGTTCCACTGACTCTCTGATTCACCATGGAGGAAGCAGTGACCTCTGAGGATGCTGAACCCCTGCCTGCCGCCTCTCAAAACACTGACATCCACCTCAGAGAACCAGAGGAAGGGTGTCCTTCTGACATCAGCCCAAAGTCTGGCTCCCCGTCCTCACCTTCAAATCAGCAAGCTCAAGGCTCTGCCGTATCGGCGCTGCAGTCCAAAGTCAAGGCTCTCACTGAGCGCAGAGTTACCTGGAATGAACCTGGAAGTAAGAACCAGGACAAGAGGGTGATTCCTGGGACCTTCATGCTAGGATATGCCCTCACTGATGCTTGGGGCTCCAGCAGCAGTGATGAAGACGGGGAACCTCGCAAGCCCCTGATGTTCCTGACAGGAGACCCTAAGCCTCAGGTAGAACTCGACTATGATCCCATCTCTTCAGAAAACTTGCTGGCAGTTCCCCGTGGCCTTGGAGAAGTAGCAAGCCTGGAGAACCTCTCGAACGGTGTTTGCAGTACTCAAGACGATGCTTCCCCATCTGATAAACCTTGGATGCCACCAAAGTGTTTCTGGAGGTACATTAGACCGGAGATGCCAGTTTCAAACAGAGATGTTCCTGTTGGGAAACACAGACCAAATGGCGGGCCATGGGCTGTTGGCTCCAAAATGGGCCATAAGTTTCCAAGGGAACTCCAAAGGTCTGACAGCCTGGAGAGTCATCTACGCAGGTACAATCATGTCGAGGTGGGACAAAGTGGACTCTGGCAGGCCGACAGCTTGGAGAGCATGTGCAGCAGTGGAAACACGCTATCATTGGCAGAGAGAGTTGAGATGAACCGTGGCCTTCTCAAACAGATGCTGCAGAGTTCCCAGAACACAGACCATGTGCCAGGACAGAAGCTAGATGACCCAAAACACATTGAATGTAGAGGTAAGGAGATCTGTAACAGTGGCTCAGTGACATGGTGCAATTTTTTTGTCTAGTTCTATTAATTTCTTCAAAAATATGTTAAAAATGTAATTCTGACATGACTTTAACAAACCTCTTCTATGATTTTTTAAAACATTCCTGAATTAAAATGTATTTTAAAATACTGTCCTAAAAATAATAATGAAATATAATAAAATTTATTATAAAAAAAAAAAGTGACTCCTGTTGCTTAATAATAAAATTTCCAGCGAATTAGTCATGAGGTCCAACCAGAAAACAGAAAAAACAAAACAAAATCTAAAACAGGAAGTGACATCATAGAGGACCCCTGCAGAGTCTCATGACTGTGGCTGGATCCGAAATCACCCCCTAAACCCTCATTCACTATTCCCTGTTAGTCCACTAATACAGTTCACTTGAAGGAGTGAATGAAAACGAGTGTGTGAAGTTGGACAGCCGTTGAGTGCACATCGGCTATACACTTTTATTGCAGTGCAATGTGGGATTGAATGAGTGCACTCGAACATGTCCACTATGGTTTCGGACACCACTACAAATGGCTGTCCCCTCAAATAGTGCCCTATTTGAGGGTATAGGGGGTGATTTCAGATTCAGCCTGTGTAAAGTTCACCAACAGAGTCCCAATTCGCATATCCTTCCCAAATAGTATTTGAAAATGGAATTAGTATGTCCCAAATCGTAGTATGTTGAAATGAGTATATTCCAAAGGTACCCGGACGGTCTACTATATCCGATTAGATCCGTGCACACTCTGACGGCTAATATTGCCCATAACCCATTGCGAGTTGGATGAGGATTACTAAAACTTCAAACATGGCAGATGTGCGATACCGACGGTTAAGCAGAGAGAGTTTAGGGGTTTGACTTGAGTGAATAATTATCCATATCAAACCTGACGAAAAGTTATCTATTCGGTGTTATCCACATCATATTTGATCTGCAACAGCATTGAGAACTTTTGTAATGATACGTTTGGCCATTAACTTTTAAACACATCATCATATTTAAATTGCAAACACATGAGGGGGGATCTCGGCATGAAATACCCACGACCGGCAGATCAATGTGCTAATACAAGTCTCGCCGATACGGTAGGAAATGAAATTAAATTGAATGTGGAGGGTTTCAACTGTGACAAAATGATTGACAGGGCAGTTTAGACGGTGACAGGATGCACGTAACTAAGCGAGAGTGTCCGTTAAAGATGACAAAGTAGTATTTCCTAAATCTTGCCTACTTTTCTGCTACACACTCAAAAGTATGTACTTTTTCTTCACAAAAAGAGTACATACTTTTAGGACGTAGTATAAATAGGTGAATTGGGACGCAGCATAAGACTCTTAACTTTTTTGACTTTTTGAAAATGACTTTTTTATTTTTAAAGTTAGTTCAGGTTGTGAAACGTCATGTGGTGCGACTCCACAAAAACATAACATATGAAGCAATAAGTCATGATATTTGTGAAAAATATAAAATATTATAATGAGTAAAGATGTGTGTTATTAATTGTTACTGGATAGTGACACCACATGACATGTCTAGAGTAATTAAACAAACTCTTGAAAGTAGTATAAAAGATTTTCAAAACCATATAAAATCAACATGAATACAAAGAGCACATTTTTTAGAACCTGGTCTTTCAAACTCTGCCAACTTTTTTCTGGAAGCTGTGATGGAATCAGTCTTATCTAATGGAATGGAATGTACGATATAATGCATAGTTAATCCAAGGTTATCAGAAAGGTGTTAAATGGCGTTAGCACATGTCTGATGAGATGACACTGTCTCCTTTAGCACGTTAAAGGATTACACACAACAGGCGCACATGACCTCTCTAATGAAGCAGAGGTCATATAGACGAGAGAGTTGGATAATCCAGATATGAGTGGACAGAAGGATAAGAATGAGAATTACACTGATTAAAAACGACTTACTGTGAAAAAGGTTGTGAAATTGGAAAAACAAAGAAGGTGTGGCGCTTCGTTTGCTGTTTTTTTCCTCACTTTCGAAGCACCAGATGTTGACAAACAAGATGACCTTGTCATGTCAAAAGAGATAAACAGCTGGCTTTTAGCTGTTAGGTTAAAACAATTCACTCAATTTGAAGTGGATGCTTCACTGTAGTCGAACTGGTAGAACGCGATGCACTGTGTATTCTGACACCTTTCTATGGGAACCAACATTAACTTCTTGAGCAATTTGAGCTTCAGTAGCTCGTCTGTTTGATCAGACCACACAGTCCAGCCTTCGCTCCCTATGTGCATCAATGAGCCTTGGCCACCCATGATCCTGTCGCCGGTTCACCACTGTTCCTTCCTTGAAGCACTTTTGATAGATACTGACCACTGCAGACCGGGAACACCCCACAAGAGCTGCAGTTTTGGAGATGCTCTGACCCATCACAATTTTGCACTTGTCAAACTCTCTCAAATCCTTATGCTTGCCCATTTGTCCTGCTTCTAACACATCAACTTTGAGGACAAAATGTTCACTTGCTGCCTAATATATCCCACCAACTAACAGCTGCCGTGATGAAGAGATTATTCACTTCACCTGTCAAGTCAAAATTAATTATGGAGGTCAAAAATCACCCCAAATGTCTGTATATCTGTTTTCACAGATATATGTGGCCTGAATGACAGTGATTGGGATTCTGGGATATCGCTCCAAGGTAGTGAACACAGCCAAAGGTGGGCAGCACAGATTGATGCTCTCACATACCATATTCTCACACGCCATGTATATTTAGCTTCTCACAGTGCTGATTAGACATTTATTATTTCAGTTGCCTGACTCTCCGAAGTAGTTTTCCTTAATTTCTCCTTTAAAAAAAAAACAGCATCGGCATATGTCTTAATGTTGAACATACAAAAAAGGGGAACATGAGCTCAGGAGAAAACAGCTGCTGAAGTTTTTCATAAGCAGAGGATCGAGATCATATCATTGGCTCTTCCTGCCTCTCCTTCAAACTCCACCTAAGAGTTGAATAACAAAGGAAATAGCTCAGCCTTTTTCTCCAAGCTAATAAAAATTATTTTATATGTAATGTTATAGCAAAATTTTAAGAGAGAAATCATCAAAACTGTGTTGAAAAGTAATAACAGACACATTTTCATTATAGAAAAACAGTAAAATTAACAGTATAAGCATATTTGAACATATAATAAAAGAAAAGTAAAAGACAATTCATTATTTTACATTAACTTTAAAAGTTCTAAATTTAAAGCGATTAAATAATGAGACTAAGTTTAATTTCATTGTAATTATATCAGTAGTAAGTCGTGAGGTATACCAGTTCCTGACCCATACATTCTGATTTATGACACTTTAATGGTATTAATACTATAATTTTATTTTTTGTGTAATTTGTGTTTTTAGTTTTAAAATTAATTTGAATTAAAAATGAAAAAACAAAACAAAAACAAAAAATAATATATCAATATTTTTGCTTGGATTAAAAGAATTAATTAGTGAATTAGTGACACACAAATGACAAACTTGGCTGAAAATGTTTTTCACATTACACACTAAACAGAGTTTACTTTATTAAATAATGAGACTAAGTTCAGTTTCCTTTAAAATGACATCAGTAGTAAGTCCTGAGGCATACCAGTTCCTGAGAATGACCCATACATTGTGATTTATGTCTTTTTATATCTTAGTATGGCCATATTTCTATTTTAGAGTAATATTCAAGCCTTTGATCATGTAAACACATGCATAAGCCCGTCAAGCGCATCATAATCAGGTACAAACCCAACACACACTCAACAACCATCAGCCTAATTAGTGATGACGGTCTGCTCCACTTAATCCCCCCCACTCCGCACAGGAGCTGACGTGTTTCTTTCTCTCTGTCTCTCTCTGGCCGGCCCACAGGGCCTTTGTTTTGGGTGACGACCTTCCGCTGAGCCCTCGCCACGAGCAGGCCAAACGACTGTTGGAGAGAGCGCGTATGAAGGCCCGGTCCAACCCTCTCAAAGCCGACCACACCATCCTACCCGTCCAGAGGGACAACCCGTAAGTTTCTCCGGTCTCTTTTTCTCTAGTCTTTAGCTTGTTGGGGTTTCTGCTGGGGGGTTGCGGTTTAGAGGCTTAGGCATCATGGGAAGGGAGTTCTCTTCATATCAAAACAAGTAAACCGTCACACTTGAGGATTTGTGTGGGGGATGTGGATCTTAAACTGTATTATTCGGGGCTGGACTGAATTGTCTTTTGCTCTGTTTGGAGGCGGGCTGCTGATAAAAGGGAAGGGGGGAAGTGTTTGGCAAATCTCTTTTCAGAAGCAACAGGTGCTACTTTATATTTCGGTCTGGTCTTTTAATACAGCATAAAATATGGCATTATAAAGACTTTAAAATAAGGTTGTATCTTCTAAGTGTTTGTATGTAACTGATATATGAGTATTATAATAGTAGATGCCCATTACAGTGAAACAGCAAAAAGCTAATGGTAGCCTAAATTTAAACTTCTAAACTAAGTGTACGGGAGTCCTCCTCCAAACTCTTCTTCTCTATTTTTGCCGGCCACGTGTTATATAAGACAACCTGAATTATACAACGTGTACACACGTCTGGTGCCTCTAAATCCCACTTCCCCATCCAACGCTCTGTTCTCTACCTCAGCACTTTCACACAAAGACAGATGGGCGAGCCGCCCCAAACGCCTGTCTCCTTGTTTGGTATGAAGACAAGCGGTGCATTGCATGGCAGCATCCGGAACAGATTAGGGCCATTTTAAACGTCACAACAAAACCTGACACGCACTGAGAAAAGAGAGAATAAAAAAATAAAATAAAAAAAATTACAAATATTTTAAAAATCTATATTACAAATATATATATGTAAATAATATAAAGTAATATTTAAAATGTATAAATTAGAAATTAAATTAATAATAATAATTAATTAAATTTCAGCAACCAATGTGATTTGATTTTGTTGTTTTTTTCATAAATTAGTGTGCTTGGTCTATTAAGTTTTATAAAACCTTTGAATAAAATAAAAAACAAACAAACAAACAAGCAAACTAATAAAAAATATAAATTGTACATCCACATTCTGGCTTGGATTTAAACAAATAACAGTTGAATTAGTGACTGACATAAAAATCCGTCTTTTTTGTTTTGTTTAAACGGGAGCTTAGATGAAACTGCTTTGCTGTACTGCTCCGCTACACCTGTCATGTTTGCCAGCTGTTACTTTCCTTCTCCCTAATTCCCTCCCTGCCTCTCCCTTATGGGGAAAACAGCTCGCCGATGTTGATTACACTGCTGTCAGTTTGCACGGGTTAAACTTAACACTTAACTGCCTCTCTTGAGATTGAATGTTTAAGACAAACTCACAGCTGTTAAAAGTCCCATAGGTATCAGAACAGTGCACAATCCTTAATGGGCATAAAAAGTCCCCTATAGATTATTAAAATACACCTGTAGATTATTATTCCTGCAATCCCACATTTTAGCAAACAGGGAATATAGAAAGACACTAGTTTTGGCTTTTCTTATATCGAACAAAGAGCTGATGATATCAAAATGTCTGGTGTGCTGAAGACAACCTTACTAAAAGGAGTAACAAAGCATGCCAGGAATGTGCACAGAGGAGCCAAAGCAGAGGGAACATTTCTTTAGGAATTTGCCCATGTCTCCATACTGAGAGATAGACTGCAGGCTAGTTTGGCATGCATCTGTTTCTTTGTGTATCTAAGTGCACAGGAATGCAACTAATTTCATATATGTGCATGTGTGTACAGGGAGCTGCTCTCCTGGGTTGGTGTACCCTTACACCAGGCTCCTCTTGCTGGGAAGGAGGGCGTGGCGGTGGTCTCGGGAAACCTCAGTGACTCCTCCAGTGGCGACTCAGTGGGTGGAACCCGGCGGAGACACGGCCAGTCCCCAACTCGTGTGCGTTTCGAAGACGAATCCGAGAAGGACGCAGAGGTGCGCTACCTGGAACGGCTACGCCAGCGACGCAGGGCTGGAGAAAGAGCACAGGGCCTGCTGGTGTCCAAACCCACCTTGTCATCTTACATCAATGGACAGCCAGAGGCAGGACATGGCTCGAAGGATTCAATTTTCTGGAAGGCAAAAGCTAAGAAGAGTTTGTTAAATGGCAAAGGTTCAGAGACAGTAAACAGGCAGTGCAACTCTTGTGGGACTGTTCTAAATGAACCCCATGATCCTAGTTTAAACTCAAATACTCTGTCTGTACCTAACGGGGAAGTAGAAGGGAAGAAGGTACCATGTTGGGTTGCTCCCACCCTTCCCAACCGACTAGTCCGGATCGAACAGATTAAGGAGACGTACATTGGGACAAGTCCCGCTATTGTCCACAGCGATGGAACGCATTGCAGTCCTGCGGATAATGTGAGCAGTAGAGGAACATTCCAGAAGCTGAAGAAGAAGGTCCGGAAACTCGAGAGCAAACAGGAACCCTTGTACGTCAATGGCCTCAGGGTTCCAACACCTCCGGACTGCAACAAACTCACACCCAATGGGACTCAAATGTGTCTCTCAAATGGAGTAGCATTGCCACTCAACCCTTATGCCACAGATTTACTTGGACAGAGAATCCCAGCCACATGCAGCCCCACATCCAGCAAAGGTCTAGTGGCACCTCCGTTGCCTCCAAAAGGAGAACCGCCCAGTTCAAACCTTCCCCAGCCAACCCCTCCGCCTCTCCAACCGAAAAAATCAGCCCTGAAATCCAGCTCCAAAGACCGCTCTAATGGTCGGCGGACTGTCACACTCATGTCTTCGCCAGAGTACCACCTGGTGCATCTGGACTCCACAGAGGCAGGGGGTATTGTGCAGGAGCAGGCTGTCTCTGGGTTGGGTTTCTGGGAGGACAGATCTGCCATGGTCACCCCTGGACCCTTACTCAGGACAAGCCCAGTTCTGTGTGCTCGAAACGTACCCATACAAGGGGAGGAAAGGTCAACAGGTCAGTTGAACTACATTAACAGTAGTCAGTGAGCAGAAGGTTTGGGCCAGTGTCTTGCAGAGTTTAGCTCCAGCCTCCAAACGGCCTGCTTGGAAGTTTCTAGATGGTTCAGGTGTGTTTAAATAGGGTTAAATCTAAACTGTATAAGAGCAGGATTAGAAACCCCTGACATACATGTACAAAGACAACTTCCAATGAGAAACCTCGGGCGTGTTTACTCCTGGTATTAAGATGTGTTTTGATCGATCAGATCTCAACTGGACAACAACAAGTTTAAATGGGGGATCTAAAACGTGTAGAGCTCGTCCACTTTCGACCACTTCCAGAGGTAGTCGAAAACACATTTGACCGGATTGCTTTGGTAGTGTAAAATCTCATGTGGGTAAAAAAATATTGATTACTTGATTTTAATCTATTCTTTTTTTACGAACCTATATCGATTCTTAAATCCCAAAAATCGATTGGTCTATCCTATTTTCATTTGATGAATGAACGCATTGTAGCACACCTCCCATCCAATAAATCACAATAATCTTTGTTCTTTGTTACCGTTGATATGAAACAAAGTATCTGATTTCCAATTACGTCCATTTTAAAAAACATAAATACCGCTTTGGTGCTGTGGCGTGAGATTGCTCTGCTGCAGCTCAGCTCAAGAGAAATGAACTGATCTTCTCTTCCACCTTAATACTAGTAACCAGTTACCCAAATTTGTTTTGAAGCACAATTTTCTCTCACCATTCCTGATTTCTAACACAAACACACAGCATTCGGTGTAGTCTCCAGAGCAGAAACGAAAGCTGCTGCTTTTCGTGTGCTTTTCCGTCATCTCCGGGCTAGTGTTACCAGCGTTCATATGAAAATTGTGCAAGCTTATATTTTGTCCATTATATGGAAAGATCTGAAAAAGCCCGTACATTGACCTGCCCATAAACTCTTCCCATAAAGAAATTAGGACAAAAGTGGTTGAAAGTGGACAAAAGAGAAGGATTAAAACACCAGGTTTAAACAGATTTGTGTCTCCCTCATCTACTTGTGATCCGATCGACCAAAACAAATCTTAGTGCCAGATGTAAACAGGGCCCATGAGTAAGTGCCTTGTTTAAGGGCACAATGGTTATTGCCAAAGTCCCTTTAAGACAAGTCAGAACACCAAAAACTGTTCACTAAGCATACGATTACATTTCATATTTGAAATCACCAATGAAATCTGACAATAACTGTCTCAAATAGGCCTGTCGCGATAGTCAGTAAATGAATTAATCGCACGATAAAAAAAGTGAGCTCGATCATTTTTCCGGCGTCCATTTTTATATCCATTTTTTTTGTAAGCGACAAGACACAAGAGAATGCGCTGTATGTCAATGTCCTCCTGTCTGTGGCTGCGTCAGCTAATCGAGGGACACTCGATTAAAACAACAACAACACAGTGAATTTTGAGTATTCTCATAGTTAAATAACGCCTTAAATTAACTTAAAGAGTTGTGAGGAAATGAGATGCTCGTGAGGATCTGCATTGTGTTCGGCAGCGGCTGTTATTAAAGTGACAGGAGCACTGATGATGCCTGTCATTAATGTTCATCAAAGAACAACGGGAACAGAGAAAATTGTAGCTTTAATGATGATTAATCTATATTTCATTTATTATTTATGCAGTTAAGAAAGGTGTTGATAACTATTACATTTATGTATTTGTCTAACAGGGAAGGCACAGGTAAATATAATAATTTATTATAATTGGTTTATGTAAAGATTGTTTTAAGTTCACTTCAATTAAAATATGTTTTTTAAAGCCTAATAAATGTTGAAATTGGTATCTTTCAGTTATACTGTAATGTAATGTCATTGATGTTTCATAGAGACATCAGCGGTACTGGTCTTCATTCATAAAAACATGACAATACAACACATATTTAACATATACTCTTAATAAATTGTTCTACATTAATTTCGGGAATAACTGAAAAATATTACAACATTAAAAACGTATTAATCGTGATTAATTACAGAAATTTTTTTTCATCGATTCCAAGCACTAAAACACAATCATCTGTTGCAGTTTTCCCAGCTGTTCATTCAAGTGCATTTTTTTTTGTGGTTGTTTTGATCATTTATTGTGGATATTTAAAATGCTTTCCATTTTCAGTGTTAAATAGTCTTTAGAAATAAAATTTTATTGATCTTTGAAAAGGTGTACCTGCAATATTATGCCATTATCATTATTTTAGATGAAAATGGTCTCAGAACGACAATATTATCGTTTATCGCAATAAATTGGCCAATTTATCGTCCAGCAAAATTTATCATCGTAACAGGCCTACTCTCAAATTTTGTTTCTTACGTTCGAATAGAGTTAAAAAAAAGCTTGTTTTTCATGCTAGACCAGCCAATGGGCACACACATGAATGCAAGTCTGAAAACACTGACTGTTTCTATAGCAACTGGAGCTTCTAAAGACTTTACTAAGGCGGGGCTTATTCGCCATATTGGGTGTTGCACTTTCTCCCATTCATAAGTAATCTTCCTATATATAAAGTCTTTGTTATTGCCCTTTGACAGACTAACACCTGCCACTTTCTGGTTACCAGCACTGAGCTTTAGCCACTTAGCTGTAAGTGAGTTTTTCAGAAAAATAAACAATAGCACAAAGTCTGCAATTTGTAAAGTACTAATAGCACTAGCTGTAATAGATCCAATACAGCCTCCTAATTTTTTAATACATATCTGAGCTTCACACCGCAAAGGATAAAGCTAATATTTAACATTGTGAAGGTTACATTTCAGATGCACACTTGCGTAATGTAATCTAAAAATTAATCAAAGATTTTCCCAGAATGAAGTGGCAATTCCAGGTAGACGTGTGAGCTCTGCTCCAGTCAGCGAGGTGTCACCTTTGGGTGTGTACGCTTCCCTTCAATGCGTTCCTGTCCCACTGGGGGATTGTCCAGATCAGCAGATCCATACTGTCCTAGCGGAGTAATCCCACAGTGGGCCAGTTGCTAGTGCGATCAGCAACTATTCTCGTCCAGTCTTTTTCCACCCACTTCAACAATTTTCCATCTTGTATGACTCGACTTTGAAATGCATTTGGACACTTATGTTTCAGTAACATGAGATGCATTATATTGTTATAATTGACAGTTCAGTTTACACAGTATCATCATAATATTAAACAATTTACATAGAATATTTTATCCATCATCCTTTAATATGCACTTTCTATTTTTACTCAGATGTGGAACTGCACAAGACTACAGGACAACTAGGATCTGATGCAACATCCAGTAGTGCTGAATCAACCCAGACTCATCTCAATGATGGACACGTCAGAGGGCCAATCAGACCAGTGCATCACAGGGCAACTAGCCCCAACTTTTCACAGTGAGTAAAGAGGGAAAGAAAGAGGTGGAAATGATGAGTATGCTATGCCCTTACCCACGGCTACATCCCTTTTCTGTAATTCCCTCTTTTTTGGGTAGGACTTTAACAAACCAGATCCTTTACTAAAATGTTCAATCCTTTCGCTGAGCAATTTAATTTCCGGGGCAACAATCATACAGATTGCTTTGGCAATTCAGGCTCAAAGTAGGTCAGGAGATATGTGGTCCAGATTTACTAATGACACCATGTTTTTCTACTACAACACTGCCACCTTGTGACTGAGAGTCACAATTACATTAACATTTATACAGGCATCACTAAACCAAAATCATATATAGATACTGCATGTAAAAAGAAAATAAATACATATATGTGTAAATAACCTGTTATGACTTAGCCTGTTTTTTTTTTTTTTTAGAGCGGGGTCGGATGTGGAGCAGCGGGAGGGTCGACCCAAACTCTCCCTGCGGCGGTTCTTCTCCGCCATGGGGCTGAACAGTGTGGGGTTGCTGGGAAAGGGACGATCCAGCAGCATGGATCAGCTCAGCCTGCATCCCAAGCCCAACTCGAACCAATCTCTTCGGCCAACATCACCCTCCACCTCCCCAGCCCCACACACAGACACCACCACCAGCTGAAGAAAGCCCCCTCACTGCAGTCCATACGTCTGGTTAGCAACTTTTGTTATTGTATGACATCCTTTAGAAGTCCTCAAAAAAAAAAAAAATTATTTTAAAGAAAAAAAGTGTTTATTACAGTCGAACAAAGTAGATATGGTTAATCATATTTACATTTACATTTCAAAGCGATAATATATAGTGAGTGGCACTGACTGTATCATTTTTCACCACTAGGGGTCTCCATTTCTCCAGCTGAGGAGATCTTCATCGGCTCAAAACCTAGAAATTCCCAAGAAGATAGCAGACCGCTCCTCTGCATACACTCCAGGAGAACAGCCCTGCAGCCCTGTGTTAACCAGGTATGAAATTTACACACTATACAAATTAATAACACACTAACATGATGTTTCACTTCAAATTACACCAGACAATATATAAATGCATACAGCTCGTTTAGAGAACCTTTCATGATATGCTAAATTTTTGAGATAGGAATTTTGGGTTTTCATGAGCTGTATGCCAAAATCATCAGTATTAAAACAATAAAAGACCTGAAAAATTTCAGTTGGTGTGCAATGAATCTAAAATATATGAAAGTTAAATTTTTATCATTACATTATGGAAAATAATGAACTTTTATCACAATATGCAAATTTTTTGAGAAGGACCTGTATATAATATAATGTAATATAATATAATATAATAATATAATATAATATAATAATATAATATAATGTAATGTAATGTAATGTAATGTAATATAATATAATATAATATAATATAATATAATATAATAATATAATATAATGATGCAATGTCCAAGAAATGCAACTGTTGTATTGATGTTTATTTTCATAGTTTATTTTTTTCAATGTGTAATTTGATTAAATTAGATGAATTCTCAAAACATGAATATTTTTTAAGGGTTTCATTATTCATTATTTAAAAAAAATATGAGGGTAATAAATGCAATATATATATATATATATATATATATATATATATATATATATATATATATATATATATATATATATATATATATATATATTATATTAATGTAATATCAATAATATTATAACATTTTAATATATACTACTAAATATAATATACAAATTTTTCTTCTTTTATTTTTACAATTTACAGATTTAAATAATCCCTTAATCATTTACAAAAAATAATCTGATACCATTCCCCTAATATTTTGTAAATATTATTTAATGATGTAGAAATGTATACATGTATAATAATAATATTACTATTCTATTAATATTATGTTATAATATTTAAATAAATATATACTAAATATAATATACAATTTATTTTTATAATTTACAGATTTGTAATAAATCATTTACAAAAAATAATCTGATACCTTCCCCGTAATATTTAATAAGTATTATTTCATGCACATGCACGCCACTTGGTCCGCTAAAATCTGCCTATTTACCTCTTTGTAACCTTCTAGTGTAATGAGCGATGGCAATTTCAAGCATGACATGTTCTGCGGAGCATGCATCGTGTTCTGGTAATGTTCAGACAGCTGTCGTGTTGTGCAACAGGATAAGTATTTTCCATTGACTGGGTCAGCAGCAGCAGCAGCAATAAAAAGAGGCAGGGAGGGAGGGAGGAATGGAGGATAAAAATAGAGGTGTGTGTGTCTGCCAAAGAAAGACATGGAATGCTGGGAATGATCACCTGTCTACATGCTGTTGCTATATTCAGCCTCTTGCATGTATTACTAGATGCTGCCCTTTAAGTGTGTTTGGGTTGTTCACAGTGCCAGATAGTGTGTTTGTCACTGGGGTTGCGATCCGATAGCGCCTGCGAGCGTGTGTGGTGTTTATGAGCGTATGAATGTGTGTCTGAGTGAAGGAGAGATAGCCAGAGAGGAAATTCCAGCCCTAGTGACTGGAGCAGAGCAGCAGCTTACGTCATCTTGCTTGAGAGCCAGTAAGGATAGATCTGTTCTGGTTGTATCTTGTTTATTCAGCCTTCACAGTTGAAAATGCATGGTATATTGCCCAAAGTCTGCAAATATACATTTTCTTTAAAAAATTTAATATTTTTAAATTATAAATATGATTATATTACCTTATGATTATCTAAATAATATATATATATATATATATATATATATATATATATATATATATATATATATATATATATACAAATAAATGTAAAGTTTATAAAAATAAAGTTCTAGCACCGTTATATGCCAACTGCTTGAATGAGCATAATTTAAAAATGTAATAGTAATAATATAATTAAATAATAAGTAACTCATCATACAATCTGGCAATAAAATACTTTTCTGTGGTTGCTTTAGGTAGATAAATGTGTGTTTGTTTTTTAGGGGTCTTCAGCGTGCCTTGAGTGTAGAGGACGTGGGCCGTCCCAGTGCGGTGCGCCCGGTGGGACGCGTGGCTCAGGCTTTCCCTGACGGCACTATCTTACTGGAGCTCTCCAGACCTCCCAACGGCCCCTTCGGCTTTCTCATCTCACGAGGAAAAGGCAGGCCGGACTCAGGTGAGTGACCTCCCGCTCTCGTTTTCATGCACTTCTGTCGCAGTCGGAACATTTAAGACTAACTCGCTTTATGTTTAAGGGGTGTACGTTGAAGAAATGGGCGACAGCAATATGGAGAAACTCTACGCAGGGCTGCTTGGGGTCGGGGACGAGATCTTAGAGGTGAACGGCGAGAAGGTGGCGGGACTCAGTATGGACCTGGTGACCCGTTTAATGACTCAAAACAGTACGGCTTCAATCCGTGTACTACGACATAGACGCCTACATCGCTAACTGAAGACAAGGCTCTGATCTTGTTTTGTTTCAGTCGACGCAATCGAACACTGTGTCGGGATGAGTTTGTTTAAACGGCAGTATTAAGTTTTACCGCCCTTTGGAGTTTTTGGGCTATTAAGCAATGACGGTGTCCATATTAAAGGGATAGTCACCCAAAAATAAAGGGTTTTTTTCATGTATTTTGTTGCAATCTCATTTTTTGGGTGAACTCATCCCTAAAGCATCTGTTATGGCTAATTTACAGTGGTACCTTGAAAAAATACCATATTCAGTCACATTTATTGGATCCTACCAGAATTGTTCTATTGAATTATATTGTTACAACAGAATATTATGTATATCTGTGGCTCAATTATGTATGAAGGAAAAGGCTATTTCACGTACTGAAATTTAAACTCAAGTATTATTGTAATGAAGGACAGTCTAAATGTGTTTGCCAAAAAAGACCAATGAACATCAGTGTTTATCCTTCTTCTGAACATTTTGTTTCATTCAAAGCCTCCGTCGTTTTCGCATTCAGATCGTCGGTTCTTGTACAAAACTTTCTCCATGCTGCTGGCAAGTACACAGATCTATATTGCACACGGTCAAAAGAGGTTTATATACTCTCTTAGAACTCATTGCACGCGCTGCAGTCGCATTGATCATCAGCTCTAAATGCTCTTTAGTGAATTGATTCGATATTTCTCCATGAGGCAGCACATTGGTATGCCTCTACAGTGCAACCTGACACCATTAGCAAGCATATCAGTATTGTGGTAAGTGCTGCGCAGAAAGCTACCAACCTAATGTATTTTGTTACATTTATTTAAATGTGTTCTTATGAAATAAAACAACTGGCTTTTGTGGGACGGCTTGTTTTTTCCTTCATATATTGTTAGTATTTTAGCAGGACCAACAATCCAAGGGGCAAGTGGAAATGAACTAATGCTGTGGATACAGATTAACTTGTACTCAACCAGAAATATCCCTTTAAAGTCGACTTAAAATGGAAGTTGCGATAGTCTTTTCTTCCCTATTGTTACATATATCAGAATGAAACGGCTACTCAAACAAGACAAAATGTAGGGCAGGACTTGATTGGGAATTGATTGGAGGGAGGGGAAGTTATTTTGATTAAAGATTACGAGGGCAGATGAATTATATGCACAGATTAATAATTTATAATGAATACTGCAATATTGCATTAAAAAAACTAAACAAGAATTGTCCATTTTGATTTCATGGTAACTTTAAGAGGCTGTTTTTCATTCCACTGTGCTGCTTTTCCATTGTTTTTCTATGTAAACATGCGCAAGACGGACGTCGTTGACCTTTCTCTTTCTTTTTTGCTGGTAAGGAAGGGTATAGAGTAACACTCAAGTTAAAAGAAATGTAACTTAACTCTTTCCCAGTCATTGACGGGACCGAGACCGAACGGGACCAGACCGGAGATCTCCAAAATGGGGCGTGAACTCCAAAAGTGGGCGGGATCTCCAAGTGAAAAGACTTTCGCTATTGGCTCTGGCATCATCCAGTTGTCATTGACTTACATTTCTAAATAAATGTTCATAAATTAAACATTGTTTCAAGTTGATATTAGAACAAAATAGTTAAGAAATATGTTATATAAATAAATATGCTTCGTCAGAGAGGAGGCCAGAGCATTTAGACCGGAGTTTGAACCTCAACTGTATAAGCAGGAATCCTGAACTGCCATTTATTTTGGTACCCTATTCAGTGCAAATCCCGCCTTGCAGTCAATTTCACTGATTAAAAGGAACACAGCGACTTTTTGGGACTTTAGCTTATTCACCGTATCCCCCAGAGTCCATACATATCATTCTCATCTCCTATTTACATGTTGTGATGTGTATAGTTACATTGTGTACTAAGATCAACGGACAATTAAAAGTTATGCGATATGGCTAGGAACTATACTGTCAGTCCTGCGTAATAATCAAGGAACTTAGAAGGAATATTACGCAGCGCCTGAAAATAGTCCCCAGCACGCTCTCTGTGCAGTCAGGTTGTCACGTTGGTTATGTTGACGGATGTTAGCCTATTTTCAGGCGCTGCGTAATATCATTGCGCCTCTGGACCCATGGTACGGCAGCAAAGTTCCCTAATTATTATGCAGGAATGAGAGTATAGTTCCTAGCCATACCGGTCTAGAAAATCACAACTTCTCATTTTCTGTCGGTCTTAGTACACGGTGTAACTATACACATCACAACATGTAAATAAGAAAATGTTGGTGTTATTTTGTCACTTATTGAGCAGTAGGCTAGATGGAGCCGTTTACCTCCAGTCTTTGTGCTAAGCTAGGCTAGCAGTGGATCTGGATGTAGTCTTTGACAAAAACATGATTTTCTCAGCTTTTTGCTAAACATGAAACTTACCCATATTCAATTATTGATAATAAAAAAAGAATGCATGAAGCTAGAATAACGTGGCACTCAAGTTGAAAGAAGTTCAACCTTTAAGAAAAACAATGGGAAAGTTGTGCAGTGCGATGCAAACACACCGGACGCAAATCAGTGGAATGAAAAAAACGCCAGGTCTTTTGTTATGCTGGACTGGTTGAAAGTCTCTTCACTTCCTGATAGCAAGTGATCTAAATATATATATTTATATATATATATATATATATATATATATATATATATATATATATATATATATATATATATATATATATATATATATATTGTATGTGGAAGGTCGAGCACCATAAAATGTTTGTCCAATCATTGCACTCGGACCAAATGCAGTGATTGGACGAACATTTTATGGTCTGTGAACGGAATAAAGAAGGTTAAAAAGTCTAGACACGCTTTTTTAACAAAAAGTTGAACTTCTTTTAATTTGAGCTCCAAATGCCACACAAAAGACGCAAGCTCAATGGTTAAAGCTGACCGTCTAGCGCGTTTTTACATTGAAAAACAATGGAAAAGTGGATTGGAAAAATGCGTTGCGTGTGGAGGGTCTTGGTTCCTCCAGCTGTCAGGGTGGAGGTAAATGGGAGGCGTGCGCGCTGGTCAATATCTTGCCCGTCCTCCCTTATTGATTAGACAATGATTGATTCCATCCTGGTCACTGACATTCATAACACACACACACACACACACACACACACACACACACACACACACACACACACACACACACACACACACACACACACACACACACACACACACAAATACACACGTAGACAAAACCCAGAGCATTCATTTACATTCAAAGAAGCAATATGTGCTTTGATATGCATTTCAAGTGGTTGCAAGGGTATTCTGGGTGGTCAAAAGATCCCACTTCCAAGTCTCTTATCATATTCTGTTCCCTAGATAAAAACAAATCATGTGTCAAAACGCTTATACAACTAATAACAAACCTCTTCTAAACAAGCTGCACAATCTCATTCATGCCTTTATAGATGCTTACATGCATTTATAGGCTTCAGCTTTAAGCAATTATACACTTCATTACCCAACATTCATAGCTGTGTCACTGATAACTAGAAGATAAGCTCACGATTGTCCATGACAGCGCTGTTTAAAAGGACTCTGGGTAGGTTTATAGGCTTTATAAACATGATCGCTGCTCTCAAGTGCAGGTTTGTGTTGTGTGTAGCGATGCTAATGAGCTCAGCTGGCGGAGGGGTGCGTCTCAGCCCTGCCCCCACCTCCCCACGGGTACGAGAGCTCAGCTGTCCCCTCCACTTACTGCGGGATAAAGAAGCCCAACGCAGAACCTGCATCCTGCACCTGCTGCCTCCCTGCCACACACACACACACACACACACACGGTCTCGCTCTAAATCCATCATTAGATCCACTCCAGTTATGCACACCCAATTTTAGCCACAAATATCACCACTATTTGGAGCCCACAATTCTAGTCTATTATTATTCTAGACTGTTATTAAAATAAAACCTGCAGTAAATATTTTATAATACATATGCCAAAATATTAGTATCAATACAATATAAAATAAAATACATTACAATTTTGAATGAATAAATGCTGCCATATTAATCCTTTAATGCTTTACTATACACATTTTTATATATATATTAAATATCCATGATAATATAAATATAAAATATATTAAAACCAAATAAACAATATATAAAAAAGATACAAAATGAAATAAAATATATATTTTTATTATTTTAACTAATATTAAATATGCAAAAAATATGAATACAATATTAATCATAACATTGTACTATATACACCAATAATATGCATTATTTACATATTATTATAAATGGGCAGTGCATATTTAACGGCACATATGATAATTTTTTTAGCAATATAAACATTTTATAATGTATAATAATCCTGTAATGCTCTACAATATGCATATATTTTTATTGTATTTTATTAACGCTAATATATAATATATATAAATAAAATAGAGCATATTATATAATACATATAATAACAAAATAGTAATATAATATATATTACAAACATATAGTAAAATATATTTGTGCATATTTAAATATGCAAAAATACTAATGCTGTAATATCAATCATAATACTGTACTATATACACACACGTGAAAACATTTTTATTATTATAAATGGGTACTACATATTTAACACCACATATGCAAAAATATTATACATTTTTGGTTGTATTATTTTATCATAATAATAGATGCAAAACTAGATGCTAATAGCATATAATATGAATAAAATAATTCATAATTCTCAATTTGGTCCACAAATGTAATATCTCTATAAACATGACCTCTAAAATACCTCAATGTTAGGGAGCGTTGAATACTTCTATAAGTTACAGTCGTGCTGGTGTGGCTCTTTGGAGGCTCAATACTTTGGGACTCAGGTGTCGATCTCTAATCATTACTGGGCCAGACAAAGAGGGAGGAAGGGGAGGCAGAGGAGAAAGACACCACCTGTCATGAGATCAGGGTGAATGGCCCCTCTCTGGCCTCTATGGAACGGTCCATCCTGCCTGCTGGATTAGTGGATCAATAGACCACGGTCACCATCAACACAATAATCAATACTGATATTCTGATAGATCTGATCTGTGATCTGTGCACGTCACCTTCTTCAGATTACAACCACAACCAGTAGAAAAATACAACCTCATTCAGAGGAAGGTTTCAGCATCAATGACGTCCCTCTTCTATCAGATTGTACAAAACATTTACACACACACACAAATTAAAGTGCATATATTTTTAAAATATAAAAAATAATATATTCATAAAAATAAGATATAGATAGATAGATAGATAGATAGTTTTAATTGTTGATTTTTAATGTTTTTAACTTCGATCATTACTTTTATATCCACTCAACATGAATGAAAACCAACACACAATTTTTGCAATGATTATTTTAATGGGGCTCAGAGTTTCACACAGTGACAAACTGAGGGGTGGTTTGACAGTTTTCTGAGGGACGAGGAGAAACAATGAGGGGGTAAAAAAGTACTTGCGTTCTCTTCGGGAGCAAACAAACACCGCAAACAAACACGTACAATTGAAACTCACACAATCAGGAAGAACAGCGTTTATGAGCCCCGTTCACTACCTTGATCTCTCCGCTCCATCACTGCGACTCAAAAACAGTGACATAACTGTGCAATTGTAGATTTTTTTTTATTTGTATCGTAAAATTGCATAATCAAATCATTCACACTTCGAACCAATCAGAGCTGACGTGCTGCATCATGTGACCGAGGGCAGTCTGAATCAGCTGGAACACTATTATATGAGCCAACGGAAAAGTTGGAGAGATAAAAACACTGTCGATTTTAGTATTTCTCCTCAAGCTTATGAAAAACAAAAGTGGTTTGATTGCTCAAAAAAAAAAAACAGAAAGGGTAAATCAGACAACGACTTTCAAAAACATGTTCACATTAAAAACCATGAAAGAAAATAATGTTTTGCCTATTTTTAGCATAACTTTTTTCTCTCCACATAATGACATTATTTCATTCAAATTAAGCAATATCATCAAGATAATATTTGATGTATTTAATGTACTAATCTTGTCCTGACCAGATTAATTGTATTAAAAATAATAAATAATTGGCTTAATTGGCATGAAAATAATGTCATATAATAATGCAACAAAAAAAAGTAATACAATTTGACATTTTTGATTTGATTTTGAGGTGAAATATAACATTTCCCTGTGTGATTCACCCACGAGACCATCGAAACGAAATACAAACAAAAACAAAATGCTATACAAATATATCCAGCAGGATAAAAGTTTTACACAGAATATGTAGTGTTGTGCTGTCAAAAGAAAACAAATACAATGATTTTCATATAAGACTGCTGCTTCATACATTTCCATCTGAGTGAGCAGTAGAAATACACCACAAACCGACAATTTGCGCAAAATATGATTGGTAAATATTGTCCGAACATACTTTCTGAGCGGTGTAAAAATGTGAAACCTAAATTTGTGTCACGGGTGCCTGGCGTCCTAAAATGAAATGTAACTTCCTCCTCTGATAGTCTAGATCGTGACCTCATAGTTAAAGGTAGGTAATACTTAAAGGGATAGTTCACCCAAAAATGAAAATTCTGTCATAACAGTTGCCATTGACTTCAATAGTAGGAAAAAATGGGGTGCCGTCAACTGGTTACTGCCATTCTTCAAAATATCTTCTTTTGTGTTCAGAAGAAAGAAACTCATACAGGTTGAGCTATCAGATGAACTAACCCCTTTAACTACTAAACCATTAGTTATCAAATTTTCCTTTTTATACGAAAATAGCTTTTGGTCCAAAACGTCACTTCCACTTAAGTGATTCTTTTTCAAACTTTCTACAGATTAAGAACCAATTGTCACGCAATTTACACATTTAATGCTTCCTAAAAGGATGTCTGTACATCAGGTTAATATTTCAATTGCTAACCTATTCGAAGACTTTCAGTTATCCGGAGCGCTTAACATCAACGTTTCCGTTAATAACACGATTCCATCCGGTCTCAAGAGGCAAAGCGCAGTGCATGTGAATAAATCGAATAACTGATTAACATAAAAAAAGTAAACCACACACACAGAAATAAACACTATTAAATAACTATTCGCATTAGTATGATCAGTAACATACCCGCTTATACAGTATCTGGTTAGTTAAACTCCAGTGTTTAGTAACTTTGTCGTTAGTGCTGATTATTTACAGTGGTCTAAACCGACTGTTAAAGCAGTGCACAGGAAATAATGTAGGCAATATTTTCTAGTAGCACTAGAAAAAAAGAAACTGTTATTCAATCTTTTAGCTGCTTAAGTGTTAAAAGTCATGGTCCATCTGAAAGAAATGATTTACCCTGGATTACGACAAATAAATGATTCAGACCGTATTATCGCTTAAACAGTCCGCGCTTAGTGTTTGTTTTCAGTCTGGGCTGCTTATAGGAAAGCAAAAAGGAGCGGCGTTCTACCGTATGATGGACTAGAGATGAAGGCGGAAGTTTGTTGTTCGATCTCTCCTTTCCGAAAACCTCAGTCGGAGTGAACGTACTGTTCACAGAACCATGAAGAGGATGATCACGACAAACAGGATGGCCAGCAGAATGCCTATAGCACACCACTGTCTTCGATCTGTGGGGTCAAAGAAGAATATAATGGGTTAAACACTCATATTTAGGTTATCCAAAGCTAATTCATATAGAGTGGTTTACATTTTATGGTTAAAGAAGAACTAAACATTTTTAAAACGTTTCCAAAATGTTCAGGAGATGTTCAGATTTAATTCTTGGTCTCTCGACAAAATGCTTCCTTTGAAAACGTCCGGAAGTCTGACTTCCTGTTCATGCTTTGCCATTTAAAGGGCAATGTAGCCAATCACCTTCAGCTAAAACAGGAAGTCAAGCGGTTCTCTTACCAGCAAAAGCACGATGGATTTCTTTCTAAACAGAGTTTACTTTTGGACAAGATACAAACAGTTGTTTCAGAAAGAAAATGAGATGTATAGACAAAATAAGTAAACGTCGTGCGCCTGATAGGATGGCAAATATTAAAATGAGTGGCTTCAGTTCAGTGACTGCTGAAAGTATTCGGAGAACCTCATTTGTTAACCATGCGAGACAGTAACTGAAGCACTTCTGCTCTTCCTCTGCAGTATTACTCACCACTAGTCATGTGAGAAACTTTAGCCAGTTTCTTCATGACATTATCCAGCCTGGATTGAGTGCTGTCCATCTCATGAGAAAAGTCATCCAGCATTCTGAAACGGGCCACACACACAGTCAGAATCCATTCAGAAAGATTAGAGGTCTGTTGACTTTGGGCCAGGAGCAGGTCAGGTTTTCATGTACAACTTTGTGTTCTGGTTTCATTTAAGATCAAAGCTTTACACATATATGTGTAAGTGTGTGTGTGTGTATATATATATATATATATATTTCATATAAATATAATTACATTAATAGAAATTATATTCAAAATATAAATGTAATAGAATATATATATATATATATATATATATATATATATATATATATATATATATATATATATAGAATTTATATATATTATTTATTTAAAAATTAAATTTATAAATTATATTTAATTGATATCAATCTATCCACACACACTATAAAAAGTATATATATATATATATATATATATATATATATATATATAGAGAGAGAGAGAGAGAGAGAGAGAGAGAGAGAGAGAGAGAAACAAATGTATACTATATTATACATACATACATAATATTTATATACATACATACATAATATTTATATATATATATATATATATATATATATATATATATATATATATATATATATATATATATATATATATATATATATATATATATATATATATATATATATATATATATATATACATACACATTTTATATTAGAGACAGGGTGATGAAGCCAATCAGTATATGATGATAGAATACATAATTTAAATTATATATATTTATAACATTTTTAAAGTGTAGAAATATATTAAATTGATATCTATATACACACACAGACACACACACACACTAATAATTCAAAAATAAGATTTTTATTTTATTTTATATATAATTTATTCTATTTAATTTTTGGATACATTTAGGATATTTAGAAAACTTATATATCAATTTATATTATTATAATTATATTAATATAATATTTATATCAACATTTTATTACATATATATATATTTTTTTATTATTATTATATTATTGAATAATTAGTATGTGTGTATATATCAATTTAATCACGTTTAATCGAATCCAAGATAAAAGTTTGTATTTACATAATATATGTGTGTACGGTGTATAACTATTATGCATATACAGTATAAATACACACATTCATATATTTAAGAAAAATTTGCATGTATATATATCTATATCTATCTAGATTATAATATATTTTATATATAAACACATTTTTCTTAAATATAAGGTCCTTCTCAAAAAAGTTCATTATTTTCCATAATGTAATGATAAAAATTAAACTTTCATATATTTTAGATTCATTGCACACCAACTGAAATATTTCAGGTCTTTTATTGTTTTAATACTGATGATTTTGGCATACAGCTCATGAAAACCCAAAATTCCTATCTCAAAAAATTAGCATATTTCATCCGACCAATAAAAGAAAAGTGTTTTTAATACAAAATAGTCAACCTTCAAATAATTATGTTCAGTTATGCACTCAATACTTGGTCGGGAATCCTTTTGCAGAAATGACTGCTTCAATGCGGCGTGGCATGGAGGCAATCAGCCTGTGGCACTGCTGAGGTGTTATGGAGGCCCAGGATGCTTCGATAGCGGCCTTAAGCTCATCCAGAGTGTTGGGTCTTGCGTCTCTCAGCTTTCTCTTCACAATATCCACAGATTCTCTATGGGGTTCAGGTCAGGAGAGTTGGTAGGCCAATTGAGCACAGTAATACCATGGTCAGTAAACCATTTACCAGTGGTTTTGGCACTGTGAGCAGGTGCCAGGTGCTGAAAACGAAATCTTCATCTCCATAAATCTTTTCAGCAGATGGAAGCATGAAGTGCTCCAAAATCTCCTGATAGCTAGCTGCATTGACCCTGCCCTTGATAAAACACAGTGGACCAACACCAGCAGCTGACATGGCACCCCAGACCATCACTGACTGTGGGTACTTGACACTGGACTTCAGGCATTTTGGCATTTCCTTCTCCCCAGTCTTCCTCCAGACTCTGGCACCTTGATTTACGAATGACATGCAAAATTTGAGCGACAGTCGAGTGCTGCTTCTCTGTAGCCCAGGTCAGGCGCTTCTGCCGCTGTTTCTGGTTCAAAAGTGGCTTGACCTGGGGAATGCGGCACCTGTATATACTTGATTTTGAGTAATGAACCAGGCTGGGAGTTTTTAAAAGCCTCAGGAATCTTTTGCAGGTGTTTAGAGTTAATTAGTTGATTCAGATGATTAGGTTAATAGCTTGTTTAGAGAACCTTTTCATGAGCTGTATGCCAAAATCATCAGTATTAAAACAATAAAAGACCTGAAATATTTCAGTTGGTGTGCAATGAATCTAAAATATATGAAAGTTTAATTTGAAAATAATGAACTTTTATCACAATATGCTAATTTTTTGAGAAGGACCTGTACATGATGTGTGTATTTTTACTGTATATGCATAATAATTATACACCGTACACACATATCGTATGTAAATACAAACTTTTATCTAGGATGCGATTAATCATGACTAATCGTTTTGACAGCACTGTTATATATCCGAAAATGTCTAAACAAATTTTCCAATAGGCGCTATATTTACATATAAATCGCATAATCTTCCGCCATTGATACTTGCTGTGATAAATGCTGCCAGTATAGATCTAGCAGAAACAAAAGCGGAGTCATATCAATTGTGAAACGGTTTCCATGTGATATTAGTAGAAAGGAAAATGGTCTCAGGCAATCAGATTCAAGAACCAGAACTGTTGTGAGTGTATACAGACACACACACACACAGATTTTCAACCTGACTTTACCAATTTTGAAGTGACTTACACAGCTTGCTCATCCAGCTCTTGGCCGATCCTTTGAGACATGTTCTTCAAGACGCCAATAGTTCCCGACACTAACTCTAGCTGCTCATCCTGCTGTTCTGCTATTAGCTGCCATGCACACAAACACAAATAAAACACACTATCCTGATAAGTACTCATAAATACTGCAGAAAATGCTAACCAAGTGATAATCACCTGTTAATTGTGGTATGACGTATTTCAGTTATTTTGTCAATACATACATGTTGTTGGGTCTGTTGTTCGTCAATGAATTGTGAGTTTGCCGTGTGCAGCTCCTTGTCCAGTCTAGTGTACTTATCAGCACTGGGTTGCCAGATTGGGCCACGAGACCCACCATCTCCTATTAAAGTCTAACATGGGAACAACAGATGTCATGAGGTGATGCGTGATACACAAACTGTAAAATCATAATCTGACACTTACTTCAAGTTAAGTACAAACCTGTCGATTTTTCCTCTCTGATACTGTAACGGCCATTGGACTAGTCATATGATCTTTCATCTCCTGTAAAATGAAAATCCATAAAATATATTAATCTATCACAGCAGGTGCTGCAGATGTGAGGTGTCCACCTGACTTTAAAGAGCTCAAGAATATATTGCTATTATGTGTTGGTGTGAGCGATAATATAGTTATCATTCTTGATGTGAACGGGCTTTCAGTCTATCCTATCTACTCACTCTGACTGTTTGCCTTGTGCTAGTGATGAAGGCTTTCCTCTTGGCCAACTCCACTGCATCAAGATTGAACTTCTTTGGATTGGCCTCCACAATACTTGAATACTAGGTTAAGGCTACAACCAACATTAAACATCAGAGGCACGTCAAGTCCAAACATAGGCTACCAGAAACAAAAGGATATTGATAGTCTCATCCAAGTCCTCCAAGTCCCATTCAATGGACCGCAAACTGTTGCGCAGCTCATTGGTGGTCCAGTCCACCTCCTCCTTGCTGGCTCCACCCGGGTCCTGTAGCAGCTCCATCCATCTCTGATGAAGCCCTTGGGCCGTGTTCACGGCCTTCTGCACCTCTCTAAGCACCAATCAATCAAAACACTTTATTAAAGTGAAGAACAGTGACAATGGTAATATCCTGTTCGGCGCATTATAGCATTTCAGTCAGTTTGGGGTATACTACCATTATAATTCAATATTTTGGGCAGTATCATATGGAAATATACCATGGCACTTTGACAATGATATTTACATCATTGCACTCCAAAGTCCATGTCCATAAAAAAGTGGTAATAGCATGGTACATTTTTGTAATATAGCATAGAGCAGATGTTTGGTACCATACACCAATACCACTTAAAAGTAAAAACAATAAAGATATCGATTTAATGGCATGAAATAATAGTAAAGGAAATCGATAATTACTGTTGCCATGGCAACAAGATAACGATCTTACTGAAACAGCTGCTTTAAGCGGTATCACAACCTGTGAAAAGTGTTCATACGCAATACTAAAAATTGTAAACTGAACAGTTTATTCACAGGAAAACACTTATATAGTTAATAATCCGATTCCCCCGAAATCGATATATGATATCCCCCCACAGTAACCGACCTAAACCATAATAAACTCACCCTTTAACCACGAAAAACGGATCTTCCATCGACATGTTGGTGCTCAGATGAGTCGACTCTTATGCGAAAATATCATGCTCTTGATCGCGGCTGGTTTTCTTAAACAAAGGAGAGCGCTTGATGTGTTGTTTACATGTGGGACGGAGCCCGGATCCGCTCAGCCGCCATTGCTCGGCGGAATCACATCCGGGTCCTTCAGCGTCTAGACACACGCGCGCACAAGAGCCTCCCGGTAAATAAACACCAGCGTGGGTTGTTTTGGTTTGTTGCAATAAAAGAACAAAGCAATATTGATCCAGAATGCACAGATATGTTAACACGTGTATAACATCATGTTTAAAAGTATAAGCGACAATTGTTTATTTCAGACACCGCTGTATACGGAGTAAACACCTCTATATTTCCCATACAATGTTGCTTTATTATTATTAAATACCACAATAGTATATTTTAATATTACTATCACTATATTACTATTACACTATTATATAAATTGTATCATTATAAATAATAACAACAACAACAGTGACCATCAATAATAGGCTATTATTATTGGAATAATAATTATTATTATTATTGATAGAACTATGGTATTGTGGTGATTATGATGGTAATACAGGTGTGGTAAAAAAAAAAAAAAAGGTGTGGGGTTACAATTTTGTAAACATTTTATTACATAGTAGGCCTACCTTATGAAAGTAACAAGGCCATCTGATACCACACTACTGGCAACTACTTTTATTTACTTTTCTACTTTTCTTTGATTCGGTATGCCTACATTAATTAAATACCTCAGGTCTATTCTCATATATTAAACATTACAATAAATTAATAATAATATAATTTGAAACCACCTACAATAATCAAAAATAAACCATTGATTGGTTTCTGTAGCTATGCACCTCGTCTGCCTACTAAAACACCGTGCTTCATACATTATTCATCACAGCTCGCTGCATTCTCATTAGTTGACTATCTACACCAGTGCTGTCCACTGGTAAGAGGACATTGTGTATGATGTAAAACCAGCTGGAAACACTTCAGCTCGCTTTAGTACGTAAAGCTGCATAAATTATTAATCAACTCTGGTTTTATTTATAGTATCAGTTGCAATTTTCCCATCAACACGCGGAAATGACAGAAGAATTAGGAATTGATTAGATAATATGCATGATCCACGTTGAATGAGCTCGTTTAACTGGAATCCAGTAACAGCAAAACAGCTGAATGCTGTTTATAGTTTTTTTCCCTTCATATTCTTGTCTATCAATGATGCATTCATAATCTGAATTGCGGTTTGAAGCACTTGAAACCAAGGATTTCACTAAGATAGTGTGCGGTAGCCATGGCTGTGATCGTTTATATTTAGATAAACGATCTCTGAACGTGTCTTACGTCATAGCCCGCTCTTCCTGTCAGGTTTGTTTATGACCCACATCTTAATGCAGGGAAACTCACAAAACCAACGTACAAGGATTAGGCCTATAATCAAACATTAGATACATATAGCCTAACGAAAGTATCGCCAACACGATTCATTATCATCAGGGTAAAATCTCCCGCATTGTAGTTCATGAGTAGCGGCTAACTGTTTCTTCAAACAAAACATTGCCCTTCCCCCCACTAACAGCTCCATTCACATTTGCCCAGACACCGCAATGGATTTGCACAATAGAGTCATGTGACACGACTGTAGCAGACAAACCATTACATCAGTCGAGGAAGTCAGTTGAAAAAATTAAAGGGGAAGTAACGGTTTTCTTCTTTTTATAAAACAAGAAGAGATTATATGTGGTAACTGTGTAATACTAATAATACATTAATGTATATATATATATCAAAATATCTATTTAGAAACTGAATGTATGAAATAACGATCCTACCCCAAAAAAGCCCAGTGACATGTAAAAACATGTTTTACTTCCTTGTATATGTCGAATGTGGCTTGTTAATCGATTCTATTTACTTATGAAAACGATATTGTGTTTTAAATATAGTTACGCTTAATTATATAAGTCAAAAAAGCTAAATATATACAACAAAAACAAAAATATCTGTGTGTTTTAGCTTGAAAACATTTCTTTCCCTTTAAACAGTTCTCCCACGTTAGTATTTAAATATGACTCATCGCCATAGCGCTCTCCCATTGGTCCTCGCCTATTTGGCGGGGTGTGATTCACAACGGTGGCAGAACCCAACCGGAGATGTGATTGGCTAGTGTAGTCGCTGACGCTGAAGTATAAAACCGAGTTAAAAATAGAAACGGTCTCATTCCTCCCTAGATCATTGTCGGGTGCAGAAGAGAATGTGTGAGGTAATGAAATCTCCTACACTCACCCAATAACACCTATATTGTGTTTTGTGAATGAGAATGAGGCTTGTGTCAACAAAACAAGGGACGATTTGATCTACAGGAGGGGAAAGTTATTGGCCGTTATTTACGAACGTGTTTCTACATCGCTGGCCAATTCACAGTAACGTTTTGAGGAGAACCCCGAGAGGAAATCAAACGTGAAACGCTCGGCGAACTTTGTACCGTTTGTGAACTTTAGCGTTTCGACTCTAGCCATGGAATACAAAGTGGAAGCCCACCGGATTATGAGTATTTCCTTGGGGAAAATCTACAACTCACGCATTCAACGAGGCGGCATTAAATTGCACAAAAACCTCCTTGTATCGCTGGTCCTTCGCAGCGCGCGCCAGGTCTATCTGAGCGACTACTACAGCGGCGCGTGCCTGAACGCTCAAGGCGAACGCGAAGGGAACGAATGGGACATTATGGATTCAGAGCGGGAGAAATTCCCTCCCTCTACAACGGAATGTGACCAAGCAGAAAGCCCAGAGGAACCTCAACCGAGTAAACAGCCCGAGACGAGCGAGAAAGAGCGGGAATGTCGCGAAAACGACGACGAGGTGAAATTAGACCAGGCGGATTGTACTTCCACTTTACAACAAGAGCAAAACCTAAACTCTTCGTTGGACCCTGTTGGTAACGTTTCATCTGAAACACAACCGGAAACCATTAACGAACCTACGGAGAGTCCCTCAGACAGTACAGTAGCAGAACGTCAGTCAACGCCTGTAGCGAACGGGGAATCACATCAAGCACCCAAAACGCACGTTTGTTCAAACAGGAAAAGAAGCGCGGAGGAGTCGGAAAGTGGCGATTCGCCTCAAAAAAGGACCAAAGTTGCTTCCTCAAACGCTACAGAGGACGAGGAAGGCGAGAAGATGGACACAAGTAACGTGTCCAACCTCATAACGATATTTGGTTCCAGTTTCTCAGGACTTCTCAGCAAAGACAGCGCTAAACCTGAGGCTGAGGCTGAAGATAGTGGTCAAATCTGCTGCGACCAAATGCTGAAGAGCCTAAACCCTTGGAGTACTGCGATAGTAGCTTTCTAACTGTATTGTACTGTACTACTTATCCGGGTTGCCCTGCGTTCATTGGTAACACGTGGTCAGGCCTGAGCTCAACATCGTAGTGTGGGACTTCCCAGCAAAGCACGAGTGGCGCTACCAAAGTACAAGCTCAGTTTGGCCTGCGAGATGTCCGGGCATGCCTTTTCTAGTGAAGGAACTATCTGAATGCTGGTGCTACTTCTTGGGATTACAGTTCTTGAAGTGTTGAACTCTATTCAGACAATTCAAAAGCCATGTGAGCGAGAGGGGTATTACAACATATGCAAACGTGTCATGAAGGTCAATATTACGTTGTCACCGAACTGATTCACGGTCGAACACACCAAACTTGACTGTACGAGGTTTAGGCCACTGTTTTAATGTCTTTGTTTTATAAAGACCTGTACATTATGTAATATTTGAGTGTGTGTATATATTGCTTCATGTCGCATTCTGAATCTATGTATTTTGGTATCATGACAATTTACGTGGTGCTCACGTATTAAAAAATGTGAAATGACGCATTGTTTCTGTCCTTTCTTTTCACGAGTGGAAAAGTTGAGAACGTGACAAGTCACATGACTAGAATGACACCTTATACACCTTTATGCAAATTATAAGAATAGTTAGAAAAAACTGCTTAATTAAAATTCCAGCCCTAGGCTGTTTTCAAGATTGCAAAGGTGATATAACTTTAAAGATGTGATTTCCATACATTAATAAAGATTAGTAAGATTCTAAATAGTAAATGTATAAATATTTAATATATAATAGACTATTTCAGTCAAATTGCACTTTGAGTGTAATCTCTAAAATATATAAAGATGTATTTTATAAATAGCATAAAACTATTCCATTATTACAAATGGCAATTAATTGGTCAATGGGTGTGGGAACCATGAGCTTAACACACTTGATTCTGAATATAAGAGTCAATGATATACAATTTAGAGTTGGTATTTAAAATGCAGCTTCCTCAAAGAGAACTATTCAGCTGGTCCAAAGTGATCTGACAAGTTTAAGAACAAGCATGCTCAGCTGCTGTTCCACTGCAATACTACAGGCAATTTTTACTGCATGTTGTAAAGAGAGCTATTGTGCCCCTAAAGCATGTGTGGTATGCAGGGTTCAGTTTCAGCACAGACTGCTGTCTCTTCTCCCAGGGCCTGTCTTTGGTCCCAGGCTATTCAACATGACATGCCTTTTCCTAAAAGAGAGAACAGTCATAATAGAATCACTGATGTCTTTCACTATACCGTCAACTTTTTTTCATGCAGCAACATCACTTGAGCAGTCTTACATTATTAATAGACATGATTTATAATTTACAATGACCAAAGGACTTAATGCTCAAAAAGCGTTTCATTTTATACAAGTAATTATGGAGAAATGTACTTAATTCACTGGACAAGAAAGCAGTCGTTATGATAAGTGAAATATGAATGCATTTACAGTCAATACAAAAACTATCATAATCATAAATATGACAAGGCTACACTTGCGGGTTAGCTTACGCACGGTCATAGAAAACCTTCAGAAAATGTTTAAAATGTGATTTCCAGGCCTGAAAAAGTCTATAAACGTATAATTTAGCATGTAAAATATAATTATTACAATGATAATATATAATCTCTGATAGAATATTTTAAAATCCTTCTCCAGTAAACATAAATTCATTTAAATTCACTGGTGAAAAAGGTGTGGGAGGAAATTGTGTTCACACTTTAAAAAGCTGAGCATTGTCCGAAAGCTGACATTGGCTCCAGCAGAACCAGCTTGGTGCCCGGTGTGGCCGCATTCTTTCACACAGACATGGGCAGCTATTGATAGATACATTCCCTCGAGAAAGACCAGAAGGCAAGAGTAAAGCTGCTCTCTCGCACTGCTCGTTTGAGAAATGTGGGTCATTCAAATCCCGGCCATGGCCAAGTCAGCTGACCACACCAGCACAGAACAGCAACAGAGCTGGAGCAGATGACGAGGGCGTGGCCTGACGTGTAACTCTTGGCTGCGGTGGACTTTTCCTCAAATTTCTGCAGTTCCTTTAATAGCGTAATACCTAAAGTTATCACTGATATTGGGAAGTCCAATCCAAAATCAACATATGGATTTAAAAACGCTTGTCGCAAGTGATGCAACATCACTGGCTGTTTCACAAACCATGCTTAAACACAACCAGCTGTCCTCTCCTGACTGGCCTCTCGCTCCTGCATTCCTCTGTCCTGGAAGGAAAGGGGGTGGGGGTGGGAGGAAAAGAGCAAAGTTGTGAAAACGTTTCCTGCCGGAGAGCATATGGGTCTGGAATGTTGAGTCAAAAGCAGAGAAATGTAGCAGGAATGTTGATCTGATTTAAGTTTTGGTAAATTATCAGGTAATGGCATGGCAGATCACTGTGATTGCACCAAATGATGCAAAAATATTTTTTTAATTTTCTGATAATTTTTTTTTTTTTAATAATTCCTAAGGATTCTGAATTATTGTTATGCTGTTGCTCGGGTGCTCTGGTGGGTAATTACTAGGCCATTTATTTGCACTAAAATTTGGGCTAAAACTTTAAAATGTGCTCAACTGAAACCATACCAAAGTTTTCGCAAAGTCGGACTAAAAGTGCTGTCTGATTAGCGAAATCTTGCAGCCGAAAAGATCCATTGTCAAGTATAGTGTTGCATGAAGCACCACTCACACAGAAGCCACTTTCAAACCAAGCAACTTTCTGTTGGTCAACCAAGCAAATTCATTGAACTTGTTGTGAAATCTGTGCACAAACCTTTCGCCCCTTACAAGAAATTCCAGTTTGTGTGGATTCCTATTGAAATGACTGGAATTTGCCCCAAAAATTACTACACAACAAATGTGACCGCAAATATTTTATTGTACATTGTGTCATGTATACTTAGATTGACATAAGACTATAACAAACCATGTAAAGACACGTTATGATATTTTAGTCCATTGATATCCTACCTACTACTTTTTAAAACCAATTTATCAAGCAAAAATCAACAGTATGAACCTTTAGAAGTGTAACATCAAAACCAAAGTTCAATACTTTGGTATTTAATAGTATTAGCACTATTAAAAGTAATACTCGACTTGCTAATTAGCAACGCTCATATAATGGCTGTGAACAACAAAAAAGCAATAAAGATAAGATGTCAAGGACTGTTTTAGGTGTATAGGTGATTTATTGTGTGCTAAGAGCCATGCCATGTCCCTGTCTAACATGGTCAGTCCCATAGAGCAGGGCAGAAAGATGCCTGAACAAAACACCCGTCTAAATACAAGTAGAGACAAGAGTTCTTTTGTTCGAAGCAAACAGAAAGTCAGGAAAACTTTTGACCACTCATTCAGCAAGATGGATATCTGCTCATTGACGCTGGAGTGTCCCACAAAGCATTTCGTCAATGATCTCATCAGTCTCCATAATGCTACTCATCCACCTAGAGTAAACTGGTATTTAAACCGTATTCCTCCTAAACTACCTGAGGGGTTGGGCGACAAGTGTGAGAATAATCTCACAAACCAATACGTGAACTCTCCCATATTCATGCGACAGCTTAAAGGAGTTATTGTCCATTCAAATCAGCTTTGTGCGTGCAGGAATTACCGAACCTAATCAGAAGCCTTCAAAACACTAGCAAACCATCAGTCATCTGCCAAAAGATCAGAGATTCTTCCTGTATTTTCTATATTGAGATCGAGTAATGACAAAATATGGCACCACCATATCTAAGATTAGGCAGTTTATGCAAAATAAACCGGGAAACTACAGCTCTAGTGTGCAATAAAACCAAACGGGGAACTGAAAGTCGTAACCGCAAAGCAGTTAGAACTTTGAAACTGGTCTACAATAACCCCCCCCCCCAGAGGAAAATCACAAAGACAATTCGGCAGTGATCTTTTCAAGGAGGGGAGAGAGAAAGAGCCCTCGCTATGGCCCCGCTATTCATTCCATTTGACCCCTGCCGGAGCCCAGACAAACTGAAGTCTTTGTTTATCTTGGGAAACTGGCAGAGGACAGGAGGGGAAAAGGATTTGGGTGGGGGAGGGTGCCGAGGATTGGAGGAGGAGGTGGTTGTTGGAGGGAAAATGGGACCGGGGGAGGGGTATCCTGGGAAAAATGCCAGCATGGGATCAGTGACAGGGCCGGGCTTCCTGAAACAGGAGCAGCCTGGGATGGTGAAGGAAGGGGGTGTTGTCGTAGAGTTGTGGGGTTGGGGGGAGGGTCCACCTTGAAGGACCGGACCAGAAGACCAGAGACGAACTACACGCGCAAAACGTCACATTGATGTATGTTTCCTTTTGGGCGTGGGGTCGTGTTTAATTGCAGTTCCCAAAAGCTTTATAGACTCTACAAACGAACAGCAAACAGTCATGGAACTGATATGTGAGGCTTTTGCAATGACAACAGGCCTGAACGTTTAGGTGTCTCCTCAAACGCTACACGCTGGGGCATGTTGAGAGCAAAGGAAGCTTGGGACAATTAGAGCAGACAGATGGCCGCTATGAGAAAAAAGGCTGGTGTACCTTTCTCATGCTTTGTTGTTACAGGAGGGTCATATGTCCCAACAGGAGCCGTGCTGTAGACAGATCTGAAAAAAGTGAGAAATATCATGTTAGTCAAACATGAACACACACACACAGACACACACACACACACTAAGGCTACGTTCCCACTGTCAGTGCAAATCCAAATCCACAACCTTGTTTCTGCAGCAACTTTCAGCTTGCTCCTACAACAACGTCTGACGTTTGTGTTTTACGTGGCATGAGAAAGTCACAAGCTTAAAACGGATTTTTGCCATTCACACTTGCTAAATCTGATCTGATATGCAACAAAAATCAGATCTGGACTGACAGACTGAAGGAGGCTTGATTCCTTTCGAATGATCACTGATTTGTAACTAGATTGTTTTATAAAGACGTAAAACTCGCCGCTATTCATCTAAGTGGTTGCCAGGGTGTTGCTATGCAGTGGCTTGGGTGTTTTGAATTATTCTAGCAGGTTGCTAAGTGCTAGGGTGTTCGGGGTGGTTGCCAACCAGTGTATGTGAGCGGAGTGGAGTGGGAGCGGAGCGGCGTGATTTTGAATGAAGTGAGGGGCGGACTTCTTAAAAGTCTGAGCTGGGGGTTTGTGGGTTTTACTCGCATTCGAGAGCGCTCCACTACCGCTCCATCACGAGTACATTTCATGGCAAGAGTCCATATAACTGCATTTTTAGCCAGAACTCACATTTAAACACATTTAACTAGCTTGATACAGACGGATCGCTCAAATCAGAAATAATGTAAAGGTTATGATGACGGCGATGGACATGAGCGGGATGTTACAGTTCAAGGAATTTTTTTGTACCTTCTACTGAATATGATCGGGTGAAAGCACAGTTTAATTTCGCACGTATGTTCTAAATATTCAGACTGGCAGCCTGGCATGAGTTTTTTAAAGCGACCGTTATTATAAAATGACGTGTTCTAATTTCCATGGTAACACATCAAACTTGACACATTGTTTTATTTTGTATTAATTTTTATACAAAATACTTACTTACTAAATTAAATACATGCAAGTGAAATCCTTATGGTTTAAAAAAAAAAATATATATATATTATATGTTTGTTGATCTGTAAAGTTATCACGGGCTGTGGTGTCCGCGCCACCATTATGTGTTTACAACACTGACGGAGCCTGCTGGAGTTACAACACAAGATCATCCACTTCTCCTGATATAGGGTGAATTCAAGGTGACTGGGACAGTTTTTGGCATTGCGATGACTTTGGAAAAGTGTCCCAATCACCATGAATTCACCCTATGTGACATTACGTGAGGGAACAGAGTAGAAAATGGTTGTGTTAGTTGATCGGTAATGTTATCACGGGCCATTATATGTTTACAACACTGATATCTTGCTGTTATATATATATTATATATACTATATTTAGTTTTTGCTGATATTTTTGTGGTTGTGTAATGTAATTTGAAGTGTATGGAACCTAAAATAAACATAAAAAGACACTGAGCTCAGTCAGTCTCTCACTCACTCAGTCTTTGGCTCTGCGCTAGTCAGCGCGTTGAATTTGGCAGTTGACCACTGAGTGTTCTAATCACACCAGTGTGATCGTACGCACCAGGGACCAGCCTAGAATGATCACACGGGTGTGATTGTACATGTCAAAGGGTTAAAAGGTAGCAGTTATTCACACATGCAATCGCTCTCTCTAATGCATTCAAACTAATCTTACAGTGCTTATCTGTTTACATTTATCTGTATCTGATTTTGAATTAGCAGAAATCTGTAATGAAGTGACCCGTAGATAAAATAACTGATGAAAAAGTACTATTTTCATCTTTCCAAACAAAATTTGCATTGCAATAAACTACGTTAAAACTATATCCTATTGTTTTTTCTTTTTTTTGCAAGATGGAACGCTGTTTCTGATATTAGTGAGTGAGGAGTGGAGCGGAGAGTGGGAAATGGTGAACCCGGAGCGGAGCTGGAGCGGAGTGATTATTGAATGCTAAGAGCGTGGAGGGGAAATAGCTGTCACTCCACTCCACTCACATACTCTGTTGCCAACACATTGCTATGCAGTTGCTATGGTGTCCTGAATGGTTTTGACTAGGTTGTTCTGGGAAACTGCCAGGGTGATGCTATGCAGTTAAGACACTAAAGTGTTTGATGAGGTTTCAGCATAGTTTCTAGGGTGTTGCTATGTTATTGCTAGGGTGATCTGGCCTGTTGCCAGGACATTACTGTGCAGTTGCTAAGGTGTTCTGTTTGTAGCTTGTTTTTTGTGTGGTTGCTAGGGTGTTGCTATGTGGTTGCTAAGATGCAAGTTTAAAACTATGGAATCCCATGCCTGCCTGAGAGTAGAAGATAGTCCACACTTTTTTCTTCTAGAGTGAGTTTTGCACCTTTTCTCCTGTTGTAAATATATGGAAGAATATGGAAAATGTAAATAAGAAATAAAGTCATATTGTGAGACAAAGTATTGTCACATCTGGGAGAAATAAAGTCACAATTGTGAGATCACATTTACCTTATTTTTGACCATTTAGGAATGGTTCTATTGTCTACTTGTGTTTAAATGCTTTAAAAGCTCTTTTTGAGCCCTGACCACAAAAAAAATAGGAAGTATAATTTTTTTTGCATGGGTAAAAATACCTTTGTAGTTTTCTCACTGGGTTAGTTCCTTGAAATGGTCAAAGTTCAGTTTAGAGTTAAGGGAAATATTCTTCAGAGGACTTTTTATTTGCTCACCATGACTCACAAAAAAGTTCAATAAACAGGACACATCTAAAAGTGTTATGAAGCAGAGTGATTTTTGTTGTTGTTCAGAGACTAAATCTTACGTCTACAGTTCAATTTGTCCTTAAAAGTATTGAATATCATAAATATTCCTTGATTGGAACTTTGCCTCTGGGTTGTAATGACATCACAGAAACATCTATTTCTAAATAAGTCCAAAAATCAAGGTCAGAACCACCGGTTTTCTTGGTTTTGACGCAACAGTAAGTGTTTTTGTGTGGCAAAAGTTTCTAGGGAGACAAAACAAGCTTCGTGCCGGAGAGTCAAAGTGGCTTAGTAACCAACAGCAGCTGCCACAACAATAAACACAAAGGAGCTCGCTGCATAGTTTTACAGTAATTTGTCCCATTCATGAAAACATAATTATCTGAACTTTATCAATAAAAATGGTGCTAAATATATACTCACTACTCTTATGAAACTACTCTTATGGGCGACTTTGGTTGTTGTTTGAAATTGGGTCAACTCTTTTTGGAGTTTAGTAATGAAAACTATCGGTACTCTTTGTCAAAACAAAGAAAACATTGTACTGCAGTGCTTAGCAACAATTCAGTAAATGGATCTCCATCCAGGCAGCGAGCGGCTACACCTATTATAAGACCGTATGCCGTATGGAAACAGTGAGAATATAAAGGATACCTTTTTCTCTCTCTGGCCTGCTACTGAGGAAACTCCAAACATTTGGACTCTGTCAGGAGCAGACAGTTTTTGCTTCTGACTTGGCGACTGTTTCTAAAGTGAACCAAACACAGGAGAAACAATGTGATCCTGATAGGAATAAAGGTTAGATTAGTACCAAAAGGGTTTTTACAGACAAAAGCCACAGCAGAAACAGTTCTCTAGTTCTCAAATACCTAAGAACCATATTTAGCTAAATTGATAAGGAGGGACTTTGGTGAACCTAAGGTCTTGCAAGTAACCAACCAATGAAGAACCCTTTTAAAAGGTAGTTTACCCCAAAATAAAGATTTGGTCACCTTTTACTCACCTTTATGTTGATCCAAACCAGTATGACTTTCTTTGATCTGTGGGAAACAAAGACAGACATTTAGGAGAATGATCACGCTGATCTTTTCCATACAATGAAAGTCAATGCAGATGGCCGCTGTATTTTTTAGGAGATAACGCCTCAAATTTTGGTCTATTCCTCTAAAGTTAATGATTTGCTTGTTATAATTGTTCAACGACCTTACTTCCCTGGCCTCAAGAGGTGCACTAGCGAACGGACGCTACAGACTGACTTCTTTAGTGTCCTTGTTAGCGTCCTTTCCATGCCAGAGACACAGATTCGAATCCTGCTCAAAGCGGGTTGAGTAGAACTGGAGGGGTTATCTTGGTGCCGTGACCCGGATGAGAGTTAGGTTTAGGGGGGTGAGTGTAATGGAGGCCAGCTAGTCAGAGCTGTGTGAGTAAAACAAACTCCCCTGGTTTCAAGAGGTGCATTAACGACAGACGCTAGAGACTGAGGTCTTTAGTGCTCTTGTTAGTGCGCCCACTTCAAATGGTGGAGACACAAGTTTGAATCCTGCTCGGAGCAGGTCGAGTAGAACCGGAGAGGTTGCATTGGTGCTGTGACCCAGATGACAGTGAGGTTTAGGGGGGTGAGTGTAATGGAGGCCAGCTAGTAAGAGCTGTGCGAGTAAAACCCACTTGCCTTAAAAGGTGCACTAGCGACAGATGCAATAGGGTGAGGTCTTTTTGCATCCTTGTTAGTGTGCACAGCTCCCATGCTGGAGACACTAGTAGCGGGTCGAGTAGAACCAGAGGGGTTTGTGTATGTGCTTTTGTAATTTTTTTGAGCTGTATAGCTCCTGTTCTCATTCGCTTGCATGTATGGAGAAGAGCAGAAGAGGAACATCTCCTGATGTGAAGAATGGGTGGGTAAAAAAAAGTTAAATTATTCTTTAACATATTAAGAAAAAGGACACTAAAGAGGGGACACCATGTCGTCTCTTTCTCCTGTCGTAGACCAAAATGTTCTTATCTCATTCAACACCTGCTCAGAACGAGCGCCACCCTTTAACTACCCCATCCAAACTATCAAATGAACCGTTAATGTAATTTCTCATACACGTTTTGACCATCACATCTGAACTAGATGGAACATATGTCCAAGACCCTACAGGATTTACTTATGACATAGACGTAAAAGCCAACATTGATTTTAACCCCTCTTAGATGTGTTTCCCACAGTGCTTGGCAGTCCAGAGAGTCACGCAATCCCGTTCATTAGCCTCCTCCTCTAGTGACCCGCAGGAGGCCAGCAGATTACGGCTACACAGCCCTGCTCGCCGCGATTTCCTGCTACATGCCAAGTCAACAGATGCCTAAGTAGACTAGCGGATTTTATATGCAAGACCCAGACTGAGCCAGAGAGCGGAACCTTACAGCAAGAGCTCAGGCTGAAAGTTGATCACAATTAGGAAATCCTGTGCCACCCACTGGGGCTGATGGTGCCACTTTAAAAATAAAGTTGCGTGCTGGACAGTTGCTGCGTACAGCAGAAAAAAAGTGATGGCTTTTCTTTGACATGTGATAACATAGAAAAAAAACATGGCATTGCCATGCTTTTGGACATGGTACAATGGTGATACCAAGGTATTCTTTGAAGTCATTAACAAAAAAGTACTAAAATGGACCATATTTTTTTACATGATACTATGGACATGTACCATGGTATTTGGATAGTTATAGCATGGTCATTAACAAAATCATATTAATATTATCAAGGTATTTTTTAATGATAACATTGTATTTTAGACATGGTACCATGGCAATCTCTTACAGAAAATACTATGGTATATTTATGGTATCACATGGTCCTGAAAGTCATGTGTTATGGTACTTCTAAGATTACATAATACATCCATGGTGCATGTCCAAACTAGCATGATAGTACCAAGGCACATGTGCAAAATACAATGGTAGTACCATGGTAACTGTTTAAAATACATTTTGGTACTTTTTTTTTTAATTAAATGCTTAATGATACTATAGTATTACAATGGTGTGCTAGACATGGTACTAAGGTATTGAAGTGCCATGTAAAAAGCATGGTTTACATATTTAAGTACCATGGTATTGTCATTGGATACCATGTTTTTGAACACTAATGTAAATACCATGGTATGTAAAAATCTCTGACAGGTCATTTACCATGGTTCCAGCACATTATATTCTGTAAGGATATCCAGTGGTGCTATGGCTAATAAGAATGTTTAGAAAAATGACAGTGTGTATAGAGGACAAATTGGGCAATAAAAGGCCAGATATCGTGTATGTGGAGCGGAAACAAAAGGTGGTGGAAGGGGGATGTCGGAGCAGAAGGGGAGATTTGGAAGGAACTGGGGGGTGGAGGTATTGGTGACGGCAGATGCTGCCCCAGCATGACTTCAGTGAATCTGTGGTAGGGGCTGTTTTTGGGGGGGAGGGGCTGTTGGCCTTGTTTGACATCAGCTGCAAATCTGGCCTGAGTGTGTATTCGTTTGTTTGTTTGTGGATGCATCCGCGTACGTGTGTGAGAAGGGTGAGGGTGTTGGAAAGGCATGTTTTTGTTTATGTCTTTGTGTAGTGTGGAGGAGGGGTGGTGCTACTGTATGTATGAAAAACATCCTTGAGTGATTTAATTTGATCTGTCAAGAACAGTAGCAGAATGAGTGTGTGTGCATGTGTGAGAAGATAGATATATAGATAGACAGAGAGACAGAAAGATAAAAAACAGATAGTGTAGACAGATTGATAGACAGACAGACAGACAGACAGACAGACAGACAGACAGACAGACAGACAGACAGACAGACAGATAGATAGATAGATAGATAGATAGATAGATAGATAGATAGATAGATAGATAGATAGATAGATAGATAGATAGATAGATAGATAGATAGATAGATAGATAGATAGATAGATAGATAGATAGATAGATAGATAGATAGATACAGACAGACAGATAGATAGCTAGATTGGAGACAGACAAACAGTTAGTTAGATAGACAGATAGACAGGCAGATAGATGATATACAGATAGATAGAGTGTAGACAGACAGATAGATAGATAGATAGATAGACAGGCAGACAGGCATAGATGATAGACAGATAGATAGACAGACAGAAACAGTTAGTTGGATAGACAGGCAGACAGACAGATAGATGATAGACAGATAGAGGGTAGACAGACAGACAAACAGTTAGTTAGATAGATAGATAGATAGATAGATAGATAGATAGATAGATAGATAGATAGATAGATAGATAGATAGATAGATAGATAGATAGATAGATAGATAGATAGATAGATAGATAGATAGATAGATAGATAGATAGATAGATAGATAGATAGATAGATAGATAGATAGATAGATAGATAGATAGGCAGACAGACAGATATAGATGATAGACAGATAAATAGATAGACAGGCAGACAGACAGATAGTTAGACAGGCAGACAGACATAGATGATAGATAGATATAGTGTAGACAGACAGATAGATAGATAGATAGATAGATAGATAGATAGATAGATAGATAGATAGATAGATAGATAGATAGACAGATAGTTAGATAGATAGACAGATAGATAGATGATAGATAGAAGACAGACAGAAAGCTAATTAGTTAGATAGAAGACAGACAGATAGACAGACAGACATATATAGATGATAGACAGATAGATAGAGTGTAGATAGATAGATAGACAGACAGATAGATATAGATGATAGACAGATAGATAGAGTGTAGACAGACAGACAGATAGATAGACAGACATACATATATAGATGATAGATAGAGTGTAGACAGACAAACAAACAGATAGATAGATAGATAGATAGATAGATAGATAGATAGATAGATAGATAGATAGATAGATAGATAGATAGATAGATAGATAGATAGATAGATAGATAGATAGATAGATAGATAGATAGATAGATATAGATAGATAGATATAGATAGATAGATAGATAGATAGATAGATAGATAGATAGATAGATAGATAGATAGATAGATAGATAGATAGATAGATTCTATCTCTCTATCACCCCTCCTATCTGTTTGTTCATAAGTCCGGAGCGGCGAGGACACTCTGTCCTATATTATTACCCTTGAAATTGCATAACCAGGACAGAAGTGGGGCAATGTTTGGAAGGGAGTGACACGAAACCTTGCTGATCCTCATGCTGCCCAGTGCAGCGAACAGCTGAGTGTGTTTATTTTGCTTCATTCAGTCTCAGTGTGTGTGTGTGAAGCTGTTGGCCCTGTATGGCGGTTGCTATTTTCGTAAACAGAGCAGAGAGAGAGAAACAGCATTAGGATGTTAGAGCAAGGATGTTTTAATGTCATTGTTGTGCGTCACAACCGTGCGTTGCATTGGTTCTAGCCGGAGGCACGACAGCGATCCGGACTCCTGAATTATACACACCTCAAAAATGATGCATGTCTCCCAGACATGCAGCAGAAACACAAACCTCACTGACTATCAGCATTAGCAATTACATAATAGCTCTCCTCCCACTACTTGCTATCAATAAAAAGACATTACCAGGTTTGTAATCTAACGTCAAAACAATCGCCACTCCCCCATAACCTTCAAAACAATGCAGCTTGTGAGAGAAAGGACAAGCTTGTTGACGACTGGTTGTGGAGACAGTCAAGAGCCCGAAGCAAAGGTGTGTTCCTATGAGGTGTCAAACTCCAAACTGGTTGAACGAGCACAAAACACATAATTGTGAGAGGTGAGCTCACTTTACGGTCATGTGGCTTGACCTGTATCATGGGTGCCACCCTTCTGCCATCTCATCAGTAGCAAATCATGTCATGTCATACTCGTCAAGTGATTGTTTTTATGTTCCACCACAGTTTTACTACTTTAGTCCAATACTCTCGTTACCAGTTTTTCAAGCATTACTAATAAACACACTCATCTGCATGTAGTTTCAGTCTATAGCTAATTCAGAAACTAGCAGTTTAGATTAGCTCTTCAGATTAGGTTGAAATACCTAGATTTGTGTTTATAGTTGGTTTGAAATCAACTATAACTAACTCTGATAAGATTAACAAAAGAAATTAGCTGGTTTACTTGCTAAAAATGTTAGCAAAACACTAAACTAGCTAGAAATGTTAGCTAAACACCTAACTAGCTAAAAATAACAGTAAACCATCAGTACTAAGTACTTTTACAAAACAATGGTTATTCGATTCATAAACTAGCAGTACTGGATCGCTAACTAGAACTAATTTTAAAGCTAGCTCTTCAGATAGCATAACTAGTTGGGTTAAATTGCAACAAACTTTTAAAACTGACGTAATATATTTTTAGATAATCTTGCTAATAAAGTTAGCAAAACATGCTAAGATGTAACCAACATTTGATCACTAAGAGATTTTCTTTTAACAAGTAACTTTTCTCCACAACAATCCCTTCTTTAGAAAAGGAGCTATTGTAGTACTGTGGTCATTTGGAGATATTTAGCAGACAAGAACCCCACAGTCTCGCCGGGGGGGTGGAAGAGATCGCAGTCGTCAAGCTGCGGAACAACAACAAACAAGAGTACTGAGGCGGGCCGATGCATTACCGTGTTTGTAGTTGCGTGAGGGGGAAAGTGGAATTAGCAACCCAAACAGTGTAATCACTCCGGGTGCTCCAGGCAGTGTGCGTTATTATTTCAATTACTCTAAGGGTTAGTGTGAGCCCTGAGGTACGCCAGATATTCGCCCTCCGACTGCTCTTCCTCTCTGAGGGGAAAAAAGTAGAAGCTGGTAAATTCTTCCCAAGAGGAAACCGAGGATTCACACGGATGCATCAGAGATGTGACTCAAGCTAATGACACATCTCAACGGATGTCAGAATCCTATAGAGGAGGGGCAAAAAAATCATAAATGTGTGAAATGTACGTCAATTAGCCACAGACTAACGTCCTCAGATGACATTTGTTTTTCCACGTGGACTTGGGAATGTTGTGGACTGCTTGTTTAGGGGCAACCAAACTTTAACTCCATTCGCTTCAAACCCCTCGAGGAGTCAAATGGTAATGAGAGCGACAAAACCCTCAAGACAAAGGGGACACATCCCCCAAATCAGGACCCCATCCAGGGAACTGTGACGGGGGTCACGGATGAGTGGGGGCAGGGCGTGTGAGGTAAACACATTCCTGCCGGAGGTTCTTCAGCAACCCCCATTCCCCACTTACGCCTTCTAGGACTCCTTTTTTTTTTACCCCTTCATGTCACACACCACCTCCGTCATGACACAATGCACAAACAGCATGGACGCCCCCCTTCCACCGCCACCTCCTCGTTCCCAACCCCCACATACACCCCGGGGGCAAAGGGGGCCAACCTCCTGCCAGCAAGCTGCCTTATTGTTCAAAGGCAGTCGCATTTACGAGGAGGATAAAACACATACGGTATATAATCTCTTTACACCTAGCGCTGCCCAGAATGCTTTGTCTGAACATGATAGCTTAAAGTGCCCTTAGTACAGGCACACCTCTGATGCGGAACAAACATCAGATGTCAACGCAAGAGTCAAACAAGAAATGCTCAAGCATATATGATGATGCATTCCTTGGGAATCAAATCCATGACTCCAGTGGCGCTTAGAATGCGCTCTACCAATTGAGCTACAGAAAACAATCATGATTCTGGACGGTCTTGATGTAATACTTAAAAAATACAGCTGCCAATGAAGTCATAAATGTTGTGTGCCAAAAATAATGTGCGGACGATGACAACAGCTCCCTTTGCTTTTGCTCCTCTTATGGTAATGATAACTAACGTGATCTGCATTTGCATGTCTGCCAGGTAGAAGACATGTCCCTCATTATACTGTCCAAAAAACACTCCCTCCAGGCTAACTATACAGTGGTCAAAACAGCATCACTTCAAATCAATCTCGCTCCAGACAGACCCCCCTACCAGACAGTCCCTTCATTTCGCCATGACCAGGAGCCCGAGGACCCCCCGGAGGTCAAGGTTCAACACCTGAGATGCGCGCACTCAGACATACATTTGCGTGCACAGACCAACACACGTGATGAAATCACGCCTCCAGCCAAAACATAATCAGAGGCTGTCTGGGTGCAGGCATGCTAATATGGCAGATCATCTATGAACATAAAGCAATGTGACACATCCGCCTCCCCCACGCAGAGCTAGTCAACCTTGTGTTTTAAATAGACCCGATTCTGCACGGCAGTCCAGGAAAATGCACCAGGATGCGCAGTGATAAAAAAAGAATGCTGTGACCTGGCTGGTGATTCAGAGTTTGACGTGGAAAGGTGCACACGCTTGTGAGGTAATTCTACTTGGACAGCAGCGCCCCCTCCGCATCAAATTTTGCGTGGGCTGTGTATTTATAGAGCTGAGAAACAGCAGACCGAGCCGCCCGCTGAGCTGATGTATGAATCACTCTCAACCTGCAGAGATAAGAGCTAGCGAGAGTGCGATAGCGCACATCTGTAGCCACGACACACGCTCCTCTCGTTTATGATCTCATCCTTCGTTATTTTCCTCCTACACTTAAACCTCCACCAGACAATTATGCTCCATAATGACCCACAATACCTGGAATGCAGAGTGTGCACAGCTTGGCATGTTTAACGTAAACAGTTGAAGGATTTCTCCAGGTGCGAGGAGAAATTCCTACAGACCAAACATGTGATTTTATATCATATAATACCATGGTATTATTGTTGGACCTGTATCATGTAATTATGCTTTTAGATATGTTTTTCTTATATTCACCATAGTTAAACTGTGGACTTGCACCATAGTAAAACTATGGTTTCAATGGACATGGCACCATAGTACCCTTACAAAAGTGGGTTACACTTTATTTTACGGTCTCACTGTTAGTGTTATTTTATATAATTAAGTACTGAGTAATATTAATTAACTACATTGTACTAGGATTAGGGTTTGCTTGAGGGTTAGTTGCATGTAATTATGCATAATTTACTGTTATTACTATGGCAAGTACATGTAACATGTAACAAGGACACTGTAAAATAAAGTGTTACTCAAAAGTGTACTATGGTGATACTATAGCGCAGTGCTGGTATCAGATGGTAATACTAGGGTTCTTTGAAATATATGATGGTACTGATTACTGATATTTTTGTATGGTATTCCAGTGGTAGTACAGAAAATACCAAGGTACAACATGGTCCAAAATACCAAGCTAATACAAAGTACTGTTATTTCCTGACGTAACTTTGATGAAGTAATCTAAATGTATCATCGTAGTAGCATTTACATATCATAGTACAAAAATAAGTATCCTGGTATACTAAAATATTACCATGGTACAGTCACATATGTTTCATGTAAGGGATATAAATATATCTATGTATTAATATGGTACTAACACCTGATACCATCACTGGCACTACTTTTTTGTAAGGTACATGGCTACAATTTTAGTGTGCAGGCTCATGTTGTAAATTACAGCTGTGAATCAACCAATTCCAACCACAACGGCAGGGACACACCCTCAACCTCTTGCCAAGCGAGGCTCTTAAAAAACACTCTATACTAGGACCTGATGAAACCAGCACACTGACCCCATTCACTTCTGTTTATTCATGACCTCATTTCTTCTTCGCTCTCACTCTGTGACGCTGTGTCATTTACACTGTGCCAGCTGTGGGATACTGTAGTATGGTTTACAATAGCCACATCAAAGTCCATGTCAAACGCAACTAATTCTGCTGACTCCGTAACGAGAGATTCAGCAGCCGCCCTTTGGCACAAAAACCTTTGGAGATACAAAAGAACAGTGTTTTAGAGCACTGGAAATAGATTTTATAATTTATATTTCCTCAAGTTCCATCTGTGTCAAACATAAATCAATCAGTACATGACAATGTTGCACTAGGGGATTTTTTTTTTTTTAGGGCAAACTCTGAAAACGGTCAATAATTAGACTTAATGCATGTCTTAGCCTATTTGAAGGTCCATAATCCTACTTTGTCCATAATCCTACATGTGTGTTGCGCAAGCCAAATATGTCGAGAGAGGGGTGGCGTGACCTGGTTTAAGTGGAAAGAATGTCTTCCTTGTGAAAACAACTTTCCATAAAGCTCCTCTCTTCAGTGAAGACAAACTGCATGACCTTATACGGACTGAAGACGGGACACAAACGCAGGGGGATCTTAGTGAATAGCTCTATCTAGTGGACATATTGGGTACCTGCAAGACACAGAACAGGCACAGTAAATTTCTGATCACAGATTATATAAGCACAAAGATCTGTTGTTCTAAAAACACTTTACCAAAGCTAAAACTGGTTTGACATCAAATGTGACTTAATCCTAACAGCTCTGTGACTGACTGAATTTTTAATAGCTTTGATTGTCATACCACATACATTATTTGTCTTTAATTATTATTATTTTTTTAATTATTATTATTTGTTCAGAATAAGAAGCACAGTTTGCATCTCTATATGGTAATATAATATTATTAGGTCTTAAATTGTCAAGAGTAGCATATAAATAAAACTGCATATAAAAATAGAGAATGTCCTTTAAAGGGATAGTTCAAAAATGAAGATTAAGACATCATTTACTCACCCCAAAACAGTGTTTGTTTGGTCCCCATTGACTTCCGTAGTATATAAATAATATCAACTCTCTGGTTAGACATTCTTCACAATATCTTCTTTTGTGTTCAGCAGAAGAAAGAAATGGGTGAACGAACTTTAACCTTTTTCCGGTTTTCTTTACATACATTATATCCTGTAACACGAGTAACAATTTCAGTACTTCATTATTTTCTCCACATGAACAGCTATACAGAAATACACCGGCTAACTAAAGAGTGTGTGTAAAAAATAATTAATTAATTAATTAAATAAAATAAAAAAACGTAAAGAGTGCATGTCATACATGGTCTAACCATAAGAGGGCGATGCAGCATTGAGAAAATTTGCAGAGACACTTTCTGAGAATTCATGATGTTGCCAATATCAAATTCCTCCATTAGAGGGCGTTATCAAGTATAAACTACTCCGCTTTTTTAAATGAGGTAAAAACAACCAAACATAGTTTTGAATTAACTATCCGTTTCTTTATAGTGGATAAAGGCTGTGTCCGAAATCGCATACTCTCTTATAGGCGGGCTACTTATTTTGAATAAGTAATTAGGCTATTTCTAAAACGCTAAAAATTAGGCTACGTTCATGAATGTGTGTAGAAAGTAATCTGGACGTAGTCTACAACATGTTGCCATCGCAAATGCTCTCCCCTGGCCTCATGGGATAGTAAAGTGCCCATCATATGCACACTTCTTATCCGGGTACATTTTGGCTACTCTTTTAGGCCTAATGTGATTTCGGACATACTTCTGTCAAATACTATTTTTCGCATACTATATAGTAGGGGAGTGTGCGATTTCGGATAAAGCCATAGTCTGAAAAAAAAGTCAGATTCCTAAACAAATGATTTGAGCACAGCAGAGTCCCAAACATAGGCCTACAGCGCGACTAGTGGTAGGCTAGTCCGATTCCTGAACGAATGATTCTTCTGAGCCGATTCTTTATAATGAATCAAAAATAGGGCAACCAGTGGCAGCCGACTCCGAATCATTGTGCCAGTTGTTACCGTGGTTGTTACTGAATCGAAAAAAAAAAAAAAACTTTCTCCCCCAAAAGGCACTTCATTCAGCCAGAGCTCTTACTGAATTTATCCGACTCACTTACTTACCGAAACACGTTATTACTTTTGTCAAGTAAGCCTTAGCCTATATTACTTTTAAGAAAAACGATTGATCTATTAATGGACAAAACGAATGAATGATACATTAAGACAAATATAATCGCGTCACGAGTATTAGGTATATTACATTTATTTGTTAGTATAGATCTGTTCTGTTAAAAAGTTGTCTTAGTTTTCCACCCATTTAGCCAATGTCTTGCAACCTACACTTGTGTTTTTGACTGGTGTGTTTTCCAAAGTAGAATAACACACTAGCCTATTTATATACGACTGCGGCTATTAATATGTTATTCAGAGTGAGCGAATTTGCAGTGATCTTCCGTTATTAATATCCTCAGTTTAATCGGTTTGTTCTGTCTCTCTTTTTGGTGTCCCTTGGACATTTCACTGAGCATCAGTCAGTTTAGACTAGGCCTATATTTAGTTGTTCTGTTTAGGCGATTTAGTTGAGAAGTGAAGATAGCTATCTAGGCCTAGTAATAATTACACATATTGTTTTGCTGCTCCCAGCAAACATTGCTGTTTACCTCAGGCGACAAATAGTGTTAAATGCATTCTAACTAAAATTGTAATCAGTTTTTTTTTTGGGGGTAGGCTAAATAAACGATTTTAACAATTTTAATAGGCTATTGATGTAAATTGAAATAAACGTAAGGTCCCTAACATTTTGTGTCGACTTCCTTTGGGGTGTGGTGGTAGCCTACAGGGGGGTGGCGGGGTGGCTGATTACAATAATAGGCTATAATAATTTAACGACGTGTTTCGCACAGAGCTGCAGACAAACACACATAGCCTAACTCACCCATTCATCAGGGACAGGGAGGGAGGCTTGCAGGAAGCTGGTCGTGACATCAGCGCGTTCACGACGAGTTCGTCCTTGAGCACTGAGAATCGTGACAGGTAATGAAGATCATCATCGGATCACGAGTTCTGGAACTGAACAACCCTTTTCCTGTTTATGGGGAAATGGGTAAAATTCAGATAAATAACATTTCAGATAGTCGAACATGTTTTAGTCGCAAGTTTGAAGAACTCAATGAGAACTTACCTCAAGTGCGAAGGGTCAATTTGAGCCCACCATGAGATGGTTAGCATCTCGAAACGGACTGGATGTTTATTATTAACACCTGGAAATAATGCGAGTAAATTTAGAGCAGATATATATTGAATTGAAAGGTGGGGAAAAGCTCGTCATGGGAGGAAGCTGTCATGGTGGTAGTGTCTGCCAACCAGCACTAGTGCACCCAGTGGCTCTCATCCCTGTCTGATGGATGAACCCGGGGTCGCTGGCTCACTGATACCGTCTTATCGCTCTCCGCAAGGTGGTCCTTTGAGGTTTACACCAAATTCTGGCGAGTCTCGCAGGGCATCCATCCCAAATCACTCAAAATCCGTGGCAATGAACTAACAAAGGCCCGAGATCAAAGGCTCTCAGATGATGGAGCTGATTTCCCACATATTATTCTGCATGTATTTCATACATTCATTCATGAAGATATAGCCTATTATAACTGCCTTCTCCTCTATACATGACACCCCTCTGCAATGTTGACAATTACGGTTATCTGTGTTAATATTGGAGTAAATGTGTTGACAACGTTGATGACGAACTAATGGGCTTTATATCTTTATCATTACCGAAACATCTCCAGTATACACTCAAACATTTTGATTGACAAAATTATGACGTAACGGTACCATTTTCTCTTGCATTGCTTACTGAATATCTATGAGCACATTTAGCTACAAATATAGCTTTATAGTATAGCCTATTGTTATATTGACACATTGTTTAAAAAAAATAATAAATTAAATAATTTGGATGCACCAATTAGACATTTTGTCAAAATTATATACATTATATATTTCATTAAAAAAATGTGTATGATATAAAATATAATTTTATATTCTATAATATTGTATTATTCACTCCTGGCAAAAATAGTTAGTGGTCTTTTAATGGTCTTAACTATTTTAATCAAAAATCATTGGTCAGGAAATTAGCACAAAAATTGCACATAGCCTTCCCCAATTTACAGACATGAGTCATGAGTAGTTTGTGCAGGAGCATTGTCTTGTTGAAAAATAACATCTGATCATTCCTCAACTTTTCATTTGTGCCTTAAATTAAGTACAATCAACATGGATATTTAAGTCATTTCAACTTAAATTACTTTAAACAGACTTTAAAAATGTGTTGAATCTTGTATAACAAAAACAAAAACAAAAACCAGTTGAAAATTAAAGCAAGAGTTAAAGCAATGTGAAAAATAACTTATTGATCGTATAATTTTTTAGAGTGCATTCTGCAATATTTTCCTGTACTTTTCTCAGTGAAGTAGCTCAGCATGCTAAAAGGCTCCCCACACAATAACAATCTCTTCCTCATGCTTCACTGCACTAGAGATGCATTTATTGTATTTCTCAGCAGATTTCTGAAGACACCGCTCTGGAACATCACCATGCAACTTCCCATATTCCCAGCTTCCCTATATCTGCCAACAACTTCATTCGGTCTTTGGTGATTTTCTGAGACAGTAATGGATTAGTAGTGCATTTGCTTAAATTTGGCTAATTTCCTGACCAATAATTTGTGGTTAAGATTAAAAGCTTAGTGTTTAACCATTTTGGGCTGGGCTAAAAAAAAATTATTCTGCTCAGGAGTGTGGGCTAAATATAAGCTCACTAAGGCATCAACACATTGTAAACCTACACAGTAGTAAAAATTTAATTATTTCAAATTCAACACAGAAAAGAGAGACTAAATATCAAATATCGTCAGATTAATGCAGATATTAATATAATGCTGATACTGTCAATAATGATATAGCATATATATTGTATTGTACTCAAGTACATTTATTTGCATTGTTCTATAAAGAAAATGTGTGAAAAATATGTACTATTAAATGTATTCAAATGCATTAAAGTATATTTGTATTGTACTAAAAACATACTTAAGTACATTTTAATGCATTTAATAGTATGTATTTTTCACCTGGGTAGCCTACTTTAAAACAGGTAAATGTAAAATAATCATTAAAAAATATTGACAATAGTTAATTTTCGTGTGTCTACCTTTCTAACCTGTCTAACATGTTTTACTCAGTGAGGGAGGGTTATACATGATTTCCAGAAAACGCTGAAATGTGTAAAACAAACAGTTGCTAATGGTACTTTTCAACCCTACATCCCCGGCCGATATCACTGAAAATGTGTTACTTTTGGCCGCAAAATTAATTTCTTATTGAGCCCTGAAGCAATTCAACAATATTACGCATTCGTTTTTTCCCCTCAATCTGCTGAGTTATTTTTTATGCATATCCATTCACAATATAAGTCTATATTTTTCTCTTCGCATTTGCCCTCGATAAAAAGCAAAATAATAATGAATCATTTCATAAATAATGGGTTTAGGGGCTTATCGACCGCGCAGTGGCGGCCACTGCGCTCTTATCTCGCCTGGCCACATTGCGCCCGTGTTCCGCTCCCCATACTGAGAGGCGCGCGCTGGACGTGATGTGGAATTATATAGACCTCACTTCCAGTTCCACACAGCACTTCAGTGCATCTAAAACCTCAGACATGGATGACCCTCCACAAAATGGCTCCATGCACACACTAACATCCACCGCCCGACGACGGTAAGAGGCGAATATTGGTGTTTCTGCGCTCCTTTGATACTAACGCAGCTCATAATTAGGCTTTCTATCGACGCCAGATGATTAATATAAGGTCAGGTATGATTTATATCATTTTTATTTGGCTGTATTCGGTCTTGGAGCAAATAGGCCCTTGAGCCTGCAGAATGCAGATATCGATGTGGCATTTATTTTATAATTAAAGGGCGTTTTAGACATGATCTTTTCATCTAAAGTTAAGAAATTCGATTAATTTCGATTCGATTTTCCTCACGGATGATAATTTCCTCTTTTCCGGTTAGTGTTTAAAAATAATAGCCACCATAACTCCACCAATAAAAGACCTAATCTCATCGATATCCCATTTATTAAACCAAAGCTGACATTTTGGTCGGGTTACCTGTTATTATAGCCTAAATATAGTAAACATGAAGTATTTATTTTTAAAGTATGTTGCCATTCACGTGTCAAATTATTATGAGTCAATTTGAGACCGTACACAACGTTTTTTCGTCATATTTGGTCGTTTATTAATACTGTAATCTGCTTGTTTTGAGCACTTGAATAGGATACATTATATGAATACGAGAAGATATTGAAATATCTATACGGAGGAAACAGAAAGACGTAGGCTATAGCCTACAAGTGTGTGTAAATTGGGAATGACGTATTAACATTTAACTATCTTGTAGTCGATATTTACATACAAAATAAGCAAAACTGGAGAAAGAAACATTACAAAATAACACGCACAAAAATTCTTAAATTGTTTTAACGACCAAATGCCATTATAAACATAAACAGCCAACTCTCTCTATTTTTAAAATATTAAAAAATATTAATAACATTAAAAAAAACATGCATTAGCTACTAATATAAGGTTAAAAAATATACGTAATACTGATGAAAAGATAAACAACCATACAAATAAATTTATTGACAGCAGTATCACCTCCATAAATACGCTAATATGATTCGATTTTGATAAAACATGTTTAAATATATAGTTATAGTAGCTATAGTGTTAAAATTATAACAATACTATTAAAGTTGGTGGTTTAAATGTAATATGATTAAATAAGCGAATCTGGAAAGGCGTTACTGAACACGTCCTGTAATAATTATGCAGATTATTTTCGGTTAAATAAATGTAGAACAATGTTTGCAGAAGATAAGCTCTTTTCCAACTAAGACACCGGTATGACACGCTTATCTCCAGATACCATGAGCAGAATGATGATACACAGGCTACAGGCCAAGGTCAAGGCGAGGGAAAAAAGACACTTTTTGATCAAATATTTTAGTTAGTGCGTTTAGGCAAACTTGCTCATATTCTCACAGGCGAAAACGTTGTCGAATTGATCGCGCGGGCCTTTGCAGCTGTGCGAAACACACATGACACGTGCTGTCATTGAGCTGCATTACTGTACTGTCAGTGTTTCCAGTCACGCGCGCAACGAGGACAGAATGGATGCGCGTAATAACGCTGACGTTCAATACATGTGCATAAAGGTGTGTGCTTTCACAGGTGACCTCCGATGAGAAGCTAACCAGGCGGTGGAATTGTTGGGAATTACAATTTCCTTTGGATACCACTATATATAAGCTTTTGGATTTTTCTGGAGCTGGATTTAAGGATGATGGAAAAACTGAAATCCGAGCAATTTCCGCTCAGCCCAAGCACGGAGGGCTGCGGATCCCCCCCGCGCGATACCGCGCCAGAGGAGGGGGACGCATGCGGGAAACAGGAAGGCACGACGGCAGAGACAGGAGAGCATCACCTCCCCGAGGAGCGCGTCCGCGTCCTTAATGGCGTTGCCAAGGAAACGGCTCACCACGCCACCGAGCTAAAAAAGGAAGTGGCGGTGATCGAGCTGTCCAGGAGAGGAGGGAGCGCGGATATAAAAGGCAGAGAGCTCAAGGCAGACATCAGCCATAAGGTGCAGACCACCGAGCTGTGCAGACCACCGATTCCACTGCCTCTGCCTCCCAGAGACCCGCTGAGCGACACTCGAATGGTGCAGTTGAGTCCGCCCGCTTTCCCTCTCCCGGCACGAGCGATGCTCTACAGCAACATGACGCAACCGCTCGCCACTATTAACAGGTAACGAGACTTTTACGCATTACGTAAAGAAACGAATGCATAAACTTAAAGATAAAAAAAAGATGCATTCGTTTATTCTACTTATTCAGACATTTTGTGCATGATCATTTTTTTTGCAAATATCTTAAAATCCTTAATTTATAATTGTAATATTTTCTTGCACTATAGACCTATAAATATGATTTTTGATGCCTTAAATATTCGGTAATGCCAAAATTTGCAACGATTTATTTAACCCATTTAAAAGTATATTGAATGACCCTGAAACATGTATTAATGTATAATGATATAGGGCCTATAATAAAATATAATGTTTCGTTTATCAGAGTTCGTTTTCTCCTTATTTGATGATGCACTGTGATATAATAATATGTTTCAGTTATTCTATATTATAGTTATATTTCTATTCTATATATTCTACATCTATATTAAATATGTAGGTACTTCGTTTCCTTCATCAGCAATTGAATATGTTAAAGAGAAATTTGATGCATTTAAATGTATTTTACATATTATTTCAAGATTCTCTGTACAATTAAAGCATTTGAGTGTGACATTTGAAGTATAGATATGAATAAACAGCATTTAGGACCATTATTTTAATGCATTAAAGTGTATTTTCATATCTTTTACGAGATTTTCTGTACAATTTTAGTATTTGACTGCTTTCAATTCTATTCTATTCAGTGACATTTGAAGTATATAAATATGAAAAAAACTGCATTTTGCATGTATTCAATTGCTTAAACCACCCGTACTGAGTTGTGTACGCGTTTCTCCTCAGTGGTTTTGCTGGAGATGGGGATCAGTACGGGATGTATCCCAGCAGTCGAGTGAAACGCAGACCTGCACCTTATGAGGTTGAAATCAGCGATGGTAGGAGCATTTTAGATCTTTCTAAGTACGGTAAGCCACTCTTTGGCTGTGCTTTTCTCTTTTTCTCTCATTTCTAATTTCCCTCCATCATCTCAGTCTCTCTCTCGCCATCTTAAATGACACCAGGACCAAGACATCTTTTACCACTATTTAGTAAAAGAAAATATTTAGCAATTTTGGCAAAAACTAGAGCAATGAAAATGATCAATTAAAACAGATTGTCTTTATATATATATATATTTTTAAATAAATTAATTTTCTACTAGATTATTTGCAATCCCAAATTTTCATGCACTTTAATTTACCATGTTTTAGAAAGGAATGTCACTTACGTTGCACATACAAATTAAAATACATATTATTTAGCTAAAGTGGCAATTACCATTAATGCCACCAACATTTTTGCATCCTGGATTGCATGAAAATGCATTTCCTCTTCAAATAAACAGAGAACAAAATATTGTTGTGAAACAAAGACAATTTAAGACAGAAATCAAGCATGTAAGAGAGAGAAAAAAAAAAGGTTACAGTTGCCAATAGGAACCAACCCCCCTAAAAAAAATCAGTGTATGCACACGAGAGATAGCTGCGAGTTGCCTATAAAAATGCAAATATGAGTCAATGTGTTTGGCTGCGAGTGCTGAGACTGAGATGTGGGATTCTAATGAGACGAAAACGCGGTATGCATGACACAATATGAACTTAGATGATATAGAACAGCATCAAAGGTAACGCTGCCTTCGCTGCCGCTTTAAGACAATTGCGGAAAATGCCTTAAATTATTCCTTAACTCAAGAGGTTGGGAATCCATTTAAATAAGTGTAATTATATGAAGTCACTGGTGCATCAGGCAAAGTGAAGCATTGATAGCCCTGTTCCAACAGAGCTGTCTAGGATGAGAAATGGCCCTGAATAATTGAATGTAAAATGCCATAGATAATAGAAAGGTTAATTAATTCTTGGCTAAATAGGGGGAGATAAAGAGCTAATCTATCAGTGAGAAGTGAGTGAACACCTTAGGTGTGTTCACAAGGAAACCACTGTTAAAGCACTCAACCGTGTCGTTAAACGCAGCTGATTTGTTATGAACAAGAACTCACCTTCTAAAGTAATGGTTGGGAAGGAATTTAACCTAACTATACTTTCTCTGCTTTCGCAGGTTCGCAGCCCAAAATCGTGCGACGGATTTTCACGAACAGTCGCGAGCGTTGGCGGCAGCAGAACGTGAACGGTGCCTTCGCGAGCTGCGCAAGCTCATCCCCACCCACCCTCCCGACAAGAAACTCAGCAAGAACGAGATCCTCCGTCTGGCCATGAAGTACATCAACTTCCTGGCCAAGCTCCTCAACGACCAGGACGACATGGTGGGCGGAGATGCCCCCGCCCGGGCCACCCGAGACGCGACCCTAGTCCGGGACGACCTCCTCCAGGAGATGCTGAGCCCGAACTCCAGCTGCGGGAGCCTGCTGGACGGGGATGCCAGCCCGGAGAGCTTTACCGAGGACCAGGACTCGTCGGTGGAGTCCAGGTCTTCGGCGAGGGGACTGCATCATTCCAGCCTCCCGCTGGACGGAAACACCCAGCGATGACTGAGTTGGCTTTAATGGACTGACTTCTGGAGCCCCAGGTTTGAAAGGGCGCAGTGCTTCATGGACCTCAACTAGCGTATGTCGTGTGCAAGCATATTCTTACGTAAGACTTTCTGTTAAGCTCTTCTCTTCGCGCTTCGATGCTAAGGTGCCCTCCGTGATGAAACGCTGGTACGGGGGAAAATGTCAGGTAGATTTTTAGTCCACACTTGGTTGTTTAGACAGGATCACCACCTGAAAACGATAAGAAAACAGAAGATTGAATGGTACCCACACCTCATCAGGTACACCGTTGGTAAGGAGGTCATTGGAAACAGCAGGACTTTTACAGCAAAAATGAGCTTTTGGAGAAGTCAAGTCCTAGAAAAGGAATAGTTCACCCAAAAATGACAATTCTAGCATCATTTACTCACCCTCATATCATTCCGAACTTTAATTTCTATCTTCAGTGAAACCCAAAAGGAGAAAACTCAATGAAATCAATGGGGTCCAGTTTGTTTGGTTTTTGGACCCCATTGACTTTCATTGTATGGATATTTCTGCAGAATATATATAATCCGACAGGATTAGAGTGAATTGAGGGCGGGTAAATGTAGAAATGATGACCCCGGCTTTGGCTTTGTGCAGCATCTTTGAGACAAATGTGTACATACTGGGAATTTTAAGTATTATTAGCGTCATTGGCAATAGCAACAATGCTATTTGGGGAAAAAAGTATAACCATTTTGTAAATGGTTTTTCAGTATTACGTTTCGAAACACAATCATTCGAGAAAAATGGTGGAGGAGGTACAAGAATGTGTACATAAACCGGGATAATGTCGTGTCTGTAATGATGACCCTTGTTCCTTTATAGACTGTTCTTTTGCATTGTGATCATGGTACACCATTAATTCGCATCTCCATCTCCCCTTCATTCACTCGTTTCTTTGGCTCAAACACCCCTCCAACCCGAGCATCTCGCAATGACGCATTCATCGAGTAACGTTCTGTCACTTTATTTGACTTGTATGAACTTGATCTGCTTTTTAGCAGAGGATTGAGTAACCAGTCTTGGTACCTTTAAGTCTTTTATTAGGTATTAAATGAGCAAACAAACAAACAAAAAAATGGTTATTTTAATGTGATATTTAGTAGAAAGACCTTTGTTGTAAGGTGAAAATCTATCTATGAATTATATGCAATGTTATATCTCACAAATTTTATATAAAAACCCACAAAAATAAAAAACACAAACCTGAAAATGTGTGCTATTGTTATGAAAAATGCAGTTTTTATGAGTATTTGTCCGCTGGATATTACGTTCATATAAATGTCTGAAATATGATAGCCGTTTCTGTTGTCATGGCAACTGTAAAGGTAGAGAAGGAAAAAAATATCCAGTGGAGCATTTTTTTTTTTTACGAAGTGTCAAAAACACAGCAGACAGGGATTAAATAGAAAAAAATCTTGCATTGAAGGGACTTAGATATGTGAAAATACTGTCAAGTCACTCAAGCTAGTCGGGACTTAAAGAAAAAAAATACAATATATTTTTATGTAAGGAACAAAATGTTAAATCCCCAACATGAAAAATGAATACAGCTGGATGTGATAACATGAAATACCTTCAACAAGATTTAGATTCCGCTATATAGTGTAAGCGCTTAATACGCCAGAAACAGAAAAGGCCTATCTCGTTTTAAGATTTTGAGGGTGTAAGGACAGTCAGGGTCATAGCAGGGTGTGTATGGGTGTCTGCACCCTGGGAATATGAATCTGAAAGGCTGATAAGAATCAAAGCCAATGAAAAAGCCATTGGTCGGTCTACTAGCCCCATGGGGCTCTGCAGTGACTGTGAAAAACTGATCCAAGGGCAGTTCCCAGACCGATCACTGATCCACACCCACATACATGCACGACCTTGTCAAACGCTTTCCATCCTATCAGCTAAAGGACACGAGGGACATTTCAGACAAAAGACATTACATTAAATCAAGAGGAGGTAGTCAGTCAGTATGAGGATGGAAATATTGATAGTATTTATTTTGCCTGAAATGTTTCTCATGTCCTTTAGATGATAGGATTCAAAGCGCATTTAACATGAATAGCTTAAGTATTAACAAGAACATTTGATTATCATTTAGGCCAATTCATTTTGTTCCAAACCGTTGGTGGAAATATATACATTGAGCTCCAAAATAACATTTTAATATAATATATAACATTGATGATGCTTGATAAATAAAATAAATAAATTACACAAATAATTTTTTATATTATATTTGATAAAATATTTATAAATTTTAGTATTAGAGTATTATTAGTATTATTAAACTAATTGTTTTTTTCCACCAAAAATCACCATAATATAATTTATAGTGACTTGACAAAACTTCATCATCAAAATCACAATCAATCAATAAATCAATATTAATATCAATGAAAATGTGTAATATTGTATAATAATATATTTTTTTAAATATCTGGTGAAAAATCACCATCAATAAAATGTGTTTATAATGAAATTGTACAGCACTTTGATACACTGATGAATAATATTATAGTATTATAGTATTTATAATCATATTTATAAATGTATTTTATTTAATATTTATTTATTTATTTATTAAAAAAAAAAAAATCACCAAAAGCACAATAAATAAATAATATATCAAAATATATTTTTTTGTTTCATTTTGGGAGCTCTATGTTTATATAATTATCATTGTATGGAAAAGAGCAGCCAATACAATCTGGAAAATATTGTTTTCACAGAATAAATGAAGGTTTTGAACAAAAAGCTGAGTAAATGTTGACAAAATTGTCATTTTAGTAAGACTTACATAAGTTACATCACAGATCTGGATCAAAATGATTAGACGTAACTATTAACACAAACATGTTTCATTTATCTCATTTGGTAAATCGCACTCTTTACAATGAAACTGTGGGTTCAATATCAAGTTTTGTGCTGCTCAATTAGAGTTTTATTTGTCCATTGAAGATTATTAAGACCTTCAATGGTGTCCGCTTCCCATGAATATTAAAGCCACATGATACACAGGCCTGTGTGTATCCCACCAGAGATTAAACACACCATCAAAACACTCTAAATCTATTAAGTCCCTTCATTCATCTCAAATGCCAATGCGCTCGCTCTTGAAATAGTGGGCTGGTGGTACGGATTCAATCAGGGATTTTTGACGACATCTTTTCCCTTTTTAATTAACTGCTGTGTAGAGGCTATCCGCCTTTTTCCCACCAGTCGCCCAAAACCGAAGGCTACACAGCTTCAACCTGGATGGATCTCAAAGGAGCCCCATCACAACAAAAGAACATGCTTACCGACTGCTAAAGACCACCATTACCCTGAGATAACTAGACAAGGGGAGAGAGTATTCAATTAAGATGCCCCTCCTTCTGGGACAAGGATGTCCCAGTGAACCTCCCAAAGGTCTGGTTCTCAGAGGCAGGACAGACCAGTGGAAAGAGTCTCCACTGGGGTCTCTCATGGCTATCTACCACACCATCGGCAGAAGTGGCTCCCTTGGGGAGCGGGCCGGTTTTTATACGAGGTGTTAATGAGTGGGCACATTTCTAGTTATAAAGCGGTGCTAATTTCCTCTGGGCTGTGAGACGCTCATGTGTCCCTTGAGTCCAGAGGGGCGGATTGTGGTCCTCATCCAACTCCGCCTCTTTTTCTCTGTTTTGGTCTGTTAATCATTTGCTTTGTCACTCTTCACCTCAAGAGCGCTCTCTCATGTGCTCTCATCTATTGTGGGTTAATAAGAGAGGACGAAAACAGTCAGCAATGCCCTCAAGTTCAAACAAAGCCATTCGCCAACTTGTTGTTGGTTAGTCAAGCGAGGTGCTAAACACAAACATGTGTTGTCTGCATGAAATATTTAATGCTCTATAAAACAGGTTTTTGGAATATTTCTACTGGAAATGTGATTCTGTGCAGTTGTATTGAAGTATGCTATATTCAAACATAATTTTAAAGAAAAATACTTTAGTTTGCAGTGCCGACAGATCTTTTCCGTTGAGAGAAATGCCACTTGTGTAGTTGCGGTTTGCATAGTCCAAAAGATCAATTTGTAAGCATGTCGAAATATTTGGGCATTGACAACTACTTTATTAAAATATTTTAGGTTGAACAGTTGTATCACTGATTCTGTACAATTACGAGGTAAAATTACTCAATGTGCACTGATTGCTTTCCTGATTGTCAGATTTTGCACTGTGTACGCCTGTCCCAAAGAGTTTACACTGTATAGTTTTGTCGCTTGAGACAAATTTTGGGGGTTGTTTAAAATTGTCTGTCTTTGATGGCTTAGTGTGACTTGTTCAACGACAGCCAATTAATTGCCGTCACTATAAACTTTAGCCTCTGACAAACTTCTGGCAGTGTCAGAAATATGACTACCTGGTTTTTGCTCTGTCGCAGGACATAGATTTGAGTTTGCGGGACAATGTGGGACACGTATGAGATATACATATATACACACAAGCATTTACCATTGCATTGGATGATGCGTTTTACTGGATTCAGTGCATCTTGAACTTTAAGTCCTGGCCGGTGTAGCTATATTTAATGACTTTTGTAAGGCCTTCACTGATTCCTTTGCTCCGTCCAGTGGTCATCAGCGAAAACCCATTCTCTACCACTACATTGTTTGCTAGAACATGACGGCTGCGCAAGTGGATTTGTAAATGCCAGTCACATTTTTATTATCTTATTTCTTATTGTGGTATTGTAATTTCAGGGAAGTAAAAAAAATAATACAGACATGATTGAAATGCAGGACACTGCTTACAACTAAGGCTCCCAATTTCAGCACTGTCCAACAAAATACGGGACGGGTGGTCAGCCTAGCAGTGTCAAAACTCCCAAACACCAGCCAGGAAGTAATCCCGAAGACCTTGATTAGCAGGTTCAGGTGTGTTTAATTAGGGTTGGAGCTAAACTCCCCAGGACAGCTTTAACTACGACGTTTACATGACACCGTCTTCAACCAAAGACGTAACATTTTCATGCGTTTTTGTCTGTTTATTTACATGACAACAGTGTTTTGGGGGCCTAAAAACAATACCGTTATCGTGTACACAACAAAAACACAAATTTGTTAAAACGGTGACATGCTGTGCAAACGTGTTCAGTCTATATGTAGTGTTTCTTTATAAAGTGACATCGCCACCTACTGACCTGGCATCAATAATACATCGCTTTAAGTCATTTTTGGGGATCTGTGTGAATGAGGATTGTTTTGACAATGGTTTTGCCTGTATGCGGAAAATCCAAAGAATAAACTATTTAGTTTTTAGCACATTGTTGTCATGTATAGGTAGGCTATGTACCCCAAATTTTGACAACCGTGGTGTAGATCCTTCGGGGATGGTTGGGACCAAAGTATTGGGCTATGATGGTCATTTTATCTAAAATAACTTAGTTTATTGAATTCAAGGTGTGCATTCTACAAATAACAAGTGTAAATTAATTTTATTAGTGTGAAGAATATATATATATATATATATATATATATATATATATATATATATATATATATATATATATATATATATATATATATATATATATACACAAATCTAAAGAACATTTTGTGGAATGGAAAGGTTGGATGGAGTTTCTCCATTTATCTATAGATGCCAATAAAGTATCTTTATTTTTAAGAGTTTACAGTAATACTTACATTTATACATGTGAATTTACTTACATTAAAGTCAAGGTAAACGATTTATCAGTTCATGTCTCATTTCCGAGAACCAAACCAATGACCTTTGGCGTTCGCCATCCTCCGTTCACGTTGCAGGAACACTTCTCAGAAATGAAAACCTTAAAATGTCCTGAGATAAACACATTATCAATAAGTTCTGACAGGCTAAATGTGAAATAATTGACTCCGGACTGCTAAATTAATCAAAAATTAATTGACAACCGAAGCGGTCAAAACACGATTATAAAGATTTGCTTACTCAAGCTAAACTATAACTTCCACAGGAGCAAAGTGGCACTGGTGGGTTTAATGTGTCAAACAGCCCCTCAATTATCTGTTACTAATTGAAAACCATGGAATGCTAACCAGACAAATTCCGTAATCGCTGAAATCTAAAGACTCACATTAGCGGCTTATGGAGCGGCTTCATTTCTTAAATCTGCACGGTGGGATAGGACTTCCTCCACTGGATTAACAACTCTACCGTCATCTTCAGAACAAAACAGCAGTATTTATGAAAGCCATGAATGTTTATGCAGGCTAGTTGATATCAGATATGACTGACTGTGATAACAGTTGATTCAGATGTAACTAATCAGATGCACCCGTCACATCTCTGTTATCCTTTCCGATGCAGTGGGTAAATGATTGACTCGACCTGTATAGACCACTGGGTGTTGTCGTTTTCTTCCACTGAATTTCAGGTAACTCTTTCCTGGTTAGAGAAAAGCACGGACACATTTCACATTTCAACACATTTGTGTGCATCTAAAGAGGAATAAACATGGGAAAACCAGTCGCTGTGCTTCACTGGCTTCTGCTGACACTGGGACTAGTTGCGGCTCAAGCAGGTACAGACTTCACTTATTTATTTTTTTGGAGAGAAATCTAGAAAATTAGAAAAGAGCATCACCAGGCATATACAAGTGAATTTTAGGTATTTTAACGTACTGTTTTATCACGTGTCTCTTTTAGAGACAGCCAAGCAAGCTCTGCCCAACTGGCTTACTGGAATCATTGCCGTTGCTGTGTTCCTCTTTCTAATCTTCATCACCTTCCTTGTAAACAAAGCCTGGTGTGAAACTCCGAGGTAAACCATTGCATCTATGTCAACGCAGCATTTGTAATATTAAGGGTACAGTGTTCACCTAAAAATGGCAATTCTGTCATAATGTATTCACTTTTGTGTCGTTCCAAACCTGTATGACTTTCTTGTGCATGACACAAAAGAAGACAGCTAGCTATTTTGAAGAAAGGCCATACAATGAAAGCCATTTGGATAAAAAAAAAAAAAAAAAAAGATTATGATGCATATGTTGTCAGAATGTTCATTTTTGGGTGAACTGTCTTTTTAAGCAGGCTGGTGGAATATTACTGTTAAAAATAAAGATCCCAAAAGAAGGTTTGGTAGCAATACAATAGATAGAAGAACAATTTTGGGTCCCCAAAGAACCTTCACACGAACCGTTTTTAAAAGAACCATTTTTAGCTTAGGGTGAAGAGTATTTTAATGATCTAAAGAACCCTTTTCCTCTTGTGCAATGGAAAGGTTTCGATTGATGTTAAATCCAATTAAGAAGAACCTTTATTTTTAAAAGTGTAGGCCTAATGTACATTCTTAATTTTTCTTCAATAGTATGTTTTAAATTAAAGTTATTATAAAGTAATTCAACATGTTTGCCTAATATAGTTCACACAATACACTATTTAGCAACTGGTTTCCCAAATCTGGTGTGTGTGTAAACAGCATTTTAATCCGTTTTTCTTTTTAGCAAATCCGAAGCAGTCCCAGCCAATGAATACGCCATGACTAATGGATCATCAGCCCATGAAACCAGTCTTGATGCAGTCAGGTAATAATACCTCAATAAATACAGCTGTTATAAAGCTCAGAGTGATTCAATACTATAAATACACATTCCTGGGATAAAAAGATATACTATCATTACTGATACTCCTCATGAGAACCGTTTATATGGCCTGAAATCATGTTCAACATGTATGCCTCATCTGCTGTTTTATGTTTAATGTTAATGATTAAAATTAAATACTTTATACTCCCTTTCAAATGCTATTAAACATTGGAATTGACACTTGTTTTTCAGGAGCAGCGACGACCCTGACGCATATGAGAACGTGACGGTTCACCAAACGGATGAAAAAGTGACTGCAATGTAATTTCAAGGAAATGTCCACCATTAGCAGAGTCAGCAGGCCATGTTAACCTTATGTTCTGTTGTAATAAGTTATCATTTTAATAGCTGACGCAGCTCTTTCTTGTTTGAAAGTTAAGCAGTGATTTTTGTAGATTTCTTTTTTTTTAATCCACTATACATTAACTGTAGTTCATTTTAAAGGGAGTTTGTTGATATGATATGAACATTATATAATATCAGACATTCAGTATCTCACAGATATTTGTTGTACAAAAAAATGTACATTCTCTACTATTCAAGTTTTTGGAGGGTAGGAATAGTGTCTCACTAATTCTGCATTTATTTGATCAAAAATACAGTAAAAATGTAATATTGTGAAATATTGTTACAGTTTAATTTACTTATTTAATTATTTAAATATATTTTAAGCTGTAATATATTCCTGTGATGCAAAGCTGAATTATCAGCATTATTTTCCCAGTCTTCAGTTTCACATTTTCTGATCAAGAAAAAAATCATATTAATGTTTAAGACAGTTTATAGAAACCATGACATACTTTATTTGAAATAGAAATATTTTGTAACATTATACATCCTATATCAATTTAATGCATCCTTTTTCAATTAAATTAATTTATTTAAAAGAAAAAATCTTACTGAATCCTAATGTTTAAATAGTTGTGTAAACTAGTGCAGAAATGGCTGGTGTGAAGGTTTTTTTGTGCATAAAATATTCAAATAAAACCAAATTTTTTTCCCCCTAGGCATAGATTTAATTCCCCCCTCACACAGACGTCAGAATTAAGAAGTCAAAAGATGCTTAAAATATTTTTTTTTTAGATAAACTCTACTTGTCCAAAATAAAATCACAGACCATAACGACCACTTGTTCATTTTGTAAATGTTAATAAATCAGCTTTATTTCAGGCTTAGATCTGTATCTAATGTATGAATTTAACTAAAAGGTTTCTTTGGACTTTAAAAACATTACACTAACAGAAAATGGCCGATACAAAGGTGTTACTACAGCGTTAACCTCGACCGCTGAGTCATCCGAGTGTGAGTTAAAGAATCGCTATGATTCAAGCCGGTTTTTGTGTTTCACAGCCCAAATGTAAAGATCTAGTGGAAGGTAGCAGACTGGGGTGTTGCTTTTTCTTGAAGGATAAAGGGGAAGACAGGCAATCTTATTAAAGGGACATAGCGCTGCACAGGTCAGAACACACCGTCCACAACACACCGTCCACATGGCACGAGAATTTGAGAGGCATAGTATGAGGATGTGCTTACGAAATCCTAGTGGAGGAGACGGTCTGGACGAGGCTTCCATACGCCGTCTACAACCTGGAAAGGCCTGATAGTCTCTCAAGAGCCTGCTACACTTCCTCTAGGACAGAGACTGACACAGGATATCCTCATATTGTGACACACAGACACACACGGTGTCAAACTAGGATATGCAAGACATCTTCACGAAGACAAAAGTGATGCAAAAACACCCTAAAAAGGAAATAAATTACATATTTACAATGAAATGACAAACATGTGCAATTGAATTACAAATGGAATTACAAAAATGTAATAAAAAACTATGTTATTCATAAGGATTTCTGTCATTTTGAAATCTCGATACACAACAGCAACATTATACAGTGGACTAGTTCTCCCCAAAATTAAAATGTTCATTATTTACGTCATTCCAAACCCTTCTGTGGAACCTAAAAGGACATGTTTTGTAGAACGCTACTGCTGCTTTTTTCCATATAATAAAAGTGAATGGGAACTGGGACAGTCACGCTCCAAAAAGGACAAACATTTTAAGACGACTGAAGCCATATAGCTTTGTGTGAAGAATTGTCTGAAATTTTAATCTCAGGGAAGGTTATAAGTGAAAAACAACGTTTCGTCTGAAATTCTGAAGAATTTAACTGAAAGGCGAATTACAATTTCCATCTATTCCTCACACAAAGCTAGCGAACGACTTCCGAAGAGTTGAACTGAAGCGCACGAGTCATTTGAACATCTTTTGAGATAACCGAATGGTTATTTCTCAAACTCAAAACTTCCAGTCCCCATTCACTTTCACTGTATGGCAAAGAGCAGCGTGAACATTCTGCAAAATATCTCATTTTAAGCTGCACAGAAGTCAGTCACACGAGTTTGGAACTATTCCAAAATACATACGAGTTTGAAATATTCACAAAACTACCCTGCCATGTAAATAATTTGATTGAAATGATCCTAATATCTAATACTAGCTAAATAAAACATCCCAGCACAGTCTGATCTGCCTGTTCCAAGGCACGTCTATCATCCCTTATTAACGCACGTCCATAAATTCCTCTACATTCTACATTTATTGGAAAAAATCATCTGATTCCTTAAAAATAAGGCGGGTTTGTCACGAATGCATGTGTTTTAAGTACACAAAACAAAATCAGGACGACCACACTAAAAGTTGTTGTATGCACTGAAATGATAATTACTAATAAAGAGTGTGTTAGTGTGTCTTCTAGCGTAATTTTTCCTCCTGATCTTGAGTTACCAGCACTCATTTAATCAAAATAATCATCTGTAATATCGCCCCATAATTCACCCCTCACATTCGCTACAGGTCCATGACTAAGACAAAGACGATACAATAATTTCCCTTTATGAGTATTTTTCTAAATGATTTCGATACCAGGAGCACAAACAGTAACAGGCGCAGTTTAAACGATCAAGTGCAAACAGTCTCCATATCAGGAAGTAAAGTGGCCGAATAACGGCTGTTGCTGATGCAAAGTCTCTTTAAGATGTGTGAATGAAATGTGTGTATTTTTCAGTAGATGTAGTCCTTAGTGTGTTTGTTAGGAGAGCACAGAGAGTGTGACGCTTCCCCGCTGCTTCTTCAGTATGTCCACGGCCTGCTCGTGCGTGACGCCCTCCAGACTCTCTCCGTTTACTGACAGCAGCTGGTCTCCACGCTTCAGACGCCCGTCCACTGCCGCCGCCCCCTGCAGGTAGGAGGAGGACAGGATTATTAAATGACCACAATTTAAACACACTATATACACACACACTGGACTCCGCTAGATCCCTGAAGCTGTGATGTGGTATCTGAAACCAAGATGTTAGGAGCAGATCCTTTAAGTCCTGTAAGTTGCGAGGTGGGGTCTTCATGGATCGGTCTTGTTTGTTCAGCACATCCCACAGATGCTCGATTGGATTGAGATCTGGGGAATTTGGAGGCCAAGTCAAACACCTCAAACTCAAACCATTCCTGAACCATTTTTGCTTTGTGGCAGGGCATTATCCTGCTGAAAGAAGACGCATCCATCAGGGAATACCGTTTCAATGAAAGGGTGTACATGGTCTTCAACAATGCTTAGGTAAGTGGTACGTGTCGAAGTAACATCCACATGGATGGCAGGACCCAAGGTTTCCCAGCAGAACATTGCCCAAAGCATCACATTGCCTCCGCCGGCTTGCCTTCTTCCCATAGTGCATCCTGGTGCCATGTGTTCCCCAGGTAAGCAACGCACACGCACTCGGCCATCCATGTGATGATTCATCAGACCAGGCCACCTTCTTCCATTGCTCCGTGGTCCAGTTCTGATTCTCACGTGTCCACTGTTAGAGCTTTCTGTGGTGGACAGGGCTCAGCATGGGCACCCTGACTGTTCTGCGGCTATGCAGACCCATACACAACAAACTGCGACGTACTGTGTATTTTGACACCTTTCTATCAGAACCAGCATTAACTTCTTGAGCAGTTTTAGGTACAGCCTTCACTCCCCACGTGCATCAATGAGCCTTGGCCCATGACCCTGTCATTGGTTCACCACTGTTCGTTCCTTACTATTTTTGATAATTACTGACCACTGCAGACCAGGAACACCCTTCAAGAGCTGCAGTTTTGGAGATGCTCTGACCCAGTCGTCTAGTCATCGCAATTTGGCCCTTGTCAAACACGCCCAAATTCTTATGCTTGCCCATTTTGCTTCTAACACATCAACTTTGAGGAAACATTTTTCACTTACGCCCTAACCAACTAACAGGTGCCGTGATGAAGAAATTATCAGTGTTATTAACTCATATTTCGAGAAAGAAAAAGCAATGTTTTATATTTCCAAGGACCCCTGCAGGACATTCACAGACCTCCAGAGAGGTTGGTAAATTCATCAGAAAAATCATATCCTGTAAACACAAAACATGCCATGTTTCTAGGAGAATATGAAGTATCTTATCTCTGGATATGTTTGTGTGAAACAGAGCTCTGTGCTGCTCCCTGGTGGCCACAGCGCAAACACAGCAGTACAGTCAGTACTGTGTGCTTTTGTTGTGTGCTTTTGTAATTTTTATTATGTTTTTTTTTATTATTATTTCTATTTAACTGTAATTTATTTTTATTTGAGTTTTACTTCATAAGGAATTATTTTAAATGTAGGCCATGGCTCTGATGTGAATTTCTAATCTAGTGGCCGATGTCAGGAGTCCAAGTGCGTGTCGTTTTGTTTCATCTGAAAATGAAGACAGTACTTGATGAACACAGAGGAATTACCTTGCTGAAGACTGTTTTAACATAGATGGGAAGATCTCCATGTGGACTCCCAAATCCGCCAACGATACTGAAGCCCAGCCCCTCTGAGCCCTTCTCCAGAGTGATGGTCTTTGGCTTGGGTGTCCTGTTAATATTACACAAACACAGAACAAAATCTTATGCAATCAACTGAGAGTACTGTAACAGAATGTTTAAGGTCAAACAAGAAGAGAGAGTCCTGTTGCCATGTGATGCCACTCACTCTGGTTCCACTGGCCGGACCTCTGGGTTGGTGCTGGGGGTGGAGCTGCTGGACAGGCTCTCCACCTGACTGGCTATGGCACTGATGTTGGTGTCAGCCACCACCTGTCAATCACAGACGGACACCGTCTAACATTAAAATTAAATGAATGACAATGTCTTCAAACCCACTGGAGGTTTTCTTCCATTCAGACGCGTGTGTTTTTACAAATGACTGTCTGCCTGTAGATAACAGAAAACTGCTTTCTATGTTGTGTGTGTGTTTGGCACTGAAATGCCTCCTAACAGTCCTTTAATGTTTTTCTTGGCGACTGTCGGCGAATGATCGTTTGTGCGCTGTTCATCAAACCTCTGTCTCCTTCACCAGAATCAAAAATGCCTTTTTCTGTCATGTTTAAATTTACATTTCCCTCTTCTATTAAACTCTGGCCTGGCTATGAGGGCAGTGGTATATTAATTTGCATATTTAATTAACAGTGAGGCAATTAAAAGTAAAATACACAACAATAAACAAAAGCTAATTAATGAACGAGTCAACAACAGCAGTGAAACCCTCCCAAGTCATCACAGTCGCTATCTCACCTACACCTACTGACAGACAGAAAGAAAAAGAAAGAAATACAGACAGAAAGAAAAATAAAAGGTAAAAAATGAAAAGAGGTAGAAATTAAAAAGAAAGAGTGAAAGAAAGAAAGAACGAACGAAAAAGTGATAAAAGAGAGCAAGAAAAGACAGAAGGAAAAAAGAGAGATAAGTAATTAAATAAGTAATTAAAAAAATAAGTAATTAAAGACAACAACAACAAAAAAAGAGGAGGAAAAGAAAGCAAGAGAGAGAGAAAAAGAAAGTAGTTATTGTCCAAACAAAACTGCTTGGGTGCTTGCTATGGTGTTGCTAAGCAGTTGCTAGGGTTTCTGAAGAGTTTTAGCATGTTGCTATGACACTGCTAAGGTGTTGCTATGCTGTTGCTAGGGTGTTCTGAGTGGATGACATGGCATTGCAATGTGAGTGCTGAGGGCTCTAGTATTTGCCACTTTGCTATGCCACTGCTAAAGCGTTGCAATGCTGTTGCAAAGGGGTTTTGAGGAGTCATATATGGAAGCTTGTTTCACCATTGAATAAAAAATAAAAAATACTTTTTAACCTACAATTCTGATGATTTTTCTCGCAATTGTGAATTTGCATGAAATTGCAGGAACAAAGTGAGAATTGTGAGACATAAACTGTAAGAAAAGACAGAATTACATTATATAAACTTGCAATTGCGAGCAAAGTCAGAATTAGAAGAAAAAAAATCAGAATTACGAGAAAAATTTTGAATTGCAAGGGAAAAAATGATATAAAAATGTGCAATCTCAAAAGTTATAATTGCAAGAAAAAAGTTAGAATTATGAGAAAAAGTGTCAGAATGGCGAGATAAAAACACGCAATTGCAAGAACAATCTGAATTATGAGATATAAACATATATAAGTCAGAATTGCGAGAAAAAAAATTGAAATGAGGAAAAAAAAATACATACACATTTTAATTGCAAGAAAAGTCAGTATAGTTTATATAAAAGATATAAACTCACAGTTGCAAGAAAAATTGCGAGAAAAAGTCAGAATTGCGAGATATAAATGTACAATTGTGAGAAAAAAAGTCCAAACTGAGAGAAAATTGTCTGTCATTTGTCTTTTAAATGGTTTTATTCCGTGGTGTAAACAAACTTCCATAGTTTTTATCACATGTTGCTGTGTTGATACTAAGGAGTTGCTATGCAGTTCAAGTGGTTTTCAGCACGTTGCTATATGATCCTAGCACATTGCTATACAGTAAAAAATACATTTTAAAATTTTAATAATAAATTAAAAAAAGAAAAAAGAAAAGAAAAACAGATACAATGTGGGAGAGTTTGTGAAAGACAAATACTTCAGCAGGGTGCAACATTAAACTAGATCACAGCCAGAATGACTTTCCAGGGGCTAAAAATGCTAAAAAAACAACAAAATACCAAATTGTCTGATTTCTGTGACATGAGTAACATCATAGGGCATTACATATGTCCAATTAAACATATAGCAGCCCGAGAGAGAGAGAGAGAGAGAGAGAGAGAGAGAGAGAGAGAGAGAGAGAGAGAGAGAGAGAGAGAGAGAGAGAGAGAGAGAGAGAGAGAGAGAGAGAGAGAGAGAGAGAGAGAGAGAGAGAGAGAGAGCTGCTGTAATCAGGGCTTTGCAGGCTGGGCTCCCCTGTTTAAAAGCCCTGTGCATTCCTCCTGGAACCGCGCAGATAACGCCACATTTGCATAAAGAACTGGGATTATCTGGCAACCCGCGTGCAACCGCCGCACAGCTGCACACAGCTGATAACAGCCCAGTGACACAGCACCAACCACTCACACAACCATGAGTCCAAACAAACACACACATATACATAGCACACTGTCCTTCGATACACTGACTCCGCTAACACACACTGATAACCGTACAGAACATATACACACAGCGGCTCTGCATAGCAATAACAGCACACAATACAAGTGTGCATACACACATCATTGAGACCGCACCTACATGCAAAAAACGCTACAATACACCACTTACAAAAAAGTACCATGGTAATACCATGGTATTCTTAGATAAGCAATTTTACTGTACCCTGCTATCTGATATCTAACAACAATGCTAGCAGTTCTCATATACCAGCTCCACATACAAACGTAAGGCGCTATTTATCAAACTGGTGGTGGGTTACGGGAAATTTCAGGGAATTAAGTAGAAACCCACCAAACAACTCCTAAAACATTTGAAATAGACGTGGGGGATATCGCGCACCACACCAGACGGGTCGGAGGGTCTGTTTAGTGCCAGCAGCTCGACTTCAACCCACGGACTGTCTGCCGTGATCCTGTTAACAAGTACACCGTCTTCAAATCACATTAACTAACGTGAGTTCCCTCATTAGCTAGTCAGCGAGCGAGAACGCTGTAGCTAATTTGAATTGTGGGTGCACGGTTGGCAGCCTTGACACTTCGTTGAACTAGTTCGTCAAAAACTTTAGCAGAAGAGTCAAACTATGTAAACGCAAACACTTCTAGCAAATCAAGTCAGGTTTCTTAAACCAGTCTGTTTTGAAATGTGGCAGAATTAATAATGTAACGCAAGGGGGCGCTACGGACCTTATGTAGCCCCGCCCCTTTTCAGAGCTGTGCTCGGGTTTGTATTTTCACAGCATGAAGGTAAGATCTTACGGTACATTTCTAACTTTCGCCTTTGGGCAGCGGATCAAGCGTCCTACCTCGCTCCTTCTAAGACATTTATTATACCGCTTCAAAGCCCATGATAACATTCTTTAACTCTTCAATAAGTAAATCCATCAGAAATATGCAGAGCTAAAACACAATGTTCTATAGATGGCCTCAATATTCTATAGCGGTCTATAACTACAGAACGTTTTCTCTTTCAGGTCAACTACTGTCATATAAGAGCAATAATTTGAATAAAATCTTGCTGAGCAAATTAGTTAAAATAAGTTACCGCAACAGTAACGCTAGAGCGCATGTTAAGTATGTACAGTGGACCATGCGCTTGCCGAAACAGCCGTGACTGTTTTTGGACCCAAAGTTCTGAAATTGGCTGATTAGTTTGCCATGGTCTACATCATGAACCACACCGCTGCAAAGATATTTAATGAAAAAACAGTATTATTGAGTTCAACATGTACCTGGAGGACGATGGTGCCGTAAGCATTCTTCAGTATATTTACGACGTCTCCGTGAGTCAAGCCATCCAGAGACTGAGAATTGATGCTCACAATCCTGTCACCAACCTAAGAGAGTTACATTAATGGAAAAATTGTTTGAAATTCATTCACATGGATACAAACCCAATCCCCAGCAGTGCCCTTCACACCCAAACCGATGTATAATGCTTAATCAACAGCTCTCAAGCCCCATTCACACCGCCAGCGACACGCAGCGACATGATTCCATTCATTTTCAATGAAGGGCTAGTGATTTTCGGAGACTAAAGCGACAGTGACCGTTGGTGGCGGAATGTAGGCGTGTCAAGCGTTGCGAAACACGCTGCAAAAGTTCAGAATTTTCAGCTATATGCAAATAAACAGCGAATTTAGCGAGCAACGACCAATAGGAGTGAAGGCTGTCAGTGGAGGTCATGTCACCATCTCGAGTGCAGGTAAGACAGGACAGACTTCCGGAGCAAAGTTTTATATGATTTGACTGGTATCACATACATGGATATAATAAAATGATGTGTGGAAAAGAAACCGTCAGCATTCTTAGTGAGTATGATTCATGGTAGTTTGTGTTGTTAATTATATGATGGAGTGAGCAGTTTAGCACTGCTGCAGTTCATTTTATGGTTTTCCCTGCGTCAAATTCTAATGACGTTTCAGTAATTTTTGACAGTATGAGTGAGTTTAATTTGTTGATAGAATGATTTAATGCACTCTGCAACAGCAGAATGTAACTTTTAATTCTTTTAAGTCTAAGGCTGTGAGTCCAACATATAGGCACTCTGCTGAAAGCGCCTAGCTGTAGGCGCTTGAGAGCGTTTTTTTCACCTGAGATGCTACAGAATATGATACAGAATATCCACGGAAGTGTTACTAGTATCTAATTTTACAGATTCTTTTTCTAAATAAAAATTTTGATACAATACAAAGTATTTGCACTGGCTCTTGTTTGAAATGATTTTGTTCTGTTATTATGCTTGTTGTTGTCATATGTAGACGTTGTACAAGCAGAATGTGGTGGGTGGTCAGTGTATAGCATTTGTCCCATCCCTCCTTCACTGTGATTGGATGGCTAGGTTAAAAGTGACAGGGATGAGCGATGCGTTTTATCCAAAGTTGAACTCTCAACTCCACTTTAGCGGACACAGGGCCTAATTCCTTGTCAAATTAGAATGATATATTAATTTATATATATCACTTGTGATTGCACTTTCTAAAGATATGGCCAGAGACATTCAGTCTACCAATAGCATTAGTGCGACAGTACTGGGAACACCCACAAGCGTCTTCACAGTACAGAGACAGTCGCTGGTGGTGTGAATGGGGCTTCAGCCTTATTTACACCAGACGAAAGTGGAAAGTGGGCAACAGAAAGGAACGGAAAAAACAAGGATGATGTACTTTGAGGCGATGTGTCTTGGCAGCCACGCCGTTGGCCTGGATCATGGCGATGAAGATGGGGATGTCGCCCAGTGGACTGCCCTTACCGCCCGCTATACTGACACCCAAAGCGTCGGTGGGACCCTAAGAAAGCGAGACAAAGTCATTGTTGGGGGTGCACTAAAAATTAAACTCCTGAGCACTATATACAGAAGCGTACAATCTTACCCGTGTGATCTCCACTGTCCGAACGCCTGGCTCTGTCCCTGGAGGGATAAAATGTCAGAGAGACATTTTGTTTTTAACTTTTGGAAAACAACCATTCAAGAGATTGAAATGTTTAAATTCAATTTACTATTATGAGTTCCTAAGAATTTTACTGGGGAACATAATGGTGGTAGCTCATGCATTTGTCATGTAGGTTGGAACTAGAGACACAAAATACCGTATCCAGATAAATTGGCCAATATCAATCCATTTTGGGTCTGACAATAACTAAATCTACTTGGCTGATGTGTGTGAGTTAGTCACTGCCACAGTAACCCCCCAAAAATGCAATGGGACCACAGGTTTACAATGCATCAGTGAAACATTCCTGATTTGCACACTTTCATAAAGTATGTTTTTATACAAAGGGTACTGTTGTGGCCAGAAATTGGTTGATTTGTTTGGTCTACACTGCACACTATATCTCTGCAAATACATTTTAATATTTTGGTGCCTCAACCTGAATCCGCAAGTATTCAAAATTAGAAACATAACCAAAAGTTAAGAAATGATTGAAAAGGCGGCCTATGCAGTTGTGTGCATACCAGTTGTGTACATATCAGCCAGATTACCAGTATTTTCAGCCATTTTGTGTTTATCATTGTCAACTATACCTACTTTGTAGATGTGCACCAGTTCCAGCAACTGGTAAAAGTGTTATGTTTTTATCTGCATTATATCAGTCTTTGAAAATATTCCCAGACCCCTAGTATGAACCCAGCAACAAGCGACCCATGACCTAAAGTGATTTTTGGAGCTAAAAAGGGCCATTTATAGTGTTAATAGTGTAGTGATGTATGAAGCACAGCTCACGAAACAATCACTTTCAAACCATGGATGTCTAATGACGTGACTGGATTTCACCTTTGAAAATTTGCTGAACAACGGTAAATGGGACTGCAATTTTTATTTAAATAGACAAAGACACACCATTTCCATTCAAACAACAGAAGAAAACAAATCACAAGCACTCCTAACTGTTTACAGAGGGACTTTCTAAGCACCACCGCTAGCTGTCGACAGATAAGAAAGTGTTGTTTTAAGGCTGATTTATAACTGTTTTATGGCTGTTTCCTGGTACTTTCAGTGCTAATGTGGTGTGAGAAGTACCTGTGCTTTTATTGTTGGGCTCGGTGATATTTCGGCTGTTGTTGTTGAGAGTTTGAGAAGGGAGCAGGGCCACAGCAGGGGCGTGGGGGTTGGGGTGCTGCTGTTGGCGCTCACGTGGCTCATCTAAAGGAGAAAGAGTTAGCTGAAGGTGCGATCCCATACACATAGAACACACTCATGTCTTCGCACATGCATACGTTTCGGTTAGTGACATGTGAGTGCATGCTGACGTGCAGACACAGACTCCCTTTTCTTTTTCAGGCAATATGGATGAGTAACACACACTGATGCCCACAGCCGTACACCGCTGGTTCGCCCGTCAGCTAACATGCAATATCGATTGGGTTAGAGTTCGGCATGCTGAAGTTCTGTTTTTTTAAGACGTGGCAGGGAAGCCCAACGAGGTGTCGGACGCGGGCTACACACCTGACTTCCCTGGGAGGTGCGTCTGGAAGAGATCCAGGAGGCAGCCTTCAGTCGGCCCAGTTCCAACAGCACCTTGCCCCTGGCGCACTGCAGGATCACAGCACACACGTTGACACGCACACACAAGTTTGGCATTGTGGGCTGTCTTCTTGCTCATATCCTCTCAAACACACCTTCACATACTTTCTAGAACCTTCACATACATGCAGAGACCTGATACCACAACACAACACCCTTGCTCTCGTCCAGAGAGCTTGACTCGAGCCAATCCCATCGAGCTGAACTCCACATAGAGGGTACAGCCAAACAACACAGGCTCAATGCAACCTCATTCACGCCAGTATTTCCCACAATTCCACCAACTGCTCCAACTGAGACTCTTTTGTGTCATGTATCGTTGTCCAATTTGTGTTCATATAGGATTAGTAGCACTTTCATTTTGTGTGATTTATTTTTTATTTTTTAATCAGCATTTTGCTATACATTTGCTACACACACACACACACACACACACATGTTGTGTTTCCATGTTTTATGGGGACATTCCATAGGCGTAATGCATTTTATACTGTACAAACCGTATTTTCTATCCCCCTACACTGCCCCTGCCCCTAAACCTACCCATCACAGGAGACATGCTGCATTTTTACATTTTCAAAAAACATCACTTAGTGTGATTTATAAGATGTTTTCCTCATGGGGACCAAAAAAATGTCCCCACAAGGACAAAAATTTGGATATTGCCATCTTTGTGGGGACATTTTGTCCCCATACCGTAGGGATTACCAGTCCACACACACACACACACACACACACACACACACACACACACACACACACACACACACACACACACACACACACACACACACACACACACACACAACCGGTCAAAAGATTGAGAATGGTAAGACTTTTTAATGTTTTTAAAGAAGTCTCTTCTGTTCACCAATGAAATATTATACATATTTAAAATGACTGTTTTCTATTTGAATATATTTTAAAACGTCATTTATTTCTGTGATGCAGAGCTGAATTTTCAGCATAATTACTCCAAATTTCAGTGTCACATGATCCTTCAGAAATCATTCTAATATGATGATTTATTGCTCAAGAAACATTTATGATTTTTTAAAAAAAAAGTTTTTTTAGGATTCTTTGATGAATAGAAAGTTCAAATGAACAGTATTTATCTGAAATAGAAAGCTTCTATAACATTGCACTACAGTTTAAAAGGTTTGGGTCAGTAAAAATGTAAAAAAATGTTTTGGTAAAGAACTTAAATTAATATATTTATTCAGCAAGGATGCATAAAATGTATCAAGTGACAGTTGAGACATTTATAATATTGCAAAAGCTTTATATTTCAGATAAATGCTGTTCTTTTGAACCTTCTATTAATTAAATAATTTGTACACAACCGTTTTCAACATTGATGATAATAATAATAATAATAATAATAATATAAATATATATATACACACACACACACATATACACATATACACACACACACGTTTTTTTTTTACATAAACCTAACAAAATTTAAAAAAAATAAATAATAATTTGCTGGCTACAGACAGCAAATAGAATTTGTTTCTATTTAGAGGTAATATTGTAGCTGGACCAAGTAAAAGGCCCTTAAGTGTTGGTTATTTTAATTTCAATGTCTCAAAACTTTGGGCTGGATATTGTTTAATATCACTTTCAAGCACATTGTTGGGGAAAGCTGATATCTAAACTGACCATAGCAAACACTGCAATAAACTGATCAGATGCTACTGTTTAAACTGGAAAAAAGGCTAGAGGAGACCAAAACCATTGAATGATATGTGTTTTAGTCAGAACATGCGTCTGAACCACATCTAAACAAATGAAATGGCTAGGATAGATGCCACATTTAATTTGACCTGTGAGATAGGACTCTATATCTATCCATTATAGCCTCATTTCTTTATTTGCATATAATTATATGGTGTCTACCCTGATCACTAAAAATGTAAGATACATCAAATTCAGTGTTTTTGAATTATGTATTATGTCCTTAACATAACACTTCAGACACCACAAAAGCTTTAAGCTCTTTTAAGAGAAATAAACTTTGCAAACGTTTTTGTGATAAAATCTCTTTGCACACATTACTCTGATTTCTGAGAAAACAAAATGTTTAGATATGAATTCAGACATTTTTTATAAACAGCACAGACCTCAACGACCTTCAAAATACACGCTCAAACAGTGACACCTAGTGGCAGCATCCCGCAGCTGCAGCTCTAACTCCAACTAAATCTGCTCATGTAATCCGGTTTTGGAACGTGTTGTAAACTGGGCTTTGGGTTTAAGGATTCGGGCAGAGCTCACCTTGAGAATGGCGGCGACGGTCTCCTGTGAGGCCTGTCTCATGTCCTCTCCATCCACAGACAGGATCTGATCACCCTGCATCAGTCTGCCGTCCAGATCAGCCGCTCCGCCCTTCACCACATCCGAGATGAACACACCCTTACCATTTCTGGGGAGAGAGAAAGGGAGAAAGAGGAAGTTAAGGAGACACCCACTTTTAAAGAAAATGTTTTATTATTACATTTTTTTCAAGTTATAATTGTATTGTATGTGGCCATGCACTTGACATCCAGACAAAAATATATATATTGTGGCAACAAATTAAGAATTCGTTCCCACGATTGATTAATCCACTCCCTCGTTTTAGTAATTCATGGCCGAACATTCATGCTGAACTAATTTGTTCCCTCATGTTAATTGAACTCAAACAAGGGAATGAATTAGTGCAACATGGCCATCATTTAGTAAATCTAGGGAACAAATTGTTACATTGTGTGCATGATTTACTTAATACGAGGGAATGGATTAGTAAAACATGCTGACGTATTAGTAAAAAGTGGGAGCTAATTGTTAATTTGTGGCCACAATATACATATTTTTTTTCCTGCATGTCATGTGTAGGGAGCATTAGTATTGTGCATTTTATTGTAAATTATTGCATAGTGCAGTTTGTTTTATTTCTTTTAAACATATTTTATTATGCATTTCTTCCTATTATTTTATTTGAAAAGTATTACTGTATTTCATTATATTATTTTGCATTTCATTTTATTATTTGATTGCAAAATTATTACATTGTGCATTTTGTTTTATTTTATGTTTAATAATTAATTCTTATTGTACTATTATTTCATTCGAAAATTATTATTGTAATGTGCACTTTATTTTAATATTTATAGAATTATAATTGTATTGTGCATTTTATTATATTATTTGGAAAATATTATTATTATATTGTGCATTTTATTATTATAGAATAGTATTATTGTATTGTGCATTAATTTTTCATGCTTTTTATTTCAATATTTCATTTTAATTATTATGTTAATTATGTTAATTATGTTATGTAATTATTTTAATTTTTTTAAGAAAAACAAGTGTGTCCTCACCTCTTCCCGACGATGCTCAGGCCCAGGCCGCGTCCCGTTCTCTTCTGAAGTTCAACCTGGAATAAGTCGAGGTTCTCCTCGTCTCTGTATTGTGCCTCGTCACGCAGGACAGTCAACCGCACTTTCGCTGGTGTTTGCCGTAGAGCAGCTATCGCATCTTCATGAGCGACGCTGCGCAGATCCACTCCATTTACCTGCAGGGGGTGCCATATTACATTATATTAATACTTATAATCAAGCACTGAGAGCACATTGCATTGTGGGACATAGCATTTTGTTTTTGTACAGTATAATCAATACTATTACTGTAAAATTCTAAAAATCAGTTTTAGTCATTGAAATAAAAAATCTCTTTAGAGAAAAAAGAATCTCATCCAACTGCATGCAGCTCAATAAAAAGTTAAATAAAATATAAATATTAGATTAAAAATTAAAGCTCTATTTAATTATTTAATATATTATTTATAAATGTATATAGTTATTTAAAACTTAGATTTAAATTAAAATGAAAACTGAAAATAAAATAAAAGCTAATTCAAAACATGAATAAAAGTAGCCTATATAAATAATACTATAAAATAATACTTAGTTAAGTTGTGCTATTCAGCACTCTATGCTACTCTATGTCCAGAAGATGGTGCTATTGTCTAAGTTATGCACACAGAACTACTGCTCAGATCTAATTATTGCAAACACTCCTAGTCACATCTCTCTATTATTATTATTATTATTCCCAATAACACCAAGCCAACACCGAACCAACATAAAATTTCTATTTTGCTCAAGGCAGACCAGCTGTCAGTGACATTACAGAGGAGCATCCCACTCAACATCCATTCAACACACTCTCACTAGCATAAACCAACCTCGAGAATCTGATCTCCGGCCCAGAGTCGACCGTCCCGCGCCGCCGCCCCCTCCTCATACACTTCATGAATCACTATGGCATCCTGGAAAGATGAGAGAAATATGTGTGAAGAGGATTAATATGGTAAAAAAAACAAAAAAAGAGTTCTTATCACATTTTCCTTAAAGGGACAGTTAATTATAATGTCATAAAATATTATAATCATAAAATATTGTTGGTTTAACTTAAAAAAGCAAGTTACCTGGTTGCCTTAAAATTTTGAGTTCATTTAAATAAAAACAATTGAGTTAATACAATGAAGGAAATTGGTTTAATAAATAGAAACTCAAAATATTAGTGTATCTGAACCACATCAATTAAAAAACTGTTGTGATAAATCATGAAAATAGCACAAAATGTTTCACTGCATTATAACAAATAAAATATGTTTACAAAATCTTTTAATAATATTTGAATAAAGGGTGATGTCGATTCTGAAAAATGTTCATTGTATTAACTCAAAAATTTTAGGCAACCAGGTAACTTACTTTTAAAATATTTTTTACAGTGTGGAGGAGAAGATTATCACTAATATACTAATATTTTTGGTAGTACAGATTTGGTCTGTTCATTGCACACAATTGTAATATAGCGAATGAGTCATGGATCACTTTTGTGTTAATTTTGCATTCTTTTTTTAAAGCTTGAAAGCTTGAATCACTATCTATTGTAATTAAATGGAAAAGAGCAACTGGAACATTTTGGAAAACATTTCCTTTTCATCTCTACAGTACAAAGAAAGTGGTGTGGTGTGTGAGGGTGTGTGAGTTCTGCTACCCAATACCTACAAAATTCTTTAATATATAAAACACACACACTGAGATTTTTTCCTGCTGAAAATCTGTGGAGCCCGAGGGTTGGTTTTGTTGACTTGTGGAAGCCTTTGACAGCTAAACTAGCCCACAGAGCAGAAGCGCTGCAGAAGCATGATGGCGATGTGGCAGTGCATAGATAAAAGCCTGAGGCGCTGCAGAGAAAGTCAGGGCAGACAAAAAGCTCCTGCTGTGACCTGCCTGTTCTGATGCAGCCCTGCGGCCCGCCAGCGAGAATGAGACCTGTCACAATCACACACTCTTCTGATACTTTGACCAAGCCCACATGGAAGCTGTGCCTGCAGACAGCTGTATCTGCAGTTGAACGAACCAATGAATAGATAATCTAGCTTTCATTTGCTTGAATGCATTTTTGTTTACTGTCTAAGAATAACATGTTTATAGTAGCAAATGCATCATTGTGTCAAAAAACTACCAAGCAATAGTACTAAAATCGGATTATTTTTGGTATTTTTCGCTAGTTTTCTTTAAGGATAATAGGCTACAAACCTGGACCATAAAAATGTCTCTCAAGACACATTCTGCATTGTTCTATACCAGTGCACTTTAGTCTAGACATTTTTGAACACGTCCTCCTGGGCATACAAAACAAAAAAATAATAAAAAAAAATCAAACAACAAAAATCTCTACTGATTTCAGATTGATTTTGACAAACTGACATTAAAATTATCCTTTGATGCATGTCCTTCAATTGGTGCTGTATGCAATTTTTGTCGCTTTTTACGTTAAACAGAAAAAACTAAACAGAGAAATTTTAAACAAAAAAATACAGAAAAACAACTAGACAAAAAACAACCAGAAAAACTAAACAAATACAACAGACAAAAGAAAAAACAAATCAAATACAAAACAAAAACACAGAAAACACAAACAAAATAGAAAAACAAAAATACAACAGACAAAATAAAAAAAACTGAAAAACAAAATAGAAAAATAAAACAAATACAACAGACAAAACAATCCATACAAAAGAAAAACAAACTACACAGAAAAAAAAGAAGAAAAAAACCAAACAAATATAGCAGACAAATCAAGACACAAATCTCACTACTGACACCGTACCAGCTGGGTATCTTTGCCTCCGACTATACTAAGACCCAGTCCAGACCGGCCTTTAGATATCTCAATAACCGTCTCTTGTCCTGGAACTATGGGACACGTAGCAGGGTCTGAAACAGAGAAAGAAAGATAAGATGATGCAACTCCATGTTCTGTGCTTTAAAAAAATGCTCTGAGCGAAAAAGAAAATCAATTCCTCTTTGGAAAAAACAACAACTGTCAGTGTTCAAAGAGGCCAAGGCGAATCCACACGGCACTGCTGTGGTGTTTTCAACTCCAATTTACCTTAACATGCATTTAGGCACCACAGATTGCAACGCAAAATTAAAAAAAGTCTGTAAAAACAGGAAAATTAAATTAACAACATAACATGTTTTCAATACTATTTGTGACACTGCATATTTCACCTTTGCTGCAGTACTCAAAGTCAGGGCTGGTGCCAGGGACTGGCACGGATGATCCCGAGGATGTGACCTCCAGAGAACCTGCTGAGGGCTTGCTGGAATTCCTCTGGATTTTTGGAAGACTAGTGATCTGAGGACGGTCCAGGACAAGGGCGAGTCAGCCGGAATACAGAAAGAGAGAAAAGAGGTTAGACTGTTTACTAACAGCCATGCCATGTTTTGTCTGGGCAGAGCTTTCATGTCTTGGCACCCGTTTAGAGAAGAAAGAAATCTCATCCAACTTACTTGCAGCTCATAAAAAAAAGTTAAATGTGTTGCAAATACGAACTCACACATGTAAATAAGCAAACACACCTGATCTACAGGAGGCTGGGGCGCCTGTTCACTTGGAGACTCCAATATTTTCTCTGAGGATTTCAGCTTCTGAAATGATTAATAGACCCTAATTAGTTTTATCACTCAGTATAACAGGCTACACAACCAACATTTAATGGAACAATTATGAAATATGCATGGCACTTTTTGATTCACGGGTAAAGGATGGAAATGCATTACTAGCGATACAATACATTTCTTAAACTTAAACCTCATGACTTCACTATATAGTATATTGCAACTCAGCGAGTGGTGCATGTCTGTTATCTTGGAAATAATTGTTTATTTTGCATATTTATTTAAATAACAAGAAAAAGCTTTTAATAATAAACAGTAACAGTGCTTTTCAGGGTTTTCAGGTAGATCTAACAGTAATTTCCAGGCACAGGAATGTAATTAAGTAAAGTCTTCACTGTATAAATTTAACCATCCTTATGAATTAATTATTTTCAAAGTTACAAAAGTTATTCAGTCAAGAGCATTGAGTGATTTTTTCTTTGTCCTTTGTTGTTTGATTAACATCAAACACAGAAAGCAGCAGGAATATTAGGCTGCTGTCACTTTAAGAGCGAATGCACAGACGACGGATTGACAGACTGCAACGGTTGGAGTTAAAAATCTTTATTTGTGTTCTACTGAAGAAACAAAGTCACCTATATCTTGGATGCCCTGGCTGTAAGCAGATAAACATCACATTTTCATTTTTGGGTGAACTATCCCCTTAAGAGGGATGTAAAACTATGTTTACAAGGATACTCGCAATAATTTGAAAATGTTGTGTTCCTTTGGCTGCTCAAGTGCAAGACGATGTGAAAGAGAGCTCAGTTTAGTATTTGTGTGCTGTCTGAGGCGGTTTTCTGGGCGAGCGCTTCGGATGTGCGCACACAAATCTTTCCACACAGTGCGCGACAAACAGAATGAGCTACCTTTTATGTCATCTTGCTCTTGAATAATTAAATTGTCAAGGCTTAAAGTTTCGTGATGATGCAGCGCTCGCCCGTCAACTGTCCCAAGTGTCATTCACATTCATGCATTGTTAAAAATTTATAAAAATGTTACAAGCCAACTGGCGACTGACATCTTTATATATATATATATATATATATATATATATATATATATATATATATATATATATATATATATATATATATATATATATATATATATATAAAGATGTCAGTCACAGTTATAATATATATATATATATATATATATATATATATATATATATATATATATATATATATATTATAAATAAATATCAATGGCAAAAGTGTCCTAATCACCTTGAATGCACCCTATATGTATGTATGTATTCTAAATGTATTAACATATTTTATAAATACATGTTTATAAATATAAATAAACAAAAATTATACATGTATTAATATAAATTAATTCATAAAAATGTAAATAAATATTATAAACTACAAATTTATAAGAAAATAGGTAAATAAATAAATAAATCTGGGGTTTCGATGCATACAGAAAATGGGCATTTCATACTGAGCACAGTATACATTTAGCCAAAATAGTAAAAGTAAGATGGTATGCCATTCTGAATATCTGGTTGAGATCTAAGCTGTTCCTCACCTTTAAAGATGACTCCCCTTCTCTGACACTATTCTGCATCTGCTCTCTCTGCGTGGGGCTCACGGTCGGTGCCACGCTGGGTTGATCCTGAATGAGGAGTCAAGCAAACAGGTAAAATAAAGCGTCAGGCCTAGATGCTCCCTACAGAGCTTCAACTAGGTCAAAACTGCAGTTGCTGCCTCCATCTAGGACAGAGTTAAGCTAGAGGCAGCGGATGACAATGAGCTGCTGTTCAGAGCCAAGCGCCCCCGAGAAGGTTTCGTCTGTTTGTTTACCGGAACAAATCCACAGTAAGGTCTTCAACAGCTTGATCGAGCTCAGACTGACAATGAGGAGATGAAAACGAGGGGAGATGGGATAGGCTCGTAAAGCGTTGAGTCAACAGTCATTATTGTTTTCATAATGATGACACAGGTTGCAACGTTCTTGCATCATATCTGTTGAAAAGTCAGAAACTCTGGCTTACGAGCATGGCTGACTGAAATAAACCATTTCATTATACTTTTTTTTAATTCATTACAATTTTATTGGAATCTACATGAGACCCATATTATGCTTTTTTCGGATATTACCTTTCAGGTAGTGTGTAATAGAGCTGTTTGTGAATGTAAAAGGTCTGCAAAGTTTCAAAAATCAAAGTGCACGACAAATAAAGTTAAGGCCCGTTCACACCAAGGACGATAACTATAAAGATAACGAAAAAAGATATAGTTCTAAAAATCATTCTCAATATTAAAGAATAGCAGAGTTCACATCACAGCTATAACAATAACAACACAGAGAAGTTGGAATCCCTTTCAGAATGATTTTATCCAGTTGATGAATTTTAAAAACATTGACAGCCAATCAGAATCCATCCTGCTGTAACAAGCTCGAGCATTTAAAGAGAATAAACAGAATGATAAGAAGCTTCCGAAGCTACAAATTCAGATATGGTAATGTGCATGTAATTTCTGAAACATGTGCTGTAAGCGGTAGACAAATCACAACAGATAGGGACTTCTGACCAATCAGAGCAGAGTAGGCTCTCAGAAAGGAGGGGTTTAGAGTTCATTCAAATGAGCAATCCATGGCCTCTGACCTTTACATGAAGGGTGTTGATTTGACAAAGACTCACCTTGATTATAAGCGGTTCAGTTGGGCTTCTGCTCAGAGGGAGGCTTTCGGGTAACGGTGGCTTCTCTGTTAGAACTGGAACTGCTGGCGTATTTTGATGTGTCTGAAACAACAATTCTGGAATCAGTCTAATTTTTATGTATTTAACTAATTAATAAATAATTAAATAAAACATTACTACATATGAAAATGAATATAACAATATATAATCTAATACAATAATAATAATGATTAATAAATATAACAATTTAGGATTAGTTAATATTAACTGTGATCTCTATATTTCAATAATTTATTATTAATGTATTCATTTATAATTTTTTTGTAATTATTTAAAACAATTTATGTTTACATGTTGGTCGACAAAACTTGTCGCATGACGTGGTTAGGACACAAACTTACAGAGAAGAAGATCCTCTTTAAATACTGATACTAACAATGTCATATGTTTTAGATCTTGAACATTACCTACATCATGGAGATCCAAAAATCTAACATGTGAGATGAATCTAAGAAACATTTTATAACCATTTAAAGAATGGCCGGCAGTTTTTAGAGACATTGCATATCTGAATGAATGAAAAAATCTGTTACGTTCCATTGGAGGACAAGCCTAAGCAAAAGACGTTTAAAAGCTGACTATTTATAATGTACCGTACCTCACTGGGGTAGAATGAGGAAGGCTGGGAAGGAAAAGGAGCGACAGCCATTTGATTGAGAGCATCTTCATTCCTATCAACAGACAGAAAAAAATTGACATCAGTACACAAAGTTTACATTAGCTCAGAGCAAATGATCAGCAGAGGTATAAAGTAGTCACACAACTTATTTAAAAAATATTCATAAAATAAAATTAAATATATAATATGCATTTACATTTCTTTATTTTAATATACGGTACCTGTTCAAAAGTTTGTACTTAAAAGAAGTCTCTTATGCTCATCAAGGCTGCATTTATTTGATCAAAAATACAGAAAAAAATAGTAATATTGTGAAAATATTATTACAATAACTTTTTCCTGTTTTAATATATTTTTTAAAAATGTAATTTATTCATGTGATGCAAAGCTGAATTTTACTCTAGTCTTCAGTGTCACGTGAAACTTCAGAATCATTTTTTTCCTTATTATCAATGTAGAAAACAGTTGTGCTGCATGGCAGTTTTCTACACTCAGATTGATAAGGACCGATGGAGCAGATGAATTGAGATTTTGCACTATAAATCCTTTGAGGCTATTCCTCAAGATCTTAGGTTGACCTTATATCGCTCACTACATCCCTCCTTCTGTTCACCTTGGCGTTATGTCTTTGCACACTAAACGACCCGTTTCCAATTACTGTTTTTGTCAAGGTAAGTTCGACGGCGATGATCAGAATTGATGAAACAATCAATTTAGAGCTTGTTTCCAAAGAACCCCTTCTGAAGGAAGATCAAAAACACCAAATTTTAACTAACTAGGGTCAATTAAACTGTCCAGATTTCATTCAGCTCCAAAATCCCTTGGTAGCCATCTATAATGACACTGTGACATTTTGCCATTCACGTCACAGGTGGACACGTCTCAGTCTTGACCACTGCCTAGTTTTGTTGCCATGGTAATGGTTTTCTCTACCTGACATTCCATCATGTGTTGACAAATTACTTTTAACACAATACAAATAATTTACAATGGCTTTCAGAACAGTCTAAAATTCAAAATTATACCAAATCCTACCGACTACACTGATAGCTACACAAACTACACAAAGTCCGTTAAAACCAATCTATTAATATTCAGTAGCATGGCAACATTTGTTTTGATAGCCGTAAATTGAGCTGTCCCACTCCTCTGACTGATAATGTGTTGTAGATAGCGAAGAGATATTAATGTCTTTAAACAGCCATTATCAGCAAAAACTGACAAAATAACCAGTCAAATAAAGGTCAAGCTAACAAATACTCACATGAAAACACAAGCTTTGAACAGAAACAGATTAGGTCTCTGATTATGCCTGTAATGACAGCTTTTGTTCATGATGGACTGAAGGGCTATGCTGTTTTTACACTATATTGCATTTTCAAAATATATCTATGCTATTCACGTTATATAATGATAGCAGTTCCAGCCTATTACACCATATCACTCCTCTTTCTCTGGAAGGGATGACATGACAACTCCAGAAATACTGCTATCAAAATGCCATGAAGTATCACATCAAATGTATCAATGTTACATGTCCTTGCTCTTGTAAGGTTTGCCAATACACAGAATTAAGTATGTGCTTCATTCGGTACTTATGAATGATGACTCCACTCTTCAAAGTGACTAGAGACAGACAAAACGTGATATAAGTATAAAATGCTAGACAACTATTTGAAGGACATTTTTCTTTCTTGAAAAAAAATTAAAATAGGTTTTGCCATATACAAGTACAGATGAAGTACAGTCTCATACAAGATTTTTTTTAAATAAATAAAAAAATAATATGATAAATACATTTTATCCAACTGTATCAGATTGTTGCCACGGCGATTGGTAGTCACATCATTTTATTGTGCCTTAACAAAATGACCAATCGAAACAAAATGACCAAACTAAACCAAACCAAAACAAATAAAAAAACAAAACTAAACCAAACCAAACAAAAATGACCGAACCAAAACTAGACCAAACAAACAAAAATAAAAAACCAAACCAAAAACCACCAAACTAGACAAAACAAAACAAAAAAAAAAAAACTAAAAACGACCAAACCAAACTAGACCAAACAAAACAAAAATCAAAAACCAAACCAAAAACGACCAAAGTAGAAAAAACAAAAATCAAACCAAAAAAATTACCAAACCAAACAATACAAAAATAAAAAACCAAACCAAAAGCGAACAAACCAAACTAGACAAAACTAGAATCAAACCAAAACAAAACAAAAACGACCAAAACCAGACAAAACAAAAAAATCTAACAAAAGCCAAACCAAAATCAAACAAAGCCAAAATAAAGAATGTGTGGAAATTGTGAAAAAAAGTAAAAATCTATAAATTATATTAATTATCATAAAAAATTATATAATATATATTATTATTTTTGAGAGATTGTAATATGCAGGTAATATTGTAACCCTTAAAAAAGTATTTGTTACAGTGCAGGAACACACAAGTGAACTGCAACAAAGCTAAAACTGAGAAACTTGGGCAGCTAGTTTTAGTATCTAAATATTGACTTTCTCAAATATATTCATATAAATTTAACTTGAAATCTTACTCTGAAAGTTGTCTCCAACAAGTCCACGTTATTTGTTAACAGCCAATATACAGACATAATTGCATCAACATCTTAACACGCATAGCAATGGATTTCGCACTCATGTTCATTACAGTGTATTTAAAAGGGCTGGCAGTGACTCAGATTGCTTCAATCCTACACAGACTGGCATTGCCTGTTTTATGATCCTAATTAGCCATGGTGCCTTGGGATTTCAGCCTGATCAAGGAGTTTGGTCAGAAAAAAAGCTATCTACTCGTCGATTTAAGATGATAAAGCTTTGGGCGAGTGGGATTGCTTGGTTTGAGTAATTGCGGAGAAGAATGTCAGTTTCTGCTCACATGTTTCAAGGTCAAGACAGTGGCAATAATGCACTACATTTTGCGCTTGTTATAAATGTTAATGTCAATTAAAATCTAATGTCGATGAATTATTCATTGATTTCGATATTTTAAAATCACACATTTAAATATTCCAGAGGTAAATACCAACACGTTATAATAAATTCATAACCTCATTATTTTTAATGAGTTAAAGAATTTAAACCAAAGCTAAAATTAGAGTTTTTTTTTTAATTTATTTTTTACAAATGAACAGATGGTAGTGTGAAAAACAGCTGGCTGAGGGTCGTCTCTGAGGGTGTCTTACCTGACCAGGACGAGTTTGACCTTTGACACAGCGCTTTTTATTATGGCTGACGCGTTCTGGTGGCTCCTGCCGTACAACACCTGGTTGTTTATCTGATGGAAGCACAAAAAATGAAAACAGTACAATTATGTTTATATTGTAGGTTTATCACATTTCATGACTCATTTATACACAGTAATCTGGGTCAATCGAAAGGGTTCATAGAAATGGTGAAAGGAAATTAAGGAAAAAGTATGTGATGGTTAGGGTTGGGTACCGAAACCCGGTGCCAATATAGCACCGGTACCTATATAACCGGATCAGAACGCAGATTTCGGTGCCGCTCACTTAAGTTCAAACGTGTTTTCGCGCCGAGCCAGACACAGACAAGGTCAGTGCTCGTCACATATCACAACTATTCAGTGTTTTCAACCACATAATGTATATTTTTGGTTTCAGACATTTAAATGCACATAAGTACTAGCAAAAACACACTTATCTCTATGGAAGCGGCAATAACAGTCCTTTCAGAAATTTTATAATTTGAATACGTGTTTTATTCATATCAAATACACATTATATAAGTTACTATATAGTTGACTCTACTCTTCTCCCAGTTCAGCGGTCACTTACTTTCATGTATTTCGTGAGACGACGATGACTTTACGTGATGTAAATGCACTAATGTGCTATCATGTGCACTATTGTGGCTGTTGTGTGTCATGTGACAAGGATGACACGTTGCCATGGAAACAATAAGGCGATGTGTTCGAAAATATTTAGCCAGAGAATATGGTCATATTTCTGCAAAATAATGCTGAACCTTGAAGTTGGTTTGTAGGATACCAAGAATACAGACTACTTTGCTGTTATTAGTACTCTAACTGTTATTTAGTGTTAAATTAGGCTGCGTGCTGCGTTAACGTGAGACTCTTATTGGGCGATAAAAAAAATATCGCCATTAATCTATTCTCAAAGTTGGGTTGGGAGCTGGGTCTATACTACGCAAGCTATGATGACTTTCACCGTGATATTTTAGTGCGCACTGTAGGGAGCGAGAACAAGTCTTTTAACGTGTATGCCTACTGTGAAATTACCACATCAAACGTGAACACTGTCTTCCGTACTCGTCGTCAGCGTTCTTTAGAGCATTTGCAGTACATCCGCGGCAGAGAGACGCAAGTGTCATTACCTACTGAAGCTTTGGTAACAAAACCAACGGTTCAAAAACAAAAATATAAAAGTTAGGTGAACAACGCAATTCATTTTGCCATCTTCTCCCTCAACGTTGTTACCAAGTAACGGGGTAAACAGATGCGTCTTTGATAACGCAAACACACCCCGGTTCGGACCCTTCTTTTACTGTCTATGTTCGGACCCAAATAATATAAGATGAACATGGTCCAGCAGGGGGAGGGGGGAGCAATCAAACTCTGGTTCGGTCCAGGCAATCGAACCAAGTGTGAAAGAATCAAGTCATTATTTGGGAATTAGCCTGACGTGGTCATACTCAATTCTAGTCAGAATACGCATTGTCGACCTCAAACGTTGCAGGCGGGGCTAAATTCGGCTGGCATCCAGGCTAATTCTGAATGCCTTCGTCAGAATTCAAATGAGCCATTTTAATCTAGATTAATCCAGATGAATTCCAAGATCACAGTGAGATTAATCTAGATAAAAAAATCTATGCCCACCACTAGTTTTGTATTATATTTTAATAAATTGTTAAATAAATCTTTTTTTTTTAATCAATAAAAAGCCATTCTTTAATGTCATCCACCGTTGTTTTGTGGCTCTTTTTTTTTTTTTACTATAGAACCACATACCTGTGGTAATACCATGGTACTTTGTTTCTTCTTTAGCAAAAGTCTCTTTAACAATGTTTGTAAGTGTTTTTTTACAAACATGTTTTTATCACATTTAATATGCAGTAATCTAGGTTTTTGGAAAAAGTTCACATACTTTTTCTTCCAAGGAAAGTCATGGTATTATTATAGAACCACAGCACTAAAAACCTGTGGTTATACCATTTATGAGCGTTTCTTTAGCAAGTTTTGTAAGTTTGACCGCATCTGAGTTTGTGCACATGTATTTGAGACCGGTTGACTTGTGTCTCCAATCACCTGTGACAGAATCATTAGCTGGAGCACTAGTGGATCGTGACTAATGCTGCAGACGTTCACGTCTAATGGAGATAGATATTAGACAAAGGTCAGCGAGCAACCCAGCCTCAAATTCCACAGCAAAATACGGCATTCGTACATGTCCACCAAATTGCTAAATCGATAGGTAATTCCGAGGAGGAAACGAACGTGGAAACCAGAATCCCAGGGAATTTATTGTGGGACACAGCGATAAGGAGGACCATCCGTGTTCATTCAGAAATTAATTGTGAATGACTTTCTGAATTAGAGTTATTATAGTTAACCGAAACGAAAACATTAAAACAAAAAAAACATTTGATCACACGGTGGCATAGTTACATTGTACTTACTCAAATAAGAACTGAATAATATTAATGAACTACATGTACTTACTATAGACTCTACAGGGTTTGTTACTTGTAATTATGCATAATTTACTGTTATTACTATAGTAAGCACATGTAGTAATAATGTGTGAATACATCACCTTAAAATAGTGTTACCAAACATTTTTATTGATAGAAAAAAAGTATTTTATTTCAGCTAGTTGCCAAAGCAACTGCCTTTTTATTTATTTTAACTAAAATACAAAAATAAAAACTTAAACATAAATTTGAAAAACAATTAAACAAAAAAAACTAATTCAAAATCTCAATGATACTAAACTGAATGTAGTTTGAAGTAGCAATGAATAAGTTTGGCTTTAATTTATTTTTCTTAATTGATATAGTTATTAAATTATCTTTTTAACATCATAGTCCAAAAGATTTCCCAAAATGTTCCATATATACTGTATATACAATAAATCATTTAAATATTAAATTGAGGATTTGCTTTTTTTAAATGCTTAATAAATAGAGGAATAAAATGTGTTCTTTATATCAGGAAATAAACAGCCATTATTTGTTAAAACTACAGGTTGAAACCACTTTTTTTAAATGAAAAAAAAACAAAAAAAAAATTCTTGTCATTTAAATTCCAAATTCAACTTCCTGTGGGTATGGCCAATTCAATTCTAATTTAAACTCAGAAATAAAAACACTCAAATTGTGAACGTATAAAAACATGGTGAACTGACGTTATCTGTGTTGTACATTGTACAATGAATTCTGTGTCTTGTGGAGAGATTCTGGGGTTTCGAAGAAGCCGAGGCAACACTTGAGAGATAAAGCCAGAAGGAGACAGAGGCAGAGAAAGTGATAAGCAAGAGCAGACAGAGATAGCGAAACTGAGGGCAGGTGGCTTCATTTGAAATTCATCCGGCCAACTGAGGCAAAACCTTACACTTCTCGTTTGCACATTAATGGCTCAGGCACAGGTATTAACAGGTAGGAAAAGAGATAGAGGAACCAGATGATCCACATCCAGAACAGTAAGCCTGGCCACCATGTCCATCAAGTTTCAAAGGGATTTTGCCTGTATGAGACTGACCCAGACAACCCATGCTTCATTCAATATTAGACCAGAATGAGAAAGAAACTGATGGAAACCACCATTTTCCCTTTGGATTACAATGGGCTCAACATGAAAAGGCTATTACCTCGAGAAAGAAAAAAATGAAAGAGAGAGAGATAGATAGCTTCTAAATCCTGAGCCCTGACACATAAATCCTCACTGGGACCTTATATGTGAACATCACTTGGTTTTAAAAATAGGTAGGTACAGTTTATTTTAATATATTTCTAAAATATATATATATATTTTTAATACAAATAATACAAATAAATATATTAATTATTACATGTCACTTATTAATATTAAGAAAATATTAATGGTGAGAAAATTTTCCCACCGGTTATTCGACGTGTGACAACACTGGTAATACCGGTATCACCGACAGGGGCTTTTAAATCACTAATTCTAAACTGAAAGTAAAATGCGCATTCAAAACGAAGCAGAAAAGCGGGTGTTTTCAATGAACTCCTATAAAAAGTCAAGCTTCCATAGGAATGAACTGAAAACGTGCCAGAGGACACGCACCATGAATGACTGTGCAGCCATGAACGAATGACAGTGCGGCCTTGCGCATTTTACTTTCGGTTTAGAATTAGCACCAATTCGGGCGAGGGTTGCTTGAATGGTTGAAACGATCTGTTTTTATTTGTAGTGTCTTTTCTCTAACTGAACTAAATTATTTTATTACTATAAAAATAAATAAAAACGACGGTGGTGCCGTGGTGAAATTATTATAAAAACATTTTTAATGAACTATTAATCGTAATTAATAACAACAATGTATTTTATTCATTATGTTAGATTAAAACGAATGGTCATATTTAATATTAATGAGTAGCCTATATTAATTAAAATTTATTCTGCATATTATATATTGGTAATAATATAATTTATTATAAAATTAAGAATATGCATAATGACAGTATATATATAATGTATAATAACATACTGCATATTGATAATAATTTATTTATGAATTAATTGCAATTAATAATATAATGTTTAATAATTAAAATAATACATTTAAATTATTAGCTGGATGGCGCCTTGCATGGCTGACACCGCCATCGGTGTATGAATGAGAGAGTGAATGGGTGATTGTGAGGCAAGATGTACAGCACTTTGGATGGCCATCGGTCTGTTAAAAGGGCTATATAAATGCAGTCCATTTACCATTAAAATTATTATTATTGTCTACTCATTAATACCAATAATATCAATTATAACGACTGCTAAGGAACAAATAATTGAATATGTTTGGAAAACACAGATATTTAAAAAAAGCTTTCCGAAAGTTTGTCGAAACGCGGAAGATCACCGTCTCTAAGTTCAACCCTAGCAATTCAACACCCACCACTATAAACACTTGACTGTGTGTATGTGTGTCTCACCTCCAACAGCTCGTCGCCCACTTTGATGTGTCCGTCGCGGCTGGCCGGCCCTCCGGTGGTGATCCCCACCACAAAGATGCTCATACAGGAGCGATCCCTGTTCCCGGCCAGGCTGAGGCCCAAACCGTTCCGATCTTTCTCCAGTTCCACGATCAGCAGCTCTCCTGGCAGGTCCGCGTACCTCTGCCTGATCACCTCTAAAGCAAAAAAAAAAAGGACATGTCAGATAGGGAATAGGACTAGACACAAAAGCAATTATTTTCCTAGAGGACACAGATAAAGGTACTGTTTACATGAGCGTCTATTCATCAGACGGAGTATAGTAAACACTATTGACATGCAATCTGAAAAGCCCCAAGGCATGAAGAGCAAGCCCTTTTTCATTTTGAGAACATCCTCAGTATCTCATCAAGGAACTCAGCCTAGTGTGGCATGCAATTACACGTTTTTGTCACTATATGCAGTGCTTTATTTAATTTAAGGCCAATCTACATCTATTTATTCTAACCTAACGTGCTTCCTCTTGATCGCATAATGAATGCATTCAACTTGGGGTCATTTTGAATGCAGACACGTCTATATTTCTTCAAAACAACCAGCAAGTCAAAAATTACACTTTAGAACATCTCCTGAAAGTGGGATCTTCCCATGGACAGGAATTTCAACAACCCTTTCCAATTGCTGAGTTTGAGTAGACTCCTTTTTTAATTTGCACAGACAAGAATGAACAAAAACGAAAGGCTGATGCGTTTCGGCCGCAAGAGATTTTCCAGGTTGAGTGGAGAACAGAGATGAATCTTTTACAGCTCAAGGCTCAGGTGATATTACATTTAGACAGATACAGAGCTCATGTAATCGATTCATGTTCACACGCTGGTAAATGGCTGGGAGAAAGACAGAGCAGAAACCGGCAGCATTTAATCGCCATGTGCGTTTTTAACTATGGCATATTAATCTAGACAAAACGGCCCTTAGCTGACCTAACACAAGCTCCTATCAAAACCAGGCATTGTTCATCTTGCGGCACTTCCTGCATAAGGGACAAAGTGAAAGTCTCGCTTTGCTTTTACCCGTCTCTCATCTCTCAAAAGTCTGTATTATATGACTGTTATGGAAATGGGGGCTGAGTCAGGACTTCAAGGGAAAGTAGTGACTGGACTCTTGAGCACCGGGAACATTTGATAATCTTCCAGGCCAGCTGCTTCTCATCAATCTCAAAAGACTTCAATGGATGGAGATTTTTTTTTGAGGGTTCTTCAGTTTTTATGCTATCAAAATTCAGTGTAGATGCTGCTGGTGGGCAGAGACAAAACCCTTCAGACGGAGATGATCGCTGGCACTTTTAATCCTCAGCGGACCATCAGTTAGGGCGTCATTGATGAGAAACTGTGAGTGAACTTCACAATACAGAATCAAAGAAAACCTGGCAATTTGTTGGATGGTTTCAGATACCTAAACAAAATGAGGACATTGGCAGATGGTCAGTGAAGATGTCTCATACTTTTAATGACTTTTTCCATACCCTTTATAGTCTATTTCAAACTTCAATAATCCCACGCGACACTTACCGTAGCTCTTTAAAGCAGCACGGCAAGCGTCGGCAGCCATTCTGATTAAAACCCACAGCTGTCGAATGTACTTCAGGGGATATGATAGAAAATGTGTATATCTGTGACCTTTCGCACTATGAAAGCACATCCCTGTTTCCGTTATACTGCGGTGTAGCTCTTTGGGGACGCATTGCAAGAGCACTGCTACCATGTGAGAGGCCTAATTAAAACCTTTAGGACAATTGCAGTTACATAAAACTTCAGCAAATGGATGAAGTGAGAGTATCACACCTCCTGTGTGAGGAAAGGGAGGAGGGATAAAGTGAGAGATAATAGGGAGGTCAAAATAGACAGGGTCTGTCTGTGTCTGATAACTGCTGCAGTCCATTAAAAGCTGATTTTACGCCTCATCTGCAAAACAGGAAAAGTGTTAGTGGGATTATTGTCGTTGGTTTATGCATTAATTTGGAGGCTCTGTAAAAAAAGTTTATTGGGTGTGAATATATAGCTTACTAATAAGTATCTCTCTCTCACTCTCTCTCTCTCTCTCTCTCTCTCTCACTCTCTCTCTCTCTCTCATATATACACACAAATACATATACATATATATATAGACACACACACACACACACACACACACACACACACACACACACACACACTATATTGCCAAAAGTATTGAGACACTCCTCCAAATCATTTAATTCGGGTGTTTCAAATCACTTCCATGGCCACAGGTGTATAAAATCAAGCACCTAGGCATTCAGACGCTTCTACAAACATTTGTGAAAGAAAGGGTTTCTCTCAAGAGCTCAGTGAATTCAAGCGTGGTACCGTGATAGGTTGCCACATGTGCAATAAGTCCTTTCGGGAAATTTCCTTACTACTAAATATTCCACAGTCAACTGTTAGTGTAATTGTAACAAAGTGGAAGCAATTGGGAACAAAAGCAACTCAGCCACGAAGTGGTAGGCCACGTAAAATCACAGAGCGGGGGCAGAATGCATTGTACCAAGTATAAAGTTTGGTGGAGGAGGGATTATGGTGTGGGGCTGTTTTTCTTCAGCATACCAAGACATTTTGAACAATTTCATGCTCCCAACTTTGTGGGAACAGTTTGGGATGGCCCCTTCCTGTACTAGCATGACTGCACACCAGTGCACAAAGCAAGGTCCATAAAGACAAGGATGAGTGAGTTTGGTGTGGAGGAACTTGACTGGCCTGCACAGAGTCCTGACCTCAACACGATAGAACACCTTTGGGATGAAGTCGAGTATGAGCCAGGCCTTCTTGTCCAACATCAGTGCCTGACCTCACAAATGTGCTTCTAGAAGAATAGTCAAAAATTCCCATAAACACACTTCTAAACCTTGTGGAAAGCCTTCCTAGGAGAGTTGAAGCTGTTATAGCTGCAAAGGGTTGTCAACTCCATATTAAACCCTGCAGATTAAGAATGGGATCTCATTAAAGTTCATGTGCATGTAAAGGCAGGCATTTCACAATTAAACAATTACATACAAATGTTAATAAATAACTTATTAATAATATCTTGAATATAATTAGTTTTTTGCACAAATAATGAAATATAATCTTTTACTTTTTTCATGAGTATGAAGGATTCTGCCTTAATACAACATTTTCGTCTAACAAGACAAATTTTAATCTGTATGGTTAGGAGTGGGGAACACCCCCATATATGTTTAGACAAAAGAGAACTGGAGCGCTGCTGGAATCCCTTGTATCCTCTGGCGCTCTTGGATTTTTTCCAAATTCTTTTCAACATTTAACCCTTCAGTCCAGGCACTCAATAGGATGCAAAAGTTAAAAAGCCTTTATTAGTTGGGCTAAAGCATTAAAACACCAACGCGTATCGGCCCATTGGCCTTCACCAACACCCTGATGAAGGCCAATGGGCCGATACGCATTGGTGTTTTAATGCTTTAGCCCAACTAATAAAGGCTTTTTAACTTTGCATCCTATTGAGTGCCTGACTTTTTACCCCATGTATTCAAATAGAAATCCAAAGTCATGAGCTTAGCATCTAGGATGTTATGGTGTCAGGCTGTCATTGGCAGCATGATATTTGCAAGAAAATTAATTTTGCATTAGGATAAACCCTGTCATTTTATTGACCTATCCATGTTGCTTCATTTCACTCAGCCGATTATTGACAGGAGTCTTATAATGCACAACAAACACGGGCTCCGTTCAGATCAGCTGCGTCAGCATGAAGACATGAAGGATATATGCTATTTAAAACTGGGGGATATAACAGCAAAACTATTAACATGATAGAAAATACTGTACTAACATTTGAATGAACTTGAGGCAGCCGCACCATCTAATAGAGGAACGAGAGAATATCTCCTCAAGAACTAATAATAATTATAATTTGTTATATTTATATAGCGCTTTTCTTGGCACTCAAACCGCTTTACTTACCTGGATGATGTGATAGCAGCCATATTGCGGACCAGAACGCCCAGCACACACCAGGGGAGGTGTGGAGAGGAGATTAAGCCAATCAGTATATACGGGGATTATTAGGAGGCCATGATGATGGACAGAGGCCGATTGGCAAATATGGCCAGGATGCCGGGGTTACACCCCTTTTTTATTTCGAAGAACATGGGTTTTTTAAAGACCAGAGAGAGTCAGGACCTCGGTTTAACATCTCTTCAGAAAGACAAGGTCACCTTCAAGACTTTTATCCTGATTGAGAGGTGTGCAGCGAACCCATCCTTGATCATATTATGAATCCCATAGCAGCTCACGCGTGCTGCACTACCTAGTTATTAGAGGTCAGACAGCCAATCAGCAAGCAGAAATTACTTGAGACCAAAGGGTCAAGGTTTGCTTGGTTTTGCTGCTGTAGCTACACCTATATGCTGGAGAAAAGCAATTCACTTCATTGACAGATATTCATAAGTATCCGTGTATTCAGATAAAATAACATTTTCTGCAAGCAACATTTAAATTTGATATCATATATTAAGCTAGCCTATATTACAGGAACTATGTATGACCAAGTGCTCAGACTGGCATCTGGTGGCCCCTCAGTCAGAGGAAAAAATGGAGATGTTTTGCTAATACTGGCCCGTCATCATTGTCCAGACACTCACTACAGGTTGCCCTCCATCTTCACCGAGGGAGAAGTCGTGCCAGAGAGATATTGGCATAAGCTCAAGGACTTTGTGTGCCAGACGGTGTGCATAAACTACAATAATGAGAAGGGAACATGGCCTCATTCAACAATTTTACTCCACTGCACAAATACAGCACACAGGCACAGTTGCTCCCTATAGTGCTATTTGTTCAAAAAGGATGTTGTGGACCCCAACTATGACACTAAAATGTGATTTTTATTTACTGCAATACCTGTACTGTGCGTGTTCATTCTCCATATCAGCAGTTCCCAACCTTCATTTATTCATCGAAATTATTCATTTAGCAGATGCTTTTATCCAAAGGGACTTGAAACGAGAGGCAATTCAAAGTTTTAAAACGGTTTAGAAAAGTACAGGAAGAAAAGACATATTAATAAAGTGAGACACACTAAAGTGCATTGAGAAATTGTATGATCAGTTATATCACAATACAGTCGATAACTGATAAATTTGTTTAGATTTAGATAGTCTAAAGAAATTAAAAATAAAACACTAAAAACTAAAATCATATGTCGTTTTAAATGCTACAAGAATTTAGGAATTATAACATTATAATGTACAGTATGAAATTGGATATTCATTTAGATATTTGCTGAAGATAACATTTAACAATGGTAATAAATTGGTGTATTTAAGGACACATTTTAAGTGAGTGGAAGATGACTGCAAAAGGTAGTAATAAAAAAATAAATAAAATAAACTATTATCTGCTGATAACCAGTAAGATTTGTAATGGCCAAAAATGTCTTCGTAATGGCAGATTCATAACGCTCCGAAGCTTCAGAAAGCTGTTTTGAAATGGGCCATCTCTTTATAAGTTGTTATTTCGTTTTTTTTTGCGCACAAAAACGAATTCTCATCGCTTCATAAAATGATTGTAGAACCACTGGAGTGAGATGGACTTTGTAATGACATCTTTAGTACCTTTTATGGGTCTTGATAGAGGAAATGTCATTGCTGCCAATGGAGGCCTTTCCGAGCCATCGGATTTCAACACAAATATCTTCATTTGTGATCCGAAGATGAACTGATTTACGGGTGTCGAACAACATGAGGGTGAGTAAGTAATGACAGAATTTTCATATTTGGGTGAACTAACCCTTTAATAATGATTTCTCATTTAATATATATATATATATATATATATATATATATATATATATATATATATATATATATATATATATATATATATATATATATATATAAATGTATAATAACATACTGCATATTGATAGTAATTTAACTATAAATTAATTGCAATTAATAATATAACAATGTTTAATAATTAAAATGAATGAAATAATACATTTAAATTATTATAATTATTATTGGCTACTCATTAATACCAATAATATCAATTATAACGACTGCTAAGGAACAAATAATTTAATATGTTTGGAAAATACAGATATTTAAAAAGATTTAAAATACTTTCTGAAAGTTTGTCGAAACGCGGAAGATCACCGTCTCCAAGTTCAACCCTAGCAATTCAACACCCACCACTACAAACACTTGACTACACACACACACACACACACACACACACACACACACACACACACACACACACACACACACACACACACACACACACACACACACACACACACACACACACACACACACACACACACACCTTCAACATTTTCTCACATTATCATAGTTTATTTGCAATAGAAAATGGTGATAAAATATGACAAGAACTCAGAGTTAAACTCTGTCAGAACAAATTAATCTTGATAACGTCAGGTCGCATTAGTAATTAAAGAAAAAATATGGTCAGGTCAAATGGTCTGAATAATTTTGGTCCCAAATTTGTATCAATTTTACTGGTAGTCACTGTATGAAGAATTTTTGGGTATAATATGTCGCAGTTTACTCACATAAATAAACTATAGTGTCCTTACTTCCACTAGTAGAAAATATATATATATATATATATAAACTTGTGTGGTACATATAATATATCTTTTTTTTAAATCTTATATGTAACACAGACAGACAAAAAAGATAAAATAAAATGTCCCCCTCCTCCCAATACCGTAGCTACAATCTAGTAAAGCAGTCGAACAGACTTCAGAGTCCAAAAATTCATTAAGAGTTTAGTCTAAATGGGGGAACATCTTTGCTTCTACATCTTAAACTGTCTCTCTCGGCAGGGGTGTGACACCAGGACAGCACACTGCTGTATCTACACGCTCTACCTTCACATATGTCCAAAGCTAGACTTTCATCAAGGCCTCAGGAGATCACAGCGCTCCTTACCTCCCTCTTTCATGGCTGATGCCTTCAAATCGATCTGCTTGCTCAAACCAAGGCTATATACTGCGTGGCTGTGTCTGCACAGATCATAACAGTTGTTAACTCTCATCTCTCTCAAAGAGCCACTGATGAGCTCCAACCTCCGAGTGCAGTTTACACGCTTATGAACTCTGTGTGTGGAAGAAATCCCTCAAGGACATTTAGAGGTATGTTTTTGACTGAAAACTGGTAACTTTCAAGCTACCCTTGACTGGCAGGTTATTGTTGCGATAGCTAAAGACGTGTGAAGTGTGAAGTGAAACCAGACACATCTGTAGGGGAGGCGGGCCAGCTGCTGCCAGTTTAATTAGAAAGCGCTGAGGATTGAGGCTGATGAGCTGCACTGTGGGAAGGGAAAAACATAGATGAGGGGCTGGGAAATATTTGTTTTCCATGTTCAATCATACAGCAGGGAAGAATGGTGTAGCCTAGCTCAGGCGGTTTCAAACTTTTTGACACCAAACAGGATGGCCCCTTTTTAAAATGTAAAAAAATATTTGAAAGGGGACCTATTATGCAAAATTTATTTTTACATGGTTTACATGTGTGTACACAACCACGCCGAATGAATCCCCATAAATCATATGCAGTGTCTTAGAATAAGATTCTAGCATTTTTGACGCCACATATGCTTAGGCCCCGCCTACGACTGCTGACAGACTCCGCCTTATTAGCATAGACCCCACCCTGAGTGTGCTGTACAGTCCACATTTTTATCTCCTCCCCAGAGCATTTAACAATTTAACAGCAGCATTCAAGTAAGAAATGTATTCTTATTAAAGCTAAAGTTATTCAATCGCATATATAGCAGTAGGTACTGTATATTATGCTGCTTTCACTTTAATACACAGATCTAACATACACATGCAATTTCTTCCTCTGCTGTTTACATTCACAGACAACCGACCGTGTTTATGTGACCTTTGTGTGTATTTGACAGTTTAAGCGCGATAAGACATGAAAGAGAACATTGTTTAATACTCACACGGCACTGTCTGACAGCCAGCTTTCTGTGCGCGTGCTTCAGATGTGTGCGCTCAGAAAACCATTTATTAAAAGTTTAGACTGATATGGCTTTAAAACGCATGCAGATAATAAACTTTCATGATGATGAAGAACTGCAATATCATGTGAGCATTACAGCAATAGAGATGATAACGAAAACCAAACAGATGTTTTGTTAGTTTGGCAGAGTATCCGAGACACAAGCTGAAAAGGCTCCGCCCTCTTCTGGAAAGCGGGATGGGGAGCAGCAGTTTATTTGCATTTAAAGTTATGTGCATGAAAACAGCATGTTTTTCCTTCCACTCAGAAATAGGCATGGTATAATAAAAGATCTGTGGGGTATTTTGAGCAGAAACTTCACAGACACATTCTGGGGTCACCTGAGACTTGTATTAAGTCTTGTAAAAAGGGGCTTAATAGGTCCCCTTTAAAACATAATAAAACTATTGTGAGAGGAAAATATTAGTTATGATATCACAAAGACAAGCTATTTCTAAAATTAAATAACTACATACACACATCATTCATTCATACATACATATATACATACATACATACATGCAATTCTTATACAGAAACCTTGAGGTCAATTGTTTTGCTCAAGGCCACAGTGGTCTCATGAGGGGTTTGATCCTACAACCTACAGTCAGCCCAAATCTTAATAAGTGCGAGAGGTCTCATTACCAAAAATATATTTTTAAAGTATCTGTTACATGAACAACAATGCAATACCTCACACCCCTCTGGAGCTTGACTGTATGATAATAGTCTCTGACATGTCCCCTTGCTCTGAGCGCTTCCTCCCCTTCTGTCTGTTTCCATTGTACAAATATACACCTATTTATAGTATTATTTTTAGATACACCAAAACGCCCTTTAAGAAAAGTGGCTCTGCAATTTACCCAGCCAAATACACTGAGCAACAACACCTAAGCACACTACGGGTTGGCAATTCGAGTCATTTTATATCATGGTAAAGGTAGATATATTGATCTCAACAACGCTTGTGTTTGAATAGAAGATTTTGTAATAATATAATGACTTTAAATAATAATATAATTAAATAATAAAATACTGGGGGAAAAAATGTATTTTAAAATGAAAAACGTATTTAAAAATAAAAATGTTACATTTTAAATATTAGTTTAAATATTAGTAAATAACACAAATATTTGTCTGTCATGTTGAGGACAATGTTACAAAAATTGGTGAATATCAGACGAATATTAAATCTGTGCCAACCACAATGATAAATGCATTTGGAAATGTTAGGGGGCGCTGTAGACTCCACTGGCCACACCCAAAAGAAATGACCAAAGAATTGCTAAATGTTGCTAAGCTTCTACGAGTGTGTAAATTTTTTTGAATTTTTCGCGCTTTCCAAAGGGACCAAATATGCACTTTCGAACTAGGTGGCTCTGTGGAGAAGATGAGGCATGTCTCTCCTGAATTGCAGTATCAAAATCAAAAGATGTCATGAGAGAATACTTTCAAGAATTATTTTTTTTTTACCCATGGTAAGACCATCAAAAAAGTGTGGGAAAATGTAAAAATCACACATTCCATCCAAGATGGCCGACTTCTGTTGGGCGGAGTCAGATAAGCAAAGCAAGTTAACTTTGTCCTCTATGACATCATTGATGATCACTCCAAATTTCGTACACATCAGAGAAACCTGGGGCCGCTATAGAGCCCTATATAACCATGCCCAAGCGCTACAAAATTTGTACATCTTTCGCAGGTCTGATGTGTCTGCAGAAATCAAATCTGTCCCCTTATTCCCTTCTCTCAATGCCATTGCTGGCACACACAAGTGTGTAAACCGCATTCTCCATTTTTAAAACAGCCTGCTCTGTACTAAACACTCAAACAACCTATAATAAAACCATAAAATAAAGGTTCTCCTGATCCCCAAATAACATACGAGGTAAACTTGCTTGTTGCATATTGTGCAATTACGTCTATGGGAGGGGTTTGTCCTCAAGGGATTTTCATTTCGGCTCCATCAAGGCTGTGTTATGAATGGACAGAGATGAATGGATGAACCTCGGAGGCCACGTCGAGGTAATTAAACAGCGTAACCAAACGGATCGGCTGCATTGCCTTTGAAGTCTAATATTACAAACATCTTAGGCTGCAAAATAATAATAAATCACCAATAATTATTCAAACCGAGAGCCAAATGGGTCTGGAAAACAGGTAAGATAGGTCTTTGATGTTGATAAGGCAGTGGCATATGCAGGGAAGGTTATAATCAAGAGGGACTTGCAGGTGCAGCTTGGGATAATTCAATATTTGTCCCTTAGATTGAATTCTGCTGGAGGGAGGTGGGATAATCTGATGGACCGTCCCTGAATGAGGGGTCATGACGCAAATGTGTGTGAGGCACGCACACACATGCTCACAAACACCTCTATGAAAATATTTAACATGTTGTCTTAGACTGTGATTGGTTGTGTGCAATTTGTGTACATTTTCTGTATGTACAAATACTTTATACGCAGAGACAACTAAGTAAACCATGTGCTTGATGCACGTGAAACACTGTGGCTCTGCCAAATCATTGCTCTGTTTGTTTGAGAATTCTGACCAGCCTGGCATAGCAACAAAGGTTCAACCAATGGAGTGAGTTAGAGGCGGGGCTATTTGTCTTTCAGACCAATAAGCGATGGACACTTATGTTTGCAAATCCACTTAGTGAAGCTTATGCCGTAGAAACTATACACATCTGTAAGTATAGATTAACAAAGCTTATGACAGGTAAAAACATGTACATATTTACATATGCAGAAACAACCTTAACGTTGCATTCACACAGGGAGTCGGCGTCTGCGCTTTGCGGTGGGCGTGTTTAAAGCTGGTGCTGATGTGACTGACAACCGCCAAACACTACTTTTTCAGTGTTGCATGAATGCAATTGGCTAGTGTATGTGCAACGGTATTTGCATAGGCGATCTAATTGGCTGACACCTGCGTTGGTGCTTGAAAAGTTTTCAACTTCTGCCGTGAGCAACGTCAGTGACAACGCAATGGAACCTACAATTCAGTTTGGCAACGCATGATGTCACCAATTCAAAGTAAATGAGAAGGATCAACGCCAGCGCCCCATGTGAATGCACCGTAAGGAATCCTTGTGTAAGTTGATTCACCTGAAATTGTAAAATATAAGAGTATTCCGCCCAGCCTGGCATAGCAGCAGCAGCTCAACCAATGATGTGAATTTAGAGCGGGGCTATTTGTCTATCAGACCAATAAGAGACAGACACCTGTTTGAAAACAGCAAGTTTGCAATTTAGTTTTCACGTTATGTCACATCCTTAAAAGGAACGCCCACCTGGAGGGCAAAACAAGGCTTTCCTCCATTGCTCGCCAGTCATTCTTGCCAGGTTTGTACATAAGAACCAATGTAGTAAGACAATGATATTAGCGTTCAAATTCAATACATGCCTTATTAATAATGCATACTATAGACCTGCAAGCAGATGGACCCAGAATATAAATGCAGCACGCAGTTTCTCGTTAAGCTTTTTTTCCATAGAAAACCATTATAACGAAAACAACCATTTAGCATGTTGCGTTCAAATTCTTGGCTCATCTGCTCACATTTAGTATGCATCATCAATAAGGAATCTTATCATATATTTCACATATACATATCACTGTTTTAGTACATTAAAGTGTTTTTCACGTTATAAGCGGTTCAGAATGTCCTTCTGTTTTTAGTGATAAAAATACTGCAGCAGGTGCTGTATATGGATCACAAGTGCCCAAAACTTGCATTTTGTTCAGATATTTTAGTTTTTCTTATTTTGAGAGATGATCTAAATATGTGTGGCTTAAAACAAACCTGTGCTTCAGTTCTATGGATGGTTTGCCGTCCAGGGCTCCACGCCGGTCACATGACTGAAAATTATGAATTGTGTTTGGTAAGACTAGCAACCGCAGAAGCTACACACTTGTAACTTCTGAAAGGAAAGCTTGTGATTGGTTAATTTACCTAATAGGACACTGCTAAAACATGTTGAAACAACACACATAAACAAAATTTCTAAATCTAGTCCTGGATGATAAAAGAGACAAAGAATTTCTGCAGAGTTGCTGACGTCCTACTGCAGTTTTCATGCAGTGTAACCTTTCACTTGTCTGCAGTAAAAATAATCTGCTCTCTCTCAAGGTTGTAATGCTTGATGCTGGGTTTTCTAGTTTTGAAAAATATCTTTAGGCAACAATTTTCAACTTTACCTGTATATATAAAAAAATTATTATAAATTATTTCTCTCACTTTCAGAAGATATATGGAACGGGTAACGAATAAAGGGAAAAGGAGCTGTGCAAAGCAGATGGAAAAAGCGAGGCAGAAAGAGAAAAGTCTAGTTCCTCAGGTGGCTGGCTCTGGTTAAAGCCCTTTCTGTCTATACAACAGTTATTGATGTGTGTGAAATCTCTGCACTGTGCCTGCAGCGCCACACACTCTAAGAAAGCACTTTCATAAATGGAGCATTTTCGCCTGTCAATGCTCACAGTGTGTGTGTGTGTGTGTGCGCGCACCATCTCTGCAGTGTCTGTTGTTCTTTCTGCAGCCTCATTTGTTCACACACATTGTACTGGTCACTGTCGATCGGTTCACTGCAGTGTTCATATCAGCAGTCAAATCAGTGCACGCACACACTCCTAAACACTTACCCATACTACACAATCAACCAACCAGCACTTTTCCCAAGTGAGTCTGAGAATAAAATCATCTAAATTCTGACCGTGTCCTTAAAGACTTAACGAAACTGGACTTCTTTGTAAGCCATCTCTTTCTATCTGTGCGCTAATGCACTTCTATACGTAGAAACGCATACGCATTTCAAATGTACATTCTCTTCAGGCAAAATAGACCAAAATAATTGATGACTCATCCTGCACTACACAGATTTTTGTCCAATCATATGCTCTCCTGAATGAGAATCCCCATCCCCCCAATACCACCTGTAACTGACAAGCAAGTACTGTAGAAAATGTAAGGATATGTTCTGCGTAAAAATAAAAAATAAATCAACAAATCAAAGCTGAAACAATTTTAACTGCCACTTTTACTAAATAGACATCTTACAAGAGTCTGCAACACTTAGCCAGTGAAAAGTGCAAAGCTGCTAAAGATGACATTTATTTAGTAAAACATCATCACACTCTATCTTTATTAAGCAGCTAAAGCTCTCTGTGTTGCACCAGATGTGATAAACACTTCAGAATCATGTGACGGCTGGGTTAGATCAGTCTGTGCGAGACCTGAAAGACTAACTGCTGCAACATGGCAGGATTGCTCTGTTCCAAAACCTAGTACAGAGGCAGAATTTTAAGGGCAAGAAGGTCATTTCAAAAAGTAAGCAACAAATTAAGATACCCCATTTTGGCTAGCGTTTCAGGAAAGCATCACATGTATCAGGTGAGCATCACCAGTGTTGGGGAGTTACATGTAACGGTAACGGAGTTACTTAATTTAATTACAAAATAAATGTAACTGTAATCCGTTACCGTTACTGAGGAAAAAAAACAGGAGACAGTGGAGACATCGCAGGAGACATCATGCACATTAAAAACAGGCATTTAAAGGCTGTTTAGTAAAGCGATGCTATTCTGATGCGTTTGATTGGCTCTCTTGTTTGAATTTGCAGTGCACCATGCACAACAATTAGTAGCCCAATTCCGCAAGAAAACCCTGGACTTGGAAACACTGATCGAACGTTGAAATGTCGAACCTGAGGAAGCGTCTCCTATGATGAATGTTAACCTTAAGCGCCACCTAGTGGACAAATCTCCCTAATTAGTTTGCCTAGTTTTGACTTGCAAAAATAGAGCTATTCAACTACACAACCTGTGGTCATTGAATCTAAAAAAATTTTTAGGTGGAATATAACTTAATTAAAAAACAAACACGTTATGACAGTTACACTGGGGGAGTCTGTTCGGGTTGCCAGTGAGTATGAAACTAGAATCTATTCTTGTTTATGTTAGTTAGAAATCAATATTAGGCCTTATATGGTATAATGTTTTCCCTTTACACACACACAGTGGTAAAAAGAATAGGTTGCAGATTTTTTACTATTTTTTTTATATCAGTAAGAAGAAAAACATGTTTTTTACTCCAGTATAATGATCTAGAATTGCGTGTTTTCTCTTAAATATATCTATCTCATTTTCTAAGAGGTTAACAGTTTAAATTCATTAGAAATTTAGAAAAGTAATCAAATGTAACCAGTTACATTCCTTTAATAAAGTAATTGAAAAAGTTACACTATACTTATTAAATTTTAAATAGGGTAACTTGTAATCTGTAACAACCTTCCCAATACTAAGCGTCACAGAGAAAAAACGAGGCAGACAAGGCAAAAGAATTTTTAAATTATAAATACTTCTGGTCTCACTTTTTAGATTAGGATCCAGTTCTCACTATTAACTAACACCACAGTCCCGTGATTACAAAGTCATCCATCTCTAAGCTTTCGAACTCTTCCAGTTTTTATCTCAAAACATTTTCACATAACGTTTGAGTTAGAATAGTTTATAAAAGCACAAATATGAGCATAATGAGGCTGTAAAGGCGTTTAAGAGCTTATGGCGACGACGTTTAATCTCCCCGACAGCCTCTGTAGTCCCATTTAGCCACTTGTTAGTAACCACCTTTTTCAAGACGCGTAACAGTTTAGAAAAAACCACGAGTGGGGTAATACTGATGTATTTTATGTCGTAGAATAAAAGGTGAAAGTAACCTTTGTTCACCACAAACCATATTTCCAGCCATTTAAGCAAAATCCCATTAAAAAAACCCATTGACTTCGGTACAAGGGAACCGGAAGTGCTAAAATGCTAACTCGCTTCTGCTCTTTAGCCTACAAAGTGATGTCATACATGCATCACTCTATAAGTCACTAGCTAATAGTGAGAATTGGACTCTAAACGAAAGTTTTGCCAGCTACCTATGTAGTATGTAAACACCAAGGAAGCTCGGTTTTTGGAAGAGAGCCGTAGGGAGAGACACTCTGTGTGATATCTTAAACGGGCACAGCACTTAGACACAATCGATCTTTAAACCATCACACACTGCTGGATTATGAATGATGTAAATGTAAACATAATTTGCAGTGTGGGATTGATTTACACACAGCCCTTGCAAGCATGCACACTTGTTTTTCTATCATGGTGAGGACTTGCCTTTATTTACTCTACCCTACTTTAAATGCGCACTCAGACCTTCCTGCATTTCCATATTTTCATTAAAACATTTAGTACCGCATGTTAATTAAGCTGGGGCTAGTCCTTTTACCTAGTGGACACATTTGTTCTCACATCATGTGTCACATACACATTGCAATGTTACAGTGCAATGTTACAGCTGACTGAAGTTACAACTGACCGAAGCTCTAATATCACAAGACGACCACTTCAACATTACAATTACAGAGCGAGGGATGGGTCAATATCTCAATCATGGCACGCTCATCTTTCAAAACGACACTTTCATGAGTATGCAGCAAGAAACAATAGCCAATAGCGTAGTGCTGAATGAATTATAGTACTCTGAGGTACAAAAAGAAAAGGCTGAGCAAAAATGAGCATGCAAGAGAGAGAGAGAGAGAGAGAGAGAGAGAGAGAGAGAGAGAGAGAGAGAGAGAGAGAGAGCGAGAGAGACCTTTGCTCAAGGTGTTTACTTTGAGAAAAAGCTATGTAAAGATTTCTGAAACAGATAGGACAGTGTGTTTTACACATGAGGATAGTGCCCTATTCAACAGAGAGAGAGAGAGAGAGAGAGAGAGAGAGAGAGAGAGAGAGAGAGAGAGAGAGAGAGAGAGAGAGAGAGAGAGAGAGAGAGAGAGAGGGATGGGCTGAGGAAGAGAGACAGGAAGAAGTAGAGAGATGCAGGCAGAGGGAGAGAGACAGACAGTTAAAGAGAAAGAGATAGGTTAAGAGAGTGAGAGAGAACAAGACTAACAGATAGAGATCGAGAGAGAGAAAGAGAAAGAGAGAGAGAGAGACAGAGAGAGACAGAGAGAGAGAGAGAGAGAGAGAGAGAGAGAGAGAGAGAGAGAGGGAGGGAGAGAGACACTGTGTATGCAGACTAGCAGAGAGAGGGACAGAAAGATAGATATAGAGGAAGAGAAAAGTGAGTGAGACAGATATAGTGATATGCAAGAAGAGGGGGAGACAGGTTAGATAGAGAGAGGTACACTGACAGAGGTGGAGAGAGACAGGACCAGAAAGAGAGACAGGAAGTAGGAGAGACAGACAGAGAGAAGGAGACAGGTACAAGAAGAAAGACAAACAGTGAGAGAGGTACAGAGAGTGGAAGAATGAGAGATAGAGAGAGATAGATATGCAGGAAAAGGGAGAGACAGACAGACAGAAAGATAAACAGAGAAAGAGAGACAGGCAGAGAGTCACCTTATCTCAAGGTTTTTGCTTTGTAAAACTGCAAAGGCACTTTAGACAAAACCCAACCGAGAGCACAAAGTGTGCGTGCGGCAAAAACTGACAGAGTCTGAATTATACCGTTTGTGCACAGCTCCCTTCTGACTTAAGCACTGCTGTGCTAGCGAGCATGAAAACACACACACACGCAGGTGCATGCAAAACACAGAGGTTAAACACTGCCACACATACAGTCCCTACTGTCACTCAACAGTGCAGGATGAATCGGACACTGACCTGGCACCATGATCCATCCTTTAGAACACCTCCACACCAGAGCTTTCGGTATCCATTCAGCCCTGTGTGTCAGCGGTGTGCTGCCGTTAGCCAGACTGACCGGAGGTGAGAAGTCATGGTGTTGTGCGAGCCGGCGTGGGCGCTCTTTCTGAACACACCGAGCAGTGAGGAGAGCAGTGCTGCACTGTGTGTGTGTGTGTGTGCTTGCTCAGTATCACACGCACTCTTACACGCTTCAGCGTCTCTAACCCTCCCCTCCCTTGTCATTTTCTCCCTGAAACCTTTCTGTATATACAAATAAAAGGAAGATAAACCTGCATTAGAATGAATAATTACCCTAAATTGTCTCGTCATGATCCGTCTAACCTTTCCTGACTGCGCATAAATTATGCAGTGTGTGTAGTCATTAAGAGACGAGACTTATAATATGCAAATGCTCCTGAGCGAGGAAAGTGGTGACTAATTGCAAATTCCTGTATGACATTATTTATTTGCATTCTATGAACAATTGAGAGGGGTTGGAGTGAGGGGTCGATCCTCGGACCTCTTGCGTTTTCTGCACATAATAGCATATTGATCAGAGAGCTGCTTGCCAATCCTTGCCGCTTTCCTAATGCTCCTGCCATCACGCACACCAGCACTCCAGTTAATGCTGCTGCTAGAGCGTTATTATTCTTTTCCACATGTGAACAGCCGGAGGGTTGAGTCAGCGGAGGACAATTTGTTACAAAATAAGACTCGCGAATTGCCAATTCAAGTTCAGAGTGGAAAGTGGCTTCGCTCTCTTCTAGTGTGTCTAATATACGTCACTCTCACTCTCTGGGGCAAATCGAACTGGCAAATGGCGTCAAACTTGTTTGTCCGCATCGGGCAGTACATCTCAGTAACTAATTTTGAATTGCAATACCACATCCGTATGTTAAAGATTAGCCACTGTTTTCCTTACTGCATCAGACAGCTTGCTCTTTTCAGGAAAGTTCTTTCTTGATGAGACTTGATTTTAATCGCTTTCAGTGCCTGTTTCTCTCTGTACTAAATTAGCTGGGCATTCGAGAGGAAACAGGCGTCTGAATATCCAATCAAGGCGGAGTGGTCTGGTTTTCAAGTCCATTACACCTGCATCAAAGCGCAGTTTTAACTGAGTGCATGAAACTGTGCCCAACAAGTACATGAGATATGTTTCTCCTACATCATGGGTGTCCTCCTTTGGTGAAAATCTAGTTTTTAATGTTGAGCAAAGTCATAAGTCAACACCATTGCTGAGTATTCTCTCCTTAAAACTGCAGTGAACCAAAGACGGTCTCAAAAACGTGGTTTGAAATCGTGTGTTTATGACGTCACAATCTACCTTGTAACCAATCATGTCAATGTGTGGGCGGGCTTTAGTATATCATCAACTATGCTGTGAGGCAGGGAAGCCAGGTTATCCCGGTATATTTTTCTGTTGATATGAAAAATCATGTATATTTAGCAATATAGCGGGTGAATTATGTTTATGATGTATATTATGATGAACTATATGCCTTTCTCCACTGTTGTTCTATGATGTTTCTAATGATGCTGATTTTTAGATGGGCGAATGGGAACTGGAACATGGTTTGTGTAACATTAGCAACACATTATTAGCCGTTTCAACGTAGTCAAGCAAATTGCTAATCATATTAATTATCGTTGTGTCCGACGTTGTAAAGAGCGATATCATTGTGCAGTGTTTACTACAGTAAAGTTGATCCAACCCGAATGGGTCTCTGAGCTGGTGTGAGTGAGTGGAGGCGGGGCTAGTTTGCATATTCATGGATTGCGACTTTACTAAATGAAGCAAGGGTGTGGAGTTACATTCAAGCCATTTTGAATGCCAAGGAAAAAACGTTAAATATGTGTTTGTGGTGATCAAAAATGAGTTTCAAGGGATAAAATCATTGACTACAGGGGGAGTTAAGTCAAGCACAAACTATGAATATAGCTTTGAAGTTTTAAGTTTGCAAAAAAAAATTGTTGACAACCTGCAGTGTGGAACGAAAGAGAATTAATGAATTGCCAATGAAAAATGACTTTTTCAACAATCAACAATCGTTTATTGCTACATCCGAGTTTTTGTGAGAGCAAATTTCAAGACAGTGATAGTACTGTTAACATAACCTACAAACGGGATCCTAGCTAGCTACAGTTCTATTTTGCAAATTACACATCTTCACTAAAATGCATGGCAAAAGGTTACAGACCTCTTCTGAAATCTAAGGAGCATACTAATATACTCGTCTACAAACTTAATATAATACTAAAGCTAAAGGATGATTGTGATGAAGGACTAACAGGACAATCTCCTCAATACAGGAGGATTGCAAAACCCTACAAATCGGCACGCCAGGGGCAATCTGCTTCATAAATACTTTAGAGACCGCCAGCTGCAACAGCATGTATTGGCATATTGGTCACCATTACAAATTACTTACACGCCACAGGTTTGTTTTTCATTGATGGACAGCAACGTAAAGGAAATTGTTAAACCTCTTCGGGACCATTACAATTCCTTCGATACCATTTGCAGGATTGAAGATCACATTAGTCGGAGACTCGAGCATCAAGACATCCCTGCTGACGCCATACAGTGACCGTGGAAAGAGATCAAGGCTCTGTCTATAATGACGCAGAAAACGACAGCAGAACGGGATGGGAGGGGTAAACAAGTGAATTAAATGGATAGATCAGGCTTGAGCGGTAGAAAATGGGGAGTCGAAACTGAGAAAGAGAGAGTGGGTGTTTAACTGAATGAGTGTGGTTGATTCATTGCCACCGAGACAGAGACAGCTTACTCAACTCAGCGTGAAGCTCCTTCTGAACACATGGCAGACAACATCAGAGTGAAAACAGACACACAGACTTAAAGGGATAAATTGGCTCAAAAATGAAAATTGTGTCATCATTTAATCACCCTCATGTCGTTCCAAACCTGTGTGACTTTCCTTTTCTCTGCTGAACACAAAAGAAGAAGAGGACAATTTTGTCCATACAATAGAAGTCAACGGGGTCCAAAACAACTCTGGGTGCCAGAGTTTAACTATCCCTTTTAAAAGAAGCTTCATTTGGTCAAAAACATCCTGACCTTCTGAAGTACGACTTTGATTACTCAAGGTTGCATTTGATGCCGCCTACATCTCACTATCTGTGGGGATGCTGGCAGGCAAATCGAGAAATAGAACAACGGTTGAGAGTCAGTTTTCCTCTTGCCTTTGGTTACTTTGCTTTGATAGTGCCGTCAGGGAGAACTGTGCAGTTCTGGGCTTTAATTAGTGTTTTAAAGAATACAGAAGCTTTGTTCTTTAAACTAGGACACTAGGGGGGAGAGAACAATGTTCTTTACACAAGGACAATCAAATCACCAGGAGCTGTTTTATGTTGTACACACAATTTATTTTAAATGCAGGCAAACAGAACACAGCGGTAGTCGCGTGTCTGCGCACATCAGGCACCCGAACACAACAATAACAGATGAAAAGAGAGAACTGATTGCATACTGTCCTCATACGCACTAAAGTGTCCCATCTAATCCCATAAAATTGTGTGAAAATTGTGGAAATAAAATAAAATCTCTCACTGGTAGTTGCTATATCACGATACCGTGGCTTATCAAAACCAAACCAATCCAAACACCAATCCAAATAAAAAAGAAGTACAATATAAAATGTTATTTTAAGTGACTATATATTTAAAGGGGTACTTCAGCACTGGGAAGATGAATGTGTATTTAAACTGGGTCATTTATGTAGTAGAAATGTGAAATTATTTTTGAATTTGGTGCCTTCTAGACTGAGAAAAGATGGAAAGTGTATTTTTGTCTCATGGGGATGAAAGACAACAACTCCCAGAATGCACTTGCTTTGCTGCCCAACGAGGCAACTCACAAAAGCCACAGCTACTGGTAATCACTTGCCCACCATGACACCGCCCCCACCGTCGTTTTGATTTTCATAGTAATAAAATAATTTCATTCAGTTAGAGAATAGACATAATTTAAAAACTGAACGCGTCTTTTCAATAAAGTGTGAGTGAGCCGAACGAAAGTCACGGCACAAATGCAGCAGGATTTCATTCATCACAAGAGTGAAGAGCTGCGTTAAGCGCGGCAGTCATTCACGGTGATGTCCAGTCTGGCGCGTTTTCAGATCATGCCTATGGAAGCTTAACTTTCATAGGAATTCATTAAAAAGTTGAAACACTCACCGCTCCGTTATGAATGCCCAAACTGAGCAGCTGTGCGCATACACATTCTGTGAGTGAGATCCCACTCCCTATGGGCGGGTTGGTAACATGCGTGTGGCAAGCAGCGGGGCGAGGGACCGCGAGAGCGGACCGGTGACGAGTGATTATGAGTGCCAGCTGCGCGTCACACAGGTCTCGTCTCGCGGCCGAGTGACGGGAGCATAAAAGGAGGAGCGAAGGCAGCGGACGAGAGGACCAGGCCTGGATTTTATGTTATGTTTTGTTTACGTTTGGTTGTGTTGGTGGGCAGTCGTCCGTGAGGGGCTGCCCACGTTTTATTATGTGTGTGTGTTTGCGGGCAGTCGTCCGTGAGGGGCTGCCCGCGGTTTGCTTTTGTTTTGTTTATTTATTTTATTAAAAATGTGTTGAATGTTCGCCGGTTCCCGCCTCCTTCCTGCCCTCAACAACGAACATCGTTACAATGCGGAACTAGCTATTATTACTGGCTGTAGTCTCTAGCCTCTGGCCAAAAAATCCTCTGATGACGCAAAATGACGATATTTGCCAGCCGATTTTTTATGCATAATTCTCTCGTCTTATGGGGGCATGAGGGGGGAAAGTAAGATATTTCAAATATACTACCAGGTTTCTACTGATACAAAGCTTAATGCTAATCGCTGAAGCAACCCTTTAACAAACAATTATAACACCAATCTATCCATCAATATTAATGCAGATAAGGCTAACCAGAGTGACTTTATTGACAGTTAGAGAGAAAGAAGCATTTGATTTGGTGCAAGACCCCAATCTTTGCTCAGGTAAGTGTGTGTTGGGAGCGAGACGAGGAAACTGGGACAGCGCCAGAGACTGCTCCAATTAACAGTGCTGGGGATTCACTCCAAAACACTGGAATAACTGACCTTGACCCGCTCACTTGGAGGAAACCGTCGTAAATACACAACTGCACAGAAACCACAGGGAGAAACTATTCTATAGCAGAGAAGCAACAAACCAAGGGGAAAAACATGAGAAAGTATTCTTTCATAATTGAACAGTTAAATACTAAGGACAGGAAACCATACCAACAGAGAGCCGGATTCGAACCCTGGATTCCAAAATGAGCACAGCTCAACGTATCTGCAGATACCACACCATGGTTTCGACAAAGAATCAACTGGGACGCCGCCAGAGCTATCAGGGTTAGTATTCACACTGCTGGCAGCGGCGTGGCTTCGGGCGGCACACTGAAGGGTGCGCATAAGTGAGTGTGTGTCTGCGATATTAATGGCTGACTGGAGCAGGCTCATAACTCTGCCATTAGGGAGAAGCCGGTGGTAATTACGACCCTATCTCTGGTCCCAGATCAGTATGTCCCGCTCCAGATAAACGAGGACCGGCTCTGAGCCAGCGCTGATGGATCGAAGAGCGTTTTCTTCTGCCCAGAGAGCAGCAGGAACGGCACTGCATCACAAAAGGCATTCTTGACACATCTTTTTATGTGCCACTGCTTCTAAGGAGGCACTCGATCTATAAGACAAAAGTTGCGCGGCCATAATAATCTTGTTACGCTTCCAGCAGAATCATTGGCTCGCAGTTCCATTATGCTCTTCACAGAACAGTTAAAATGGCAACTGAATCGGTTCAATACAAAGCAATCATTTTTAACCAAAAAAGAGATTACAGTAATGCACTTTTGTACTTAGTTTAAATGTAAAAAAAATAATCATTAAAGCACATACATTAATTACAATTATATACAAAATAAAAACAATGAAGAAATTAATACATCAATAACACATTTGAGACAAGAATTTGTTAAATTCATAATTTTTGCTACTGTTGAACGGCCTTTTAGTGCCTTCCTGAAACCGTGATTATTGTTACTTTTTTGTTTTCTTACATAAAAGGATATTATTTTCTATGCTAATAAAAAAAAGATCACAATTACAGTAAAACACTTGAAATGTTTGCATTTATTTAGTTTAAAAAAAAAATATTTTTATTTTGCTAAAGCACTTACAGTATTGTTCAAAATAATAGCAGTACAATGTGACTAACCAGAATAATCAAGGTTTTTAGTATATTTTTTATTGCTACGTGGCAAACAAGTTACCAGTAGGTTCAGTAGATTCTCAGAAAACAAACAAGACCCAGCATTCATGATATGCACGCTCTTAAGGCTGTGCAATTGGGCAATTAGTTGAATTAGTTGAAAGGGTGTGTAAAAAAATAGCAGTGTCTACCTTTGACTGTACAAACTCAAAACTATTTTGTACAAACATTTTTTTTTCTGGGATTTAGCGATCCTGTGAATCACTAAACTAATATTTAGTTGTATGACCACAGTTTTTTAAAACTGCTTGACATCTGTGTGGCATGGAGTCAACCAACTTGTGGCACCTCTCAGCTGTTATTCCACTCCATGATTCTTTAACAACATTCCACAATTCATTCACATTTCTTGGTTTTGCTCCAGAAACAGCATTTTTGATATCACCCCACAAGTTCTCAATTGGATTAAGGTCTGGAGATTGGGCTGGCCACTCCATAACATTAATTTTGTTGGTTTGGAACCAAGACTTTGCCCGTTTACTAGTGTTTTTTGGGTCATTGTCTTGTTGAAACAACCATTTCACGGGCATGTCCTCTTCAGCATAGGGCAACATGACCTCTTCAAGTATTTTAACATATGCAAACTGATCCATGATCCCTGGTGTGCGATAAATAGGCCCAACACCATAGTAGGAGAAACATGCCCATATCATGATGCTTGCACCTCCATGCTTCACTGTCTTCACTGTGTACAGTGGCTTGAATTCAGAGTTTGGGGTCGTCTCACAAACTGCCTGTGGCCCTTGGACCCAAAAAGAACAATTTTACTCTCATCAGTCCACAAAATGTTCCTCCATTTCTCTTTAGGCCAGTTGATGTGTTCTTTGGCAAATTGTAACCTCTTCTGCACATGCCTTTTTTTAACAGAGGGACTTTATGGGGATTCTTGAAAATAGATTAGCTTCACACAGACGTCTTCTAACTGTCACAGTACTTACAGGTAACTCCAGACTGTCTTTGATCATCCTGGAGGTGATCATTGGCTGAGCCTTTGCCATTCTGGTTATTCTTCTATCCATTTTGATGGTTGTCTTCCGTTTTCTTCCACGTCTCTCTGGTTTTGCTCTCCATTTTAAGGCATTGGAGATCATTTTAGCTGAACAGCCTATCATTTTTTGCACCTCTTTATAGGTTTTCCCCTCTCCAATCAACTTTTTAATCAAAGCACGCTGTTCTTCTGAACAATGTCTTGAACGACCCATTTTCCTCAGCTTTCAAATGCATGTTCAACAAGTGTTGGCTTCATCCTTAAATAGGGGCCACCTGATTCACACCTGTTTCTTCACAAAATTGATGACCTCAGCGATTGAATGCCACACTGCTATTTTTTTAACACACCCCTTTCAACTAATTCAACTAATTGCCCAATTGCACAGCCTTAAGAGCGTGCATATCATGAATGCTGGGTCTCATTTGTTTTCTGAGAATCTACTGAACCTACTGGTAACTTGTTTGCCACGTAGCAATAAAAAAATATACTAAAAACCTTGATTATTCTGGTTAGTCACATTGTACTGCTATTATTTTGAACAATACTGTACATTAAAATATAATTATATAATAAATTACAATAGGGTTTCAGCACTTCGTGCTTGAACCCCTAATTAATATTTAAAAATTATGAATATATCAATAAAAAGTCGGGGCTTTATGGCAGAGTGGCCTAACGGAAGCCTCTCCTCAGGGCAAGACGCATGAAATCCTGCATGAAGTTTGTTAAGATGGTGAGAAATAAGATTCTCTGTTCTGATGAGACCAAGATAGAACTTTTTGGCTTTAATTCTAAGCGGTAGGTGTGGAAAACCAGGCACTGGCTCATCACCTGTCCAAAACAGTCCCAACAGTGAAGCATGGTGGTGGCAGCATCATGCTGTGGGGGGGGTTTTCAGCTGCAGGGACAGGGCGACTGGTTGCAATCGAGGGAAAGATGAATGCGGCCAAGTACAGGGATATCCTGGACTAAAACCTTCTCCAGAGTGCTCAAGACCTCAGACTGGGCCGAAGGTTCACCTTCCAACAAGACAATAACCCTAAGCACACAGCTAAAATAAGGAAGGAGTGGCTTCACAACAACTCTGTGACTGTTCTAGAATGGCCCAGCCAGAACCCTGACTTAAACCCAATTGAGCATCTCTGGAGAGACCTGAAAATGGCTGTCCACCAACGTTTACCATCCAACCTGATAGAACTCGAGAGAATCTGCAAGGAGGAATGGCAGAGGATCCCCAAATCCAGGTGTGAAAAACTTGTTGCATCTTTCCCAAAAAGACTCATGGCTGTATTAGATCAAAAGGGTGCTTCTACTAAATACTGAGCAAAGGGTCTGAGCAAAGGGAACGTGTTATTTTCAGTTTTTCTTTTGTAATGAATCTGCAAAAATGTCAACAATTCTGTGTTTTTCTGTCAATATGGGGAGTTGTGTGAACATTAATGAAAAAAAAGAACTTAAATGATTTTAGCAAACGGCTGCAATATAACAGAGTGAAAAATGAAAGGGGGTCTGAATACTTTCCGTACCCACTGTATATATTTATTTGAATTGGCATGTAAAGGAGTTTTGACTACCTGACGGCCTGAATGTTTTGACTACCTGACGGTGGATGCCTCAAAGACTTTCTAAAAATGAAACTGTTATTTTTTTATATTTCTAAGCGGAGATGTTTTGTATAAATGATGGATGGGCTATGTTGATTGACAGGGCCTTTGTGTGTGAGAGTCCCCTGTGTAAACTCCAGCACATTGAGTGCTGCCTTCTCATGTGGGACTCTTGAGGTTCCTGCCAGTCCTCTTTCTTACTTCCCCTATCTAGCTCCTGTGACACAGCGTCCTGCTAAACCAAAAATCGCATTGGGAAGAGGCCTGTCACTCATGCGTCACCTTGAAGGGAAAGATATGGTGGTGTGGTTGGCATTCTCAAGCAGGTGCTTGGAAAGTGAAACGACGAACACTTGTTATTGACTGAGACTGGGTTGGACGCAAAAAAGTAGACTTTGAAAGGGAAAAAGACTACATCGCTTACTCATGAAGAACTTTTAACACCACAAGCTGATGTAAGGTAAAATGGTTTATTACAGTCAGTGCTTTGCAAACATGCAATGAAAAATATGAATAAAAATTTGTCTTTAATAATGTGAAAATAAATTATTGTACAATGGGAAATATTAGTAAATGTATTTCATTTTACTCAATAAATTGTATTCTTAAAAACAGGAATAAATAGAAACGTTGCCCAATTGCACAGAGGTATAACTTCTTTAAATGTAAGACATCCCAAAATTAATATCTGTATTTTTACTGATTTCCACAAAAGACAAAATAATGAATAAATAAAATAAATGTTCTTCAAAACAAAGAAGTTAAATTGAGAAAAGAGAAAATACAAAGGAAGTCCAATTCCATTGACGTAATTTGATGGAAACTTTGGATAAGTCACAAATACTGATTCTTTTTTAAAACTCCCTGTTGAAATGACCAGCACTGGTGTTTTGATGTCCTATCTGAGATTCTTAACTAGCTTGACCAGCAAAAACTTGCTGATCTTTTCAGCAGGGTATGAACAAGTGCACAGATGGCGATCATCTATCAAGAGAAACCGCAAAGCTCTGAGCATGAAGAGACCAACCTGAGCCAAATGAGAAGACAGCAAGACACCACCGAAAACCAAAGAAGCCACCGCAAGAAACGCTCAACAGAAAATGCGTAACACCCTCTATAAACGTGATTCAACCAACCATGATCACCAAGCAAGAAGGCATACAACCACCTTGAGACGACACTACATCCCACAGCCTCTCAGCCCATTAAAGACATATCAACTCTCACCAGCTCCCACAGAACGGAAGCAACGAGGAAACAACAGAAAAGAGGAGTCCATGACGCTTTTTTTTATTCCTCAGCTCTTGAGATGAGAATACAGATTACTATTGGAGAATCCCTGGCCATACAACAGTCAGCTTCTCTAGCCTGCAAAACAAAAACACACATATTATTTTCACTATATGTCTAAAGCGTTCTGTCAGGGCTTATGCTAGCTGCAGGTATGGTGCATTTTCTATACAGCAGTGGACCGATATGGGTTCTTCATTGGCCAATGTAAGTACCTAGAGAGCAGAATGCAGAAGTAATGCCGTTCCATGTTTTATGACTTTCCATAGGTATGATTTTTATACTGTACAAACTGTATAGTTTGTCCTCTAACCCTACCCTTTTAAACACAAACCTCACAAAAAACGTTTTGTATTTTTACATTTTCAAAAAGGTTGATCAAAAACCATTAAAAATCATTTATCGATGTGTTTATTACAATATTTCTTTTAAAGACTGCTTCTATAAAACATTATATATTTAATAAAAATATTTGATTTCATTTCAAATTTAAAAGTACAAAATGTAAATGAATACAAATAATTTGATTTAATATTTAATATCACATGTAATAAAAACACTGTAATTTATGTAAATTAAACATTTAATTTATAAATGTAATAAAAAATGTAATTTCACATCAATACTCATACATTTTATATTTAATAAAAAAAATTGATATAAATTTTATTTAACATAAAATAAAATTATAAAAAATGGACAAATGGATAAAAATAATTGTATTATTTGATATAAAATGTAATAAAACAATGCAATAACATAAATATATTATAAAAATTGTTTAAATATTAAATGTAATTTAATATAAATTTGAAAAAAATCAATTTGATTTAAAAAAATTACCGTTTAATTTAAAATGTAAATCAACTTTAATTTAATTTGGATGCTACTAATATTATCATTATTTTTTTTGTGTTAAATATTAAATGTCATTTAAAATGACATTTTAGATAATTATAACAGACATTAACTGATCCCACCTATCTTTCTTGCGCATTTGGTATCAGTGGCGATCCAGTTATGATACTAAGATGCATTGCAATACCCCACCACGGCTGCCGAAACCCCACCTAACGACTACTGGATACTCTAATGCTGTCCTGGTCATCAAACTGCTTTAGAGACATTACTTCTCATTAAATACCACCTTTGCAGAAACTGCTGAGGTAAGGCGTTCTGCCTTAAATATATGTACATAAGCATTCAGCGACTGTCAAATGAATAATGATGTTTGGTGCATTAAACTGAAGAAGGGCCACTCACAGTCTGGAACCAAGAAAACAGGGAGGGCGAGAAGAATGAGATGACGAAGAGGGCAAGAAAGAGAGATTGACAGAGACAAAAAGAAATAGCCATTGATATTTAAGAACAAGAAGACAAAGCTAAACACTTTACCCGTAAATGTAAGGTTTCCTTGATTACTCAGTTCTCATTCTTGTTTAATCCATATATGAAGAGATAACACTGACAGCAACACTGCAGAGAATACTTCTCATTAGCTCTGCTTCATTATGGCTCTTAATTAAGGCCGGCCTGAAGAAGACTGAGGCGGCCCGCCAATTTGCCAAAGCGATGAGTCACGTTCCTTCGCGAAAACTAGGAAACTGAAGGATTTGGCTTTTATAAAAGACTTTCATTCACATCTTAGCCACAAAACGAAATGACCTGAAAATATTTGGAATATGAATGAAATGCATCTAAAAAGTGTATTTAACAGTGCTCAAAAAAAGAGTAAATCTGCATTTTAAAATAACAAAAATATGTATTAAAAAGGAAAAACTGAAACAAGAACATTGAATAAGCATTCAAACTCTTAACTTAGTACTCCGCTGAAGCACCTCTACAGCCTCAAGTATTTTTGAGTATAATACGACAAGCTTTGCATATCTGCATTTGGCGATTTTCTGCCACTTTTCTCCTCAGATCCTTTCAAGCTCTGACAGGTTGGAAAGGGAATGTCAGTGGGCAGACATTTTCAGGTTTCTCGAGAGATGTTTGTAGAAAGAATTCCAGGCTCTGGCTGGGCCACTCAAGGACATTCACAGAGTTGTCCATAAGCCAATCTTGCATTGTCTTAGCTGTGCGCTTGGGGTCATTGTCCTGTTCAAAGGTGAACCTTCTGCCCAGTACGAGGTTCTGAATGCTCTGGACCAGGCTTTCAATAAGACCAACTCAATATTTTGCTGCGTTAAGCTTTCCTTCTACACTGACTAGTACCCCAGTCCCTGCCGCTGAAAAACACCCCCACAGCATGATGCTGCTCCAACCCACTTTACTGTTGGGATGGTATTGTGCTGGTTTCCTCTATACATCATGCTTGGAAATAAGACAAGAGAATATTGTTTATAACAGCCCATTTGCAAATGGGTTTTTAATGTGTATTCAATGGAGATGAAGCTTAAGTCTGGCAAATCTGTCGCTCCGTTGACAGACCACTCTGCCACTCTACTTCATAAGTGGAGGGTTGCAGTGATGTTTGTCCTTCTGTAAGTGTCTCTCATCTCTATATATGATCATGGAGCTTAACTAGAGTGACCATCAGCTTCTTGGTAACCTCCATTGATTGCTCAGTTTGGCCAGGAGGACAGCTCTAGGAAGAGTCCTGATCGTTGCCACAGGTTATGCTACATCCACCAGCTGGGTGCCCATGGTGATCTCCACCAGAGGGCACTGCTCCCATCTCCTTTGCTTTCCCATCATAAACTACATTAGCCATAACCCATTGCCTGAACTCATTATGGTCTGATTAATTCCACCTGTGTGTGATTAACTTGTTTGTGTTGGCCTTTATAAGCTGTTTTCTCACTCACACATTGCAAAGTCTTGTTTGTGTTACACTGCAATGCTTTATCATGGTTCCCATGTTATGGTCTCGATCTTGTGCCTGTTTCCGTGGATTTCCATGTTTGCCTGTGTTTTGCCTGTTACTTGGATTATGATTGTGGATTTTCCTTAATAAAGCTGTGATTCAAGTCTCAACACAAGTCTCGGAGCAGTTTGTAACAGGTTAACTCCACTCGAAGTGCAGTAACATCTACAAGAGAAATTGGAATGCTCTTGAGCTAAATTCCAAGGGTCCCAGTAAACAAATGTTTTGCTTTGTCATTATGGCATATGGAGTGTAGATTGATGTGAAGGCTGGCTGATATCTATATGTCTATTAGTGTCTACATAAATAAGTATTATTATTATTATTATTATTATTATTATTATTATTAATAAATTATAAAAAAACCTGTCCTATGTGTTTTGTGAGACTTTTACAGCACTTGCATATTGTTGCCCTTGACTGGTCTTGGTTGCTTCTATTACTCTCATTTGTAAGTCGCTTTGGATAAAAGCGTCTGCTAAATGACTAAACGTAAAATGTAAATGTAATAAAATAAATTAAAAGCTATTGTTTCAAAATGATAATTTACGAAGATATATAAATACTAATAGTAATAATATGAATAAAAATATGCATATGTATTTGATAGTATTATTTAATAGTATTAAAAAATATATTATTATTATAAATTCTGAATAAAACTAAAATAATAAATTATATTAATTTAACAAATTGTTATATTAATAGGCTGATGCAGAGTATATAGAATTACTGGCCTGGCTACAATATGTCAGTGGTCAACATAAAGCAGCAAAGCTCTAACCAGATCTATATGAATTGATTTATTGGTGCGGTTTAAGGCTCTAACATCCGTGTACTGATACTAAAGCGGTTTTGCGGCAGTGACATTTTCAGATCAGCTTTGAGAAAAGGAAAACTCAAGCATGATTCCAACTTTCCTCATGGAGGATTTATAGATTTGGCAAAGCACTATGCATACTTCAGAGGTTGACTGATTTCTACTGGACGTGAAAACTGGAGCAGCCAATGAAATATTCAGGGCCAGTTTGAGCAACTACATGAAATCTGAGGAGGCGATTCTGAAACCCATCTTTCACATAGACATTCCATTATAGACAGCTAATCATCAAAAGAACAAAAAAGAGAATCAAAATATACCAGGGCTATTCTTCAAAATAAATGTAATAAATAAATCCAAATTTCTGCCAAAGTCAGGCAGGAGTACATGAGAGGCTGCTCTGAACAGGAAATGAAATGACTGAGCCACATAGAGGTGCAGAGGGAGGACGTCAGCTCTGACAGTGATGCTTGTATAGTTAGCTACTGTTTGGCAGCCATCCATTTGAATCCAGTGCACTAAACCACTGACGTGCCGTCCCTGGACACACTCAACACAGGCCTCGCACAGCATACTAGAGAGCTCAGAGACGAGTGCGCATGTGTGAGAACATACGCGCAGCAAGAGAAGCGGACAGCCTGCCAAACTCCTGGAATCACTGGAGTTATTAATCATGCAGCAGTAATTACAGTAGACAGGGAGAGGAAGTGACTGCAGTGGCCACTCATACATGCACACAAGCACACCAGAGGAGAAAAACTGGATTGATCAGACATTGTAAAGAACACAAAGTTGAGTAAAGTTGGTTGATAGGCTGAGAGCTTCTGGTCTTGTTCGCCCTCATTATCATCTTCTCAAAAAGAGTGGCCTTAAATGTCCTGTAGTAATATATTTTGTATGCAGGTGACAGAAAATGTTTTAGGCATTTTTGACAGACAGGTGGATGGACAAGATAATTATAGTATTCATTATGATTTATGAAACAATTAACAATAAAGATGAGAAATGAAAAAGGCGCTTCACGCTGATTATGATAATACTACACTTCAACACAATAGTTTTCCTTTAAATATATTTTACACTTTAAATACATATTTATATTTCATCATATAAATATATAATATATATATTATTTATAAAAAAACTCCCACATAATAGAAACGATCAGGGTGAGAGAGGGTTGTTTATTTCATGAATGATAATGAAGATGTGACTTTTTTCTTCATTATATTTTGGATGCGATTTATCGCGATTTGTGTGTGTGTGTGTGTGTGTGTGTGTGTGTGTGTGTGTCTTACTCCCACAGTGGAAAAAAAGGTCAAGAAATTCACTGGCATTAAATGGAGAGTTAGTGTGTTTTTCCTTTGAACACTGATGGTGAATCTTTCACCTGGTCACTTTTAAAGAAGATATGATCTCCCAAGATCCCTCATGAAATACCTTCTGGCAAGTTGGCAAGACGCCCTTGCAGACGCCTCCTGTATCTCAGCCCAGTAAACGACGTGCCAGACTTTTGACAATCAGCATACAGCCTGGTCCACACTGGAACTCAATTTGGCTGAGAAGAATCTTTATACGATATAAAAGACCATCTAAAATAACAAACATCACCTTTTCCAATGACCTACTACTACAAAATGCCTAAAAAAGTGCAATATGTATTAGTCTAAAAGGAAGATTGAGTATTTCTAGCCTGCGCCACTAAATGTGATACATCAAGTCTGGATGATGAACGAATACTAGAGAATCCCTGACCACAAAACAAAACCATTCCTTCAGGACAACTGTTAAAACTGATGTTACCAAAGATGGATATGAACAGAAAATATGCCTTTTGGCTTCATTGCGCTTTTCCATTGACCATCTTGTGAGTCTCTTATAATTCATCAGGCTGACTGATGCTCTGAACTGAGATAAATAGCTGCTTCAAGGTCCCTGTTTCAACCGCAAACAATAGAGCTTTATACAATACAGCCTTCTCCCCTGCCTTCGCCACAGATGCGAACAGATGGCGGGATTCATTCATTCTTGAACACGTATAAATCTGATGCAGACACAGCGCTACGTCCAGCATACAATATGTTAGAATATCGTAATTGCATACAGAGATTCTTAGGAGAGCAAATATGAGTTATGCAATAACCATTTGGTAATAGTTTGTCATTTAAAATACAAAATGAATGCACATCAGCAAATCCTGACATAAAAGGTTGTCTTATCGCACATCCTACATTGCAAGGCAAACGCCCTGTAATCCTATTGCGACAAGTTTTAGGCAAAGTTTTTAGATTGTGTTTATTCAACATTCAATAAATCCAACACAATATTACTCTTATCTTAATCCGCGAGCAGGCGTTTTCTTATGTCAAGGGATTACGCAAACTGCTGACTAGGATGTCCTGAACGCGCTGGAGTGGAAAAACCCCTCTAACTTAAGCAGTTCAGCATGTTGAGTCCTTCGGCAGAGCTCAAGTATTGACTTCCATCAAAAATTCTTTCATTGGGTTCACAGAAGCAAGTGCTTTAGCTGCTGATGAGGTAACTTAAAGTCATTTATCACTGACAGGTGGGAAGGTAGCATAAGCAAACATATGCGCACATCAAAATCAACACACCAGAAGACAAGCTTCACAGGCAGAACGCTTCATGCCATAGATAGAAAGCAGTTAGTGAACTGATCCAACGGGACTAGAGCCATGAGTTTTATAATCTACAATATTAAATAATGAGCAAGTTGCAGCTTAAGTAATACTTTGTCAAACTTTACATTTAGCCTTGCTAGCTAAATAATAGCTGGTTATATACAAGTTAAGACAACAACAACACAAACCGTGTCTAATTCAAGAGCTCAAGTTCTTATTTTAAAGCCTTTTAAATGTAATTTGACATTATAAAAACAACTGAATAAAAGATACAGTATATTGCACAAAAAGCAGACGCTAAATGCTACAGTCAAATTTTCCATTACTTTGTTGTCTGAATTGTGGAGAATGTGTGAAATAATGAGCTGAAACTAGCAGGTAACAGCTTGAGAAGTAGATTTTACTAAACTTTTTATTTAGCTTTGCCGGCTAAATGGTAGCTGCTTATACAAGAGGTGGACACAATAACAAAGACAAACGTCTAATTCAAGAGGTACAGTTCCAAGTTCATATTTCATACCCTCAAGATGTTGACTTTTAAAATAAAGTCATTTTACAAACAATTTGCATGCACTGAAGATCCAATATGTTTCACAAATGGAGAAGCTAAATGCTAACAGAAGCTAATTCTACACTGTCAGTGTATGCCTGCGGCATTGTATTTTTAATCATTTTTGTTACAAAAATATATAAATGTTTTAATGTCCTATACACAAATACCACTTGTTTTTCATGCTAATCTGTCATTTTAACATTGACACTTTAACAACACAAAGCGAAACCAAAGACTATATATAAATAGGAAGACGGTGCACTCTGATTACTTATAAATAGGAGAAAGAGCACGGCCAATATGGCGAACATTTTCAAAGTGAAAGAGCCAATCGCTGATTAGTAAAGTCATCGCGTCACTGCAACTGCTGTTAGAAGCTTCTGAGATGCACGTTTAGGACTGCACATGAGCTTTGGCTGAAAGAAATTGGAGAATTTGATGTTTCCCCATTCAAAGATATAGGAGCTGCACTTAAATGCCTGGTGTTTCAAAGATGGCTGCCGAGTGTAATGACTTGTCTTAAAGGGACTTTGGCTAAACTCAAATAAAATGCATCTAAACAGCTGAGAACGCTTCAGTATTTATTATAGTAAGATGCAAAAATACTTATTAAATCCAAACAGGATGTATTTTACCAAGAAATTCTATTTACTTATGAAACGATTCTGTTGACTTGAAGGATGGCAACCCTAAGCTTCATGGACACAATTACTGAAAGGTTTCCAATCTGGATCTTCAACCACTACACCACTTCAACTGGACGTAACCAGTTGGTAACTCTTGGTCCTATCCTACTCGGAATCTCCTAAATACAGCACACCTCAACACAGACTCAATTTCACGCTACAAGATTTTACAAAAAATGCTCGTCGGATGGCATCCGGGAACAGAGCCAGTCAAAGGACCGGGTGGTAGACAAGAACGAAAAAGAGATTTGGAGACGCCGCACTGCCCAAACAGCATATTGAGGTCCATCAAAGTGGAAAGAGATTAGAGCTGCGGTGTGACGCTGAGAAAGTCTGCCAGCTCAGTCTCAGGGAATGAGATCTGGTACTGGGACGCTGCGATGAGAACGCCTCATGGGATGGCTACTTAAAAAAAAAAAGTGTCTGCATGTCACTTTCTTAGACACTGGCTATGTTCTGAATAGAATAATAGTGTACAGCTTACTGCATATTGAGCAAAATGTGCAATGATGAATGGTTCAAGCAGTATATAGTAGCCACATGACCTCACCATGCTGCATGTTTAATTCAGCAGGTGCGGCCCAGTTATCATAATGGAAATACATTTCGCCATGTCTTCCTTTATACATTGCATTGTGGGATACAGTATCCAGTGAAGTGCTCTATTCTATAATGCACATTACATCATTTTTTTTGTATGACTGTATGATGTATAGGGCTGTTGACTGATTTTTAAAAATATAACAATTAATAATAATAATAAATAGAGAAATGATTTAGCACCATCGGTGCTTGGTCCCTAATTACATATGTTTATTAAATACAACTGATTGCATTTGAATAATGGTATTTGGGAATGATGATAATTTAAGCAAGAAATTTTAAATGTATTACTATTATTAATAATGAAAATAATTTAAGCAAATATTAATTAACTATTCAATTCAACCATTATTTATTTAATTTGAATATATTTAATAATAAAAATACTACTAAAAAAAATATATAATGATAATTTTGATATAATTAAGTATACTAAAATACACATTACATCGACAGCCATAATGCATACTGTATTTTCTTTGTAATTGATAGGGCTGTCAATTTAAAGAAATAGATATTTAATTGAATAAAATTATTAATAATAACTATGCTTAATTACTCTCTAATTATTCAACCATTTTTATTCTTATTTAATGTTATTATTAGGTATTAACACTAATTAATAATAATTATTAAAGAAAATGTATTACAATGATAATTAATTATACTAAATTAACCAAATAACAGTCCCAATATTAGGTTATTAATACTATATGCTAGCTAGAGAAATAGTAGACTATTATCTTAGTATGATAATATTAAAACATAGCCAGTGACGAATGGACATACAGATCAGTTGCATGTATTGGCGTGATCAGCAGACTCTCACCTTTAGCCTGCTCTTCCTCCTCCCTCTCTTCCTCCTCCTGCTCCTCCTCCTGCACTTGGCTGGGGGGTCTGTAGGGCGGGGGGAGGCGCATGGGCGGAGGGACGCTGGTCTGTCCTGCCTTCTGCTTGAAGAGAAAAGCAAAGAGACTGTGTGAGAGAGAGAATAATGCAGCTCCTGAGGAAAGACGCTACAAAGGACACAGGCAAGCAAATAAACAAACAGTCAGAGATGAATTTGAATGCTTCTGGGAAAACTATAGACCAGGGTTCCTTAAAGCTTGCCTTAGAGCGCCAATGCCCTGCAGAATTTAGCTCCAACCCTGATCAAACAGACCGGAGCAAGCTAATCAATGTCTTTAGGATCTCTAGACAATCACAGGTAAGTGAGTTTGATCAGGGTTTGAGCTATTTTTTTCCATATTAAGAGGTGAAGTGACAGCTTAGTTGAGCTGGAGTGTGTACATGGCCTTTGTGCCTGTGTCAGTTATTTGAGCGGAGAAAAGTCTGCTGTTAAAGTGCCTCTATTATGCTATTTTAAAGTTTCCTAATTGTGTAATGATTCTCAAACGACTCAATGGATGAATCAGTCTCTCTAAATCCATCCTTTCCACGAGCCTCTTCTTTGATTGGTCAAACAGCCCAGTCTGTTGTGATTGGTCTACCGCATACAGCACATATTTCGAAACAAACGCCCATTACCATAACTGAACTCCAGCTCCGTTCAGGAAGCTTTCTCTTTCTAAAGCTCAGCATCATTGTACACGATGTAAAGACAGTAACGAGGACGTCGATTTTACACCAATCCCAGCGTGAGTCCAAATCGATGATGAAACAATGGAAGAACTAGTTCTAGAACTAGTTTAAGTATTCTTTGGGCAGTAGGGTTAGGGGCTATGTTTAACAATATTTTGAATATACAAAATGTTGAACATACATGCAAATAACCAGTGACAACAGAGTCTAATCAAGGCTAACCATCTCTCAATAGAGCTGCAGCTATAGTAGCTCATATAAGCCGCCTCTAACAGATCTATTAGCATTAATCAGCTATTAGTGGCGGTTACAGAAGGATGCCATAATGTTTCACTGCTCCAGAGAGCCACACTTACCGCTGATTAATAGCTAATGAACGATAGAAGAACGATATCGAGGGAGAAAGGCCGCTAATGTGTGAAAGAGATGTGAATACAGGTATTAGCAGCCGAATTTTGCTCACAATATATGGAAAATCTTTGTTTATAACATATTATGAAAGTTAATTCTTCTATTTAGTCTGTTGCAGTCCCATTTCAAATCTAAATTTACATTTTCTTTTGGAACTTAACATCAGAAATGCACAGCAGCGAGTTTTTCTTCAGATACGAGCTGAAAAGTTAATTAAATTTGCCGGGTGTAATTAGAGGGCCCCATATTCTGATTGTGGTGAATAATCACGTAGCCTCGGGAGCCGAATGCAACTAATGGATGAAGGAGCAATTAGGCAAATTACCGTAATTTCAAATTAATTGCTAGAAAAAACAGTTTTAATCAAAATAGGGTGACTCCAGAGGTATCTAGAAGATTTCAAATTGGGATTCTTCTGCAGGTCTCCCGAGAAGAGACACCATTTCTCAGAAACATTGCTTGCGCACATATGTCCTCTTTTCTTTCATTATTTCTCTTGATTCTGGGATGTGGTGAGAGCTATAACAGATTGTGATGGGTTGTGCTTTGATGTGAGTGGAAACCAGCAATAGACACTAACACTAGTTGACACAAAGTAATCTTGAAACAGACACATAATACCGCATTCAGCTATTTTGCAAAGAGACTCAGAGTGTGATCATTACAGTAATAAAATAATAAGGGATCATTACGGACGATGCAGTGGCAGTGAGAATCATATTGCAGTGAACGCTGCAGATTTTTATGTTCTAGCATAAGCTGCTAATATTATGTGTTCATATATAAAATATGGTCCAGAAGTCTGACACCACACTAAAAAGGCATACAGTAATAATAATAATAATAATAATAATAATAAACAATAACAACAACAATAGCGGACTAGTGGTCGAAAGTTTAAAATCATTAAGGTCACTTTTGGTCACTAAGGCTGAATATATTTAATCAAAAATACAGTAAAAACAGTAATATTGTTTTCTACTAATACTTTTTCAAATGTAATTTATTCCTCTGATGGCAAATCTGTATTTCCAGCATCATTACTTCAATGTCACATGATCCTTTAAAAATCTATTCTAATCGGATGATTTGATGCTCCATTACTATCAATTATTATTGATGGTTTATTATTAATAATAGATCATGAAAATTCAGCTTTGCCATTGTATAGAGAGAAGCATGATTTGTCACTCCAGACAACATGTCTCCACTAATCTAAAGGCCACATGAAGTTTGGAGGTCTCTGTAGCTATTGATTGCAGAAAGTTGGCGATTTAGCGCACTGTGTGCCTCAGCATGCGCTGACCCCACTCTGTGATTTTAAGTGGTCTCGATGTGGTCACCTGTGGCCATGGAAGTGGTTGGAACACCTGAATTCAATGAATTGGAGGGGTGTCCCAATACTTTTGGCAATATAGTGTGTGCATGCATGTATGTACTTATGTATGTATGTATGTTTGTATATCTATATTAAAATAATAGGACTAGCTTGATTAATTGACAACACAAAATGAACAGCCCTCCTATTTACAATATCTGTCAGTATATGTTGCACACCAACTGAAATATTTCAGGTCTTTTATTGTTTTAATACTGATGATTTTGGCATACAGCTCATGAAAACCCAAAATTCCTATCGAAAAATGAAAAGGTTCTCTAAAAGAGCTATTAACCTAATCATCTGAATCAACTAATTAACTCTAAACACCTGCAAAAGATTCCTGAGGCTTTTAAAAACTCCCAGCCTGGTTCATTACTCAAAACCGCAATCATGGGTAAGACTGCTGACCTGACTGCTGTCCAGAAGGCCATCATTGACACCCTCAAGCGAGAGGGTAAGACACAGAAAGAAATTTCTGAACGAAAAGGCTGTTCCAAGAGTGCTGTATCAAGGCACCTCAGTGGGAAGTCTGTGGGAAGGAAAAAGTGTGGCAAAAAACGCTGCACAACGAGAAGCGGTGACTGGACCCTGAGGAAGATTGTGGAGATGGAGCGATTCCAGACCTTGGGGGACCTGCGGAAGCAGTGGACTGAGTCTGGAGTAGAAACATCCAGAGCCACCGTGCACAGGCGTGTGCAGGAAATGGGCTACAGGTGTCGCATTCCCCAGGTCAAGCCACTTTTGAACCAGAAACAGCGGCAGAAGCGCCTGACCTGGGCTACAGAGAAGCAGCACTGGACTGTCGCTTAAATTTTGCATGTCATTCGGAAATCAAGGTGCCAGAGTCTGGAGGAAGACTGGGGAGAAGGAAATGCCAAAATGCCTGAAGTCCAGTGTCAAGTACCCACAGTCAGTGATGGTCTGGGGTGCCATGTCAGCTGCTGGTGTTGGTCCACTGTGTTTTATCAAGGGCAGGGTCAAAGCTATCAGGAGATTTTGGAGCGCTTCATGCTTCCATCTGCTGAAAAGCTTTATGGAGATGAAGATTTCTTTTTCAGCACGACCTGGCACCTGCTCACAGTGCCAAAACCACTGGTAAATGGTTTACTGACCATGGTATTACTGTGCTCAATTGGCCTGCCAACTCTCCTGACCTGAACCCCATAGAGAATCTGTGGGATATTGTGAAGAGAAAGTTGAGAGACGCAAGACCCAACACTCTGGATGAGCTTAAGGCCGCTATCGAAGCATCCTGGGCCTCCATAACACCTCAGCAGTGCCACAGGCTGATTGCCTCCATGCCACGCCACATTGAAGCAGTCATTTCTGCAAAAGGATTCCCGACCAAGTATTGAGTGCATAACTGAACATAATTATTTGAAGGTTGACTTTTTGTATTAAAAACACTTTTCTTTTATTGGTTGGATGAAATATGCTAATTTCTTGAGATAGGAATTTTGGGTTTTCATGAGCTGTATGCCAAAATCATCAGTATTAAAACAATAAAAGACCTGAAATATTTCAGTTGGTGTGCAATGAATCTAAAATATATGAAATTTTAATTTTATCATTACATTATGGAAAATAATGAACTTTTATCACAATTTGCTAATTTTTTGAGAAGGACCTGTATTTTGTGCAGAATTTGTTGAAAAGCCCAGAGCTGAAGGTGAAAGAGCCACAACTCAGAGGTGAGCTTGTGCAGAGCACAGGCTTGTAACCCACCTGGGCAGCTTTCCTCTTAGCCTTGTGCTGTCTAATGCTGGAGGCCGTCACTGAAGCAGGCTGCGAAACACACACACACACACACACACACACACACACACACACACACACACACACACACACACACACACACACACACAGACACAGAGAAAGTCAACCTCACGGATAACAAACACGGACACATCAGCTCAAGAGATTTGTGCGTTCCCAGACTGGGGCTGAGAGAGAATGAAATCAATTATCTCAGACAGAGGAAGACATCAATCATTGACATCCCGTTAGTGTCGCTATTACTGTTGAAAGCATCCAATCAGGAGGGATTAGTACATGGCATGGGAACAGCACCAAAAGATCCTGTGTTTGTATGGTTGCTAAGGTTGAAGTACCCAACCTGCAGGGCATTCGAACTAAGGTCATAAAAATCATTAAGTTGTACTGTATGAAACAACAGCTCTGCTCAACTGTCCAAAAGATGTGACTGCAGCCTTAGGGTCAACACAGACAGAGGTTCATGAAGAGCTTCTTCCCTCAAATCACAGAGATCCTCTATAAGGATGCTGCTAGAGGCCCATAAGCTGCTCTCTGACCACGATATTGAGATATAAAAATCATCCAGTAGGTCTTTAGAGGGCACATGTTCCCCCTCACATTTCGACGTACTTCCTATATTCAATTACTTTTTATTAATTATATATATATCTAATATATATATCTAATATATATATCTATATATCTATATATCTATATATATATATATATATATATATATATATATATATATATATATATATATATATATACACACACACATTCACCTAAAGGATTATTAGGAACACCATACTAATACTGTGTTTGACCCCCTTTCGCCAGAGCTGCCTTAATTCTATGTGGCATTGATTCAACAAGGTGCTGAAAGCAATCTTTAGAAATGTTGGCACATATTGATAGGATAGCATCTTGCAGTTGATGGAGATTTGTGGGATGCACATCGAGGGCACGAAGCTTCCGTTCCCCCACATCCCAAAGATGCTCTATTGGGTTGAGATCTGGTGACTGTGGGGGCCATTTTAGTACAGTGAACTCATTGTCATGTTCAAGAAACCAATTTGAAATGATTCGAGCTTTGTGACGTGGTGCATTATCCTGCTGGAAGTAGCCATCAGAGGATGGGTACATGGTGGTCATAAAGGGATGGACATGGTCAGAAACAATGCTCAGGTAGGCCGTGGCATTTAAACGATGCCCAATTGGCACTAAGGGGCCTAAAGTGTGCCAAGAAAACATCCCCCACACCATTACACCACCACCAGCAGACTGCACAGTGGTAACACGGCATGATGGATCCATGTTGTAGCCCATCCGCCTCAAGGTTGTGTGTGTTGTGGCTTCACAAATGCTTTGCTGCATACCTCGGTTGTAACGAGTGGTTATTTCAGTCAAAGTTGCTTTTCTATCAGCTTGAATCAGTCAGCCAATTCTCCTCTAAACTCTAGCATCAACAAGGCATTTTCGCCCAGAGGACTGCCACATACTGGATGTTTTTCCCTTTTCACACCATTCTTAGTAAACCCTAGAAATGGTTGTGCGTGAAAATCCCAGTAACTGAGCAGATTGTGAAATACTCAGACCGGCCCGTCTGGCACCAACAACCATGACACGCTCAAAATTGCTTAAATCACATTTCTTTCCCATTCTGATATTCAGTTTGGAGTTCAGGAGACTGTCTTGACCAGGACCACACTCCTAAATGCATTGAAGCAACTGCCATGTGATTGGTTGATTAGATAATTGCATTAATGAGAAATTAAACAGGTGTTCCTTGTAATCCTTTAGGTGAGTGTATATATACTATTTAAACTATTTAGTTTCAGTACATTTAATAAATACACAAATTAATATGATAATTTATTATAATTACATGTATTATTTATACATTAAAGGGTTACTTCAGCGATTAGCATTAAGCTTTGTATCAGTAGAAACCCGAGAGTATATTCAAATTATCGTACTTTCCCCCTCATATGACCCTGAGACGAGAGAATTATGTATTTTATTTCTGGAAAAAATCCTCAGATGACACAAATATCGTCATCTTGCGTCATTGGAGGAGTTTTTGGCCAGAGGCTAAAGACTACAGCCAGCAGTGGGCGCTATTTCCGCATGTTTTCAACACTGCACTCACAGCACTCGGCTCGGGATGAATGAAATCTGACTCCTGCTGCGTTTGTGTTCCGTGACACTCAATCGGCTCAATCACAATATATTGAACAGACACGTTCCGTTTTTAATTGTAGTGCCTCTAACTGAACTGATTTTATGAAAATGAACGCGGTGGGCAAGTGATCCAGTAATCCAGTAGCCGTGCCTAGAGTGGCCTCGGGCAGCGAAGCAAGTGCATTCTGGAAATTGTTGTTTTTCATCCCCATGAGACAAAAATACATTTTCTGTGTTTTCTCAGTCTAAAAGGCACCAAATAAAAAAATTATTTCACATTGCTACTACATAAATGACCCAGTTTAAATACAGATTCATCTTCCCAGCGCTGAAGTACCCCTTTAAAATATTTAAATTTTTATTAAAATATCTAAATGTTACTGTTATATCTAGATATTATATATTATTATAATAATTTAATGTTCTTACATTTATGCATATTATTAAATAAAATATTATTAAAATGTACTTTATATAATTCTGTTATTATTATTATTATTATTATGATTTTGGAACGGTTCAATTTTTATTAACAGCGAAAGAGCAGAGATAACAGGAAATGAAGCACATCTGCATGAGGACACAATAGTGACGAGCAGTAATTTGTGTCCACACACATTTACAACATTTATTTGTGTTTTTGTTGTGCTTTTTTCTCCTTATGCAAAGGACACATATTACAAAACTTGGATGACAGTTAAAGGATTCAAGAACAATGGTAACTACAAAATAGAGGCACATGATGGAAAAATACAGTGGACTTTAAGCAATCCAAAGAGTGCCAGACCTTTAACAGCATTATTATTGTTGAACTGGAAATAAGTTGGCCCCATTTTCATAAATGAGAGCACTCAGGCGTGAACGGTGGTGGTGTGTGTGTGTGTGTGTGTGTGGGGGGGGGTCATATCTGAGGTGCACAGTGGCAGGAGAAGAGAGAAGATGATGGCATTTTAAATGGAGTTTGAAATGGCAGGTTTACCCGTGGAGTGGAGCACAGGCTCTGCACGACGAAGACCACGGGACTGGGCGCCGCTTTGATAGCCTGTACTGCCTCCTCATGGCTGGCGTTCTGCAAATCCACTCCAGAAACCTATTTATCACAGAGGATGACGTAAGGACAAAGTACAGAGGGAAAAGAGAGCGATAAGAGAGGACTGAAAGGGGACATGCATTTGAAAACAGGAATATTTAGCACAAAAAAAAAACATGGTTATTCAGACCATGATGTCAGAACCATGTGCATAGCTGCTTTGAAACAATCGTCATTGTAAAAGCGCTATATAAATAAAGTTGATTGATTGATAGTAACATATGCCCATCCAGATTTACATATCAACATATGTTCATCTGGGAGAGTCAAGTTGCTGAAAACTCAATGACACTGAATTAAGCCAATAGTTTTTATATGCAAAAATCTAGCCAATAATAAAAAAGGTCATTTACATATTCATAGTCTCATAGTCTCAAAAAAAAAACAATAACAGAGACTTTTGGAACAAGAAATCTTCATAAGCAGGGATAAATAAAATACTACAAAACACAGAATAGGGCTCTGCAGAAAAGACTACAATATTATTAGGCGTAGTTGTGTTCTAATAAGCAACAGCTGTATCAAGAGCAAATGTGTCTGAACATGTATGTGTGCGGCTCTCAGACCTGTAAGATCTTGTCTCCTGTTTTAAGGGCACCCGTGCGTCCAGCTGGGCTGTCTGGCAGCACCTGTTTGATGAAAATGCCCTTCAGTTCCTCTCCGTTCTTCAGCCTCTTTATAACAGTGCGTCCTCCCACTATGCTGATCCCCAGAGACTCCTGCGGCTCTAGCCACACCTCCACTCTGAGACCAAAAAGCGGGGGGAAAAATAATGTTTTTGAATGAAGTCTCTTATGAAGTCTCAAGGCTCATTTATTTGATCCAAAATTCAGTAAAAACAGTAATATTGTGAAATATTATTACATTTTAACGGTTTTATATCTAAATATATTTTAAGTTGTAATTTATTCCTGTGATGAAAAGCTGAATTTCCAGCATCATTACTCCAGTGTCACATGATCCTTCAGAAATCAATCAATTTACAATACATACATTTATTTATTTATCTTCAAAAATTACAATATAATATAATTTAATAGTTATTATTATTATTGAGGATCTATTATCTCTGATAAAAAATAATTAAATCGTCCCTTTCTGTCTCTATTAAGGTCAACTGAGCTACGTAAACAGAGATAAAACATAAAATTATATTTTATTGAGTATAGAAGGTGGTCGTGAACAACAATTTATATTTTTATAGTATTAAAATATGTATACTTATAATATTAATTTAAAATACATTTTAACTTTAAATGTATTATAAACACACAAATAAATGTTATTTTAGGAAGGTGTCAATTATATGTCAAATCATTTTCATCGTCTTAATTTTTGTTACTTCCACCTTTCTATTGAAATCTCTCGAACCACACACACATTCTGTGATTTTAGTGTGTTTTACCTGCGTGGAGGACCCCAGTGACTGAACGCAGGCGTCTCCTCACCTTCTCCCTCCTCTCTTTCTGGCAGATCACTGCGGACAATGCATATACTGTACAGTTATTATACATTCCAAGTACCAAATTCTCAGTATCAATGATCAGTAATACAGAAAAGTTAACTGCTACCTGTGGCCTCCTCTGATTGGACCGGCAGCGCCCTGATTTCTTCTCTTCCTGTTGCGAGAGGAAGTCCGCTGTGCAGATCTGCAGAGCAAGAGTGAAATATAAGAAATAGATGTATAACAGTCATATAAGACTGAATCAGACTCATCAGGTTCATGTAAAATGAAGAAAACTGTGATTCTGACTTGATCACACTCACATTAATCATCTCATATCTGTCTTCATAGTTCACTAAAGCAAGTGACACACTATTTCTGAAATATTTCACCTGATTAAACAGCATGAATTCAACAAATTTTTTCACTGTAATAGCAGGAAAGCATAAAGTACTATTTGAATTGGATTAATAATGAATAAAGAATGCCTTATAAGTCTTATTTTACTTAAAATCTCTACAAAAATCAATATATCATAATCCTGTCTCCTACATACTGTTAACAAAGCTAGAATGTACAAAAATGAACACTGAAATGATTTGTATATGAAATAACAACAACAATAATAATGATAGTTTACAATTATTATTTTTATTTATTAATGTTATAATAATTAATTTTGTTATGTAAAATATTTTGGCAATTTACAATACCTACCTATAGTATATTTATTTATCTTTTAAATTTACAATTCAATTATATTAATATAATCTAAACATCAATACTGTGCATAGTAAAAAACAACAATTAATTTGCTATTCATTTTCAATTACATGTTGTATGTGTACAAACCTAAAGGACACACAAACACACACACACTCATCATTAACAGCTGGCTGAGTCTCAGCTGCGTTTCACACCAATTTGACACCATTCATTGTGTAGCTCAAAACAGCATTTTATATCCGTTTCTCACTTTTCTTCAATTTCTCTGCCACACCTGGGTTATAGCGCAGTGGTAGCTCGGATTATCATAATTAACTCATTTTCATAATTAAGATAAGCATGATCATTTTCTAATACTTGTAACATATTAAAAAGCATAAATCTAAAATGTTATGCTGAACACCACAAACGGTTTAATTCGATAATCTTATTTTTACATCTTTAAAAATGTAGTTTTACAATCTGTCCTATGAATTTAAGCACCACACTTGTCCAGCAGGTGGCGCTATGGATCTATTAGAAAACATTGTAGTTAAAACTCCTCACAAGGCATCAATCTTTATCTATAAAAACACATATTTAAGAACTCATAATGAGTTTAAGGTGTATTAGCTAGTGGAGAGATGTTTTTTGTACTCTCAAAAATAAACCAATGACAACATGGTAATTTAGTTTGTAAAGAGAGGTTAGTTGAGTGATAGATAGAGTCGGGTGTGTATGTTTATTACAGATGAAGACTCACTCAGTGTCAGTGTCGGTCAAGGTGAGTTCTGAGCCTTCGTTTCGAGAGTCAGAGTCTGCCTCGCTGTCCGCTGCCTCCACCCATGTGGCCGACTGACCTGAGAACAGACGTATAAATATCAAACTGTACTGAACTGTACTTATTTAAATAAACCTGGCTTTAAAGACAAATACTCACTGAGGGGAATTTGTGGGAGCTGCATCTGAATCTTCTCAAAGCTGGTACAAAGATCATCGTTCATGTCAGCGAACTGTGGCAGCAACAACACAAGAGGTTTAATAATGAATACATTTTATTACAGAAAGGTGTCAGATCTTACAACTTGATGACAGCTATGCATAAATCTAATGAAGTATATCTACTCTAAAAAGTATATAATTTGAATTAAGAAAATTTATTTTTAAAGATTTTGTTTTCTATATAAATTTACAGTGTTAAAGTTATGAAAAAATGTAAGCCAAAAGGAATTTGGACCAGTTGTATGACCCTAAAACCTATAAAATCCTCTTTGGCATTGGAGTTTCATTACGCATCACCTGTTCTTGCAAATCAGCTTGAGCGTTGAACTGGTAGAGGCTGGATGTTGCTGGTTTTTCCCGGGAATGACTCATCTCGCCGAGGTATGAAGGCAGACTAGTGCCCTTGACCTTGGAACTCCCTTGATCCATCAAGGTTTCCATCTCCTGCTCTTCATCATCTTCATCCACAGCCATCTCTCGCTCCAGACCGGGCAGGAGGTCAACAGTGGTGAGGGGAGAGGCATAGCGGGGCTCAGCGTCAAGGATCAGCTCCGGCTCCTCGTCCAGGTCGTCAGAGTCATTTCCAAATTCCTACCCACAAAAAACATGACTTTTCAACTTAGTTTTCCATCTGTTTTGCATTTTTCGAGCTTGGTAGTATAAATACACCTTTATTAGACAGAAAAGAGCAGAGTAAATCCACTTTTGTGTTCCACAGAAGAGAGTCAAAAAGGTTTGGAACGACATGAGGGTTAGTGAATGAGATTTTTGGGTAGACTATGCTTTTAAATGGCAATTTTTGTGGGATTTGAACCTACAACCTTCCGGTGAACACCTCATCAAGCTAAAATGTTCATATTTATATCGATAGTGGTTAAAAAAAAAAACATCTGTAGTCAAAACAAGGCCCAGGAGGTTTACTACACTCAGTCCAAACTTCTCAGACTTTGTATTGGTTTCTGAGGGGGTAATTTTTTCAGTTAAAAATCCCTTTAACCGCACACTGATGGTTTATAAACCAATTCTTGTGGGATTTGAACCTACAAACTTCTGCCTACTAACCTAAATCTTGAACCACAAGGCCACATCAATCAAATACAAGCTAGAATGTGCATATTAATATCAATAGTGCTTAAAAACATCATCTTTAGTCAAAACAAGGTCCAAGAGTTGTACCGAACTCAGTCCAAACCTATCCGACTTGGTTTCAGTTTCCCTCATGCCGAAACTCCTGATAGCGAAACCCTATGCTACTTTATACCCCTTTTAACATTCCTCCCCCTTAAATCATCCGCTAACAGAAACGTCTGATGTTGGAGGGGGCGTGTAAGGTAGAGACATCTCACCTCCTGTCTGTCTGCCGCATACAAAGCAGCTCTTTCTATCCCTGCAACAGGGTGCCGGAGCTTGTCCTCCTCTCCCTCTTCCACACACTTACGGATCATAAGAGCTGAAAGCGCACTTTTCCCCCGCGTCGCTCCAACAAGCCGACTCAGCGCCTTCGCATCCCCACCCTTGCGGAGAGCAGAACCAATTTGCCATGAAAAATGTGCAGAGTCTAAAATCTTAATGGTGCAATTAGTCTCGTTTTGAGTAGATTTACGGCAGCACTTGACTCGGCCGCCTCAATTACATCTTTGCTAAAATTCAAGGATAATACGGTACATTTCAAAGGCCCATAGGGGTCATGCATCACATCCAAAAAGATCCCTCTCAGGAGGCTCGCTCATTTGTTCCTCTTTTACCTCACGCTCTTTTACTTTCTCGCTTCAGTTCGTGCTCTCTTTGTGAATTGAACTGTAGTAGGGTTTCCTTCCTACATATTGATGGACATTAGTCTGTTTACAGATGTTTAGAGCAGAAACTTGTTTCATGCCAAAGACCAACAATAAAACATTTAGCCTAACTTTAGCTTATTAACTTCTGCTAACTTAACTAAATTTACATGCATTTTTGTAAAAAAAAAATTACACAATAAATAAATAATTCAGATCCATCTATATTTGGCAAATTACTGCAGTAAAATATATTGATTAATCGTGAATAATCAATTCTAAAATAAAAGTTTGTTTATATAATATATGTGTATATTATATTAATATATTATATGTGTGTGTGTGAGCGTCTGTATGTATTATATAACACAAACTTTTATTTTAGAATTGATTAAATCTCGATTAATCGATTTGACAGCACTAATTTTGACAGCAGTTGAATTTTCAGCATCACTACTTCAGTCTTCAGTGTCACATGATCCTTCAGAAAGCCTTCTAATATGATGATTTGCTGCTCACAACTGTGATCCATTTTTCGATATTTGATGTATTTGATGATTAGAAAGTTCAAAAGAACAGCATTTATTTTAAATAGAAATATTTTCAATCAATTGAATCAATCATTGCTGAATAAAATTATTAACCGCTTGCAAAATAAGTGAAGTAAAGGCGTATTCTGAATACCTCTGGCATAGATGGGAGAGTGTGGCTAATGGCCTGCTTTGCCACTGGTTGCTCATCTGCGCCCTCTACAGGCCAAGAGGACTGCTGCCCACTACCGCTGACCTGTGTCTATACAGTTCATAGAAACAAAAGAATGCAAAATATCAACACAAAATAAACAGACATATCACATGTAGCCTTTTGTCAATAGTAGGAGCTAACTATTTAGATACAAGCCAAACAAGGGTTTATTATGCTTATGATACTGTAACCCAATTCATAATCATTTTAAGCATCTGATTTACATGGCAGGCAGCATCATGACAAAAATGTGTCATATTGTGAGAAATAAAGTGACTTGAGGATCATTAAAGTGTCCAAAATGTGAAAGTAAAACCTAAAAAACCCCACCAAACTTAAATATTTACCCAAATAAACACCTCCAGCACTGAATGTTAATAGTGCCATAATTACATACCACTAGCGGTTTCCTGATTCCAAGGTAGACTATCCCAGGCGGAGCAGATTTCAGAACCTCTACGGCCTGGGCCAGAGAGCATGTGTCAAGATTGGTGTCATTGACGAAAACCAGCTGGTCACCCGGGAGGAGCCCACCGTGATTGTCCGCTACCCCTCCAGGCACAACAGAGCGGATGACGATAACAGAGCGTGCAACATCCAGAGGGTCCTGCAGAGGGCAATGCAGACCATAGCAAACACACAAACACGGGGGGGAAACATGAGCAGAGTGGAGTGACCGTGATATAACCTATACGTCACAGTCATATCAAAAAGCCGATCATGACGACTGCCTTTTGAGGTTACATTTATTTGTTTAAATCTGATCCAATGTAAGCAGAAGATTGCAAACAAGCAGGCTTCATTACTGTGGTCATTCCAGTTATAAACCTAAATGTTACCTTTTTAATTCATTTGAAATATTTCGGTCAAAAGTTAATATTTGTAATGTTTTTGGAAGAATCCTCTTATGCTCATCAAGCCTGCATATATTTGATCAAAAATACAGGACAAAAACAGTAATATTGTGAAATATTCTAACTGTTTAAAACAAAATTTATTTCTGTGATGCAAAGCTGAATTTTCATCAGCCATTACTCCAGTCTTCAGTGTCACATGATCCTTTAAAAATCATTCTAATATGATGATTTATTATCAATGTTGCTTAATATTTTTTATAACCTGTAATACTTTTTTCAGGATTCTTTGATGAATAAAACGTAAAAAAAGAAAGAACAGTTTTTATCAAAAATAGAAATATTTTGCAACAATATACACCTCTGTTCAAAAGTTTGGAGTCAATCATTTTCTTCCTTCATTAAAAAACAAAAAAAAAACTTTTATTTAGCAAGGATATGTTAAATTGATTAAAAAAATGATAGAAATATTTTCTAACAATACAAGTCTTTGCTATTTGAATAAATGCTGTTCTTTTTATATTTTCATTCATCAATGAATCCTGAAAAAAATCAGAAGTTCAAAAAATAAAATAATATTAAGCAGCACAACTGTTTCCAACATTGATAATAACTGTGTATCAAATCAGCATATTAGAATGGTTTCTGAAGGATCATGCGATCCTTCACAATCCTACACAATAGTGACATGAAAACGTACTTCATAACAGAAATGACCCTGCGACCCACACATTAAAATCTACTTTCAAAAGAGTGTGATAAACTTGCTGGAAGGCCAAATGAGGCCAACTTCCCACTCCAACAACCCAAGTGCCACAGTATCAATCACACCTCTGGGGAGCTCTGCCATAAAACTGCAATTCAACCGATTTGATGTCTCCAACAATATATTTCATGACCCATATGGGCGGCTTTTATGTGGCGTATGACAATATAAAAGTGATTAACAAGTAGTTATTTGAGAGTAAAAACTGAAGCGGGAGCGCAGTCATTAGTAATCTCATCTATCTGCCCATGAACATTTACGACCAACCATATCAAAAGACCGGCCGAACACCCAATCCTTGCAATTTTTGAGATTTCTGACATCTGTAGTTGACATCATCTTCGGACAGGGCCACATAAGACAGGTTCAAATCAAAAAGACAACTCAGAACAATGAGATAACATATTTGACAAGGAGTTTAAGCAATGAACTTTAGTGGAGGCCCTGATCGAAACTGCGGACAGCGGACCAGGAAATTTCACCAAGCCTAAACATAAAAAGTGGGTCAGCAAGCCCAACAATTACTGCCCCCTGATTACCCAGTGAGCCACTGCTGCACGGTAAGCAGACGAGAAGAGAAAAGCAATTTCAGAGCGAGAGGAACTGAGGCCTGCTAGAAGGGAAAGAATGAAGGAAAAAAAAGACAGGAAAAAGTTGGAGAGAGGATTTGAAGTTCCACTCCAGCTGGCGCTTTAGGAGGACACAGGCTGCATTGTCCGGCTGCCGGGTTCCAGCCAAGCATGCTTTGCTTTCCAAGCCCTGCTCTCATCCCACATGGCCAGTGATGTCAGTAGAGCAGCTTTTATTTGGAAAAAAAGCCAAGGGGAACAGGCCAGCACAGGGGGCTCCTTATATGACAATACGTCACCTGCTACGGAATAAAAACGGTGATCAGTATGGATGTTCGCATGAGAGATGGAAAGAAAGACAGCTAGGCTGCTCCATTTCTTATTCACGTTTCCATCCGAGTGTTCATATGATTTACATGGTGTACAGTACATGGCTCACTGGGAGAGTAGCGGTCTTCCATGATTTAGGTGTGAAGAACATCTCAGGATCCAAAGAAAACGAAAATCGCAGAAGTTCCTGGCAGGTGTCGCACATTACAAATTTCCACACAACCATTGGCAGCTAAAAATAGCCAGTCAGAATTGGCTTCAATCAGTTTAGGGCAACGCTGACAGTTCTGTCATGATGTTTTCCTGTGGTCAACATAACCTCAATAATGGTTGAAACGCTCCGCTAGCTAACAGATGGGCATAAGCATTGGTGCCCGGAATGGATCTCCCATATTTCTTGCTGGCTTAGGATCACTAGTGTCTCCTCCAAGCATTCCCTTTGCTGGCCCTGCTTGTCGAACGGGTTGAAATTCTTCAGCGCGGTGTCAGGCGGACAGTAAATCTGCCGTTTTGCAGAATCCAACGGCAGGCCAAGTCATCTGTTTCGCTCCTGCGCTCTGCCTCAGCTTCAATCTTGCTGAACAGAATACCAGGAACTCTAAGATGTCTGTCTCTGACTTTTTCTCTTTGATTCATTCTTTTGGTTGTTCTGACCGTAGTTGTCTTGAGAAGAGAACCAAGGATGCCACTTCCAAGGAAAAGCAAATTGCACAATTACATCAATTCTTCGAAACTATCCCACTAGAACGGTCTGCTTTAGTATGTTTGCCTTGCTTCATGCTGCTTTTCTTCAGAAATAGTTTGGGAAACTAACAACTAACTTTAGGGGCTTTCGCACCCTTTCCATAGTTCCTAGAACTATTGGTGGAAGTACCCACTTTTTGGCGTGTTCACATGGTCGGAACTAGGGGCGATTTTAGTTCTAAGATCTCCTTTTGGGGGATCAAAATTAGCTCATACTTCAGAGTAGGGTCTAACCCATCACATCTCAAGGAACTACCAATGATGTAAAAAGCTGTGTCCACACACAGATTATAGCCTATGGATTTACTCCACAGACTAACTATACAAACATGGAAAACAGCGATAAAAGGACCTCTCAAACACAACTTTAAGGAGACCAATCGAAACATGATTATGTATTTCTGCTCAGCTAGCGACATTGGACATCAACTACATGACAAACGCAAATACTTTTTTATATTTGGTCTTCTTTGTATTACATTTTTATCTAATCATTTTTTAGACGGTAGCATCACTTTTTCTATTGGCGGTGCAAATGAAACCAGGAAAAAGGCCCAAGGGGAACTATTAGTTCTCGGGAACCACCCTGATGGCCATTTCCTAGAACTACCCAGTGCGAAAACCCCTTTTGTTTGGGTATAAGGCCATTTTAAATGATTCACATCAATGTTTTCCAATGCATTTGATTAGAAAACGTTTGCTTTGACAATTGTTCACTTACTGTTTTCACGCCACCAGCTATGCGGGTTAATATTGCGAGGCTTCCAAAGTCTTGATGCTAGTCATGTAAAAAAGTCAGCACGAGGAGGAAGAACAATGCATCAGCCGTTGTTTTTTATAAAACTTACTGCAGTGGGCAGCTGTTTGACATAGGAACAGGTGGCATTGACAGTGCAGAAATGACAATGGCAGTAAATCCAAACACTTCTCCCTTGGATCAGATACAAATATCAGAAGACACCATAAAGAAACAACAACATGATGTTACATCAATTGATCATGGCTAAAAAGCATAATGCATATCCTTCTTCAACATTTTAACATTCAGGATGGTGTTCTGCAGTCGATTTGGTAGCTTATTTTCCTGCGACGGTAATAAAATAGCCCTTGGTCAGTTTCTGCAGCTTCGGTCCACAGAATGAATAAACAACGATAAATAAATAATAACACACTGGGATGATTTATGACTCTCCTTTAAAACATTCACTGGATGAGACTAAATGTTGTATTGATGTGCAGGTTAGGCTCTTTGAACCATCGAAAATTATTCAAAAATTCATTCTCTCAGATCTCTTCTCCTTGGACAGCATGAATTATTGGAGCCATGCATTCACAACCTACGTAGCAAATAAATTTGTTTTGCACAGCTAGAGTTTACAGCCCACAAAACGGCATTTGAAGAAGCAAGAACCTTCTGATGACATTAAATTCTGCATGTTCTTCATGCTATAATTTCACACTACAAGTTTATTATTTTTGTGAAGAGAGACATTTTTCGTTTTGAAGTCAGTGTAGGGCCGACATCCAACCCAAACAGAGGGTTATGTTAAGCTACATTCCCTTTGGACAGCTTACATCTACCCTGAACCCTTTTCAGACGAGCTGCTTAATCATACTTCAGTTCAGCCTGGCAGCACCATGACTTCATACACAAAATTCAATTGTTGAGAACTTGTAATAATGACTTTTAAATGGGCATGAGTGTAATCCCACTTAAAACCATCTTAGCTTGACTCTCAGATCAGATGACCTTCAAGACTCTTCAGATCAAGATGACCTTCATTAATCTCCATTACCAGGATGGCTAGGACGACCAAGGGGTCCTTCTCATGTTGCCATGTAGTGCTTTTTACTTCGATATCCCCTTCTTGTCAGAGCAAAAAACTGAGCCGTGACTCCAAATGATTTTGCCGTCGCCACTTCACGTCACTCACGCAGTCAGGGGTGTCATTTAGGGAAGAAAAACTCCCTGGTTTCCAGCTGTCAGTGTGACCGTGGGCTCCCATCAATCTAGCTGCGGTTACAAGGTCTCCTTGCTTTGGGGGCAACTAGCGGTTGAGAAGAGAAAGAAGAGAAGAAGGGCGGTAGAAAGAGGGGGAGACTGAAGGTTCTCGAAGGCTCCAAGCATGTCTGCAGGTCTTGACGTGGCCTTATCAACTCAGGCCTCTTACTGGAGAGAGCGGCAAAATCAATTTCCCCCTTGCAGACTGGAGAGGCCCTGGCCCGTCTGCCGCGGGAAACAGAAACGAAGTCAAGAAGAAAGGTTGAGAGATTCTTCCTCCATTAGAAGACCATACCCATCATTGCATTGTGGGAGTAGCCCGCTTTAGTCTTTCTGGCAATTCCTTACAGCTCATACATTTATGGACATTTTAACACTTCTTTCACAACTCGGCAAATGTCTATACCCCCTCCTCCTCTGAATCAATTCCCACCCATCATGCATCAGGCCCTCGGGTTGAAAAGCGTTAGTTTCGGTGCAGATAAGCAAACATACGGGGCTAGGTGGAGGGGGCTCAGCTGGTGCAGAGCACGAAGACGGTGAGTTCGACCGAGGGGAAGCTGAACAGGTCAATATGGCTTCCAATAAACCCCAGGGTGCACCAGCAACTCTTCCAGAAGATCTGCAAAGTAAGCTTTAGTACTTCAACCTCCTCATGACAATGATCTATGATCCAAGTTGCAGGACTGTGAATTTCTTCTCCTCTCGCCTTGGTGGGGATGAGATCATCTCAAATTCAGACCATCGATGCGGTATTGATGCAATTCGTTTGTACTTGTTCATGGTGCAAAAACAAACAAAAAACCCTGCGTAGCTTCATACGAGCTCATAATAGCAATAAAAAGAAAAACAAAGGACTTTGAGTCAGCAAAACATATTTTTTTTCTAGCTCAGAGCCTATGGACTCTGTCCTCAGTTCCCTTGTCCCTCCTCTATCTTCATTCCTTCATTTACCAGAGAGATGAAGAGAAAGGAAGAATTTAAGGGATCACTGCTCAGGTTATCGCCATTAAGCAGCAATGTAATGTCGCCACGGCCCCCATCACTCACGGCAGCCTCCGACGAGGAAAGAAGCATACCTTACCATTAAAACACGATCCCCGTTCACATTCGCCATGATGCGGCAGCCATTTATTACAGTCCTGATGAAGTTGCGAAAGAATGGGAATGCTCTTGCCAATACTATTTCCCTGCATGAAATCAATTGAAACCCATGGCTGGATAATATAAAACACGAGGCGTCCCACAGGAGCGGTGGAGAGCAGGACTGCGGGAGAGGTTCTGCATTCTAAGTGGCCTCATTACATGATCACTTCTGATTCAGGATCAACGTGCAGTTATGTACTAACCCTGATTAGAGGGCTAATGAAGGAAGGAGGAAAGCAGCTTTTCGTACTAAGTGAGCAGAGCAAAGGGTTTGACGGTTGGCACAGGGCCAAATAAACAGCGGCGGCCCTAGTCGGAAAGGTTTCACTGCTTTCTTTTGTTCAGTGTCCAAAGACTTGTGACATCAACGCACGTTTCCTGTGATCGCACTTTAGTAAAGACCAGGGGGATTAATTGATTCCAGTCTCCTTTCTCCTTTTTCCCTCTGCTTTAAGGAACGCTGATAGAAAATGTGTGAATGGCACACTTTACTTGTCATTGTATAGAAAATATAGATAAATGGTACTGTTTTTGAACAAACATTTTATGGTCTGATATTTGTTATTTTGTCTATTTATTACAGTTTTTGCAAGGCAGCAGTATTCATTAAACATTATGTTCAGGGTGTGTTCTAAACTGCAGACGTATAAAACATCTCCCTATTAATTTATTCTAATCAAATTAAAGTTTCCAAGCAATCATCAGGTATTTTTAAGAGTTTGTGATTGAACCTTTCTTATATCTGTTTGCATGTTGAATTGTGATCGATTGGTATTGTCTTTACTGCATATATTTATTAATTTAAAGCTGGTTTTACAGTGCATGGTAACTGTTTCGATTCCTAAATGCAATTGACAAAAAACAAGACTGAAATACTGGGATAAATTCACACAAAAATGAAAATTACCCCATGATTTACTCATCCTCAAGCCATCCTAGGTGTATATAACTTATCTTATTTTAGACTAATACAATCGGAGTTGCCCAGATTTTAAGTCCAAAAAAAGCGCATCCATCCATCAAAAGTAATTCACAACTCCAGGGGGTTAATAAAGGCCTTCTGAAGCAAAGCAATGAGTTTTTGTAAGAAAAAAATATCCATATTTAAAACTTTATAAACTAAAATAACTAGCCTCCGACAGCCTACGCAAGTCGACTTATGGCAAAAGAGTAACTCCTGATGCGATGTGCAACGGAGGACGCCTCTAGCGGTTCAAACTAATAGGGCTGGGCAACAAACTCAAGCTCGTCTTCTCTTATATCGAAATACTATATGTTTTGTTTTGCTCTATCCTCTGCGCTTCAGCGTTCGTCAATATGTCATTTGACAGGTCAGGTGTTACTCTTTCGCCGTAAATTGATGCGTAAGGCAATCTGTCGGAAACTAGATATTTTAGTTTATAAAGTTTTAAATATGGATCTTTTTCTGACACAAACGCATCGCTTCACTTCAGAAGGCCTTTATTAACCCCCCGGAGCCGGGTGGAGTACTTTTATGATGGATGCATGCACTTTTTGGGGCTTCAAAATCTCGTCCCCCATTCACTGCAATTATAAAGCTTGGAGGAACCACAACTTTTTTTAATATAACTCCAATTGTATTCCTCTTGGAAAAAGTCATACACACCTAGGATGGCTGGAGGACGAGTAAATCATGGGGTAAAATTCATTTTTGGGTGAACTATGCCTTTAACTCTATTTTTGCTTTGCAAACACTTCTTTTAAACGCAAATCTTTTTTCCCCATGATATTTCTTGATAAAAAATATATAGAAAAAAGGTAAAAAAGCAAAAAAATAAATGAGGTAATTTCCCACCTGGTAATCTAGTATGCTGAAGCCTAGACCTCGCTCTCCTTTCTCTAGCTCTAGCACCTGCACATTCGGAGACCATAGAGCCAGTTCCCCTTCATCCTCCTCCTCCTCTTCTTTTTCTTCTTCATCATCCTTCTCCTCTTCCAAATGCTTTCTCTCATGGCCGCTTGACTCTAGAAGCTCTCCTTCATCATCTTCATCCATTGCCAATGCCTGACAGTCCTGAAAAGAAAAGCACAAATCATGGTGAGCTAGTAGAGGTTCTTAACTGGTGGGTTGTGACCCAAAAATGGGTCTAGGCTGATGAGGTTGATTAATCAATCAAATGCTCAAACCAAACAATCTATAAAAGTTGATCATGTTGTCAATTTTTCATAATGTAATTGAACTTACTGAGATAAAACTAAATAATGACTTTTTTACATATTTTTGTATTATTTCACATGTAAAATCTAGATCCTGAAGTAAAAGTAATAGAAAACCACTGAACTAAAATTCAGGAGTAATGTTTTATTAGTGGATATGGACAAACCTGTAACTCTTTCCTCAAGCTGTTGCGCAGACTTGTATCTTTGGCCAACATGGAAAGATTATTCTCAATCTGTAAATTTAATACAAAATGAGAAAGCATATTTTATTTTGCAGTTCTTTTTAAAGTATTGGCTAATTCAGAGTAACTTGCCAAAGTCAATTTTTACTCATTTGGTTGTTGGGTGTTAATTTTAGAGCCTGTTCATGTATGTTTCTGTTACCTGCTCCTGTAAGCTGGCTGAGGGGCTGGATGAGTGCCACTCTTCAGATTCAGGGTGGTATTCATTGCCCTCTTCAGCTAGGCGTCTGCAGCAAACCAAAGTAAAGGGAGGAGGAACCTCTCGGAGGAACGCAACAGCCTCTCGCCTAGACTTCCCATACAACTGCACACCATTTACCTGCAAATACAATACACATTTAATTGGGAGACACTTCACTTAAAAAAGAACATGTAACACTGCTCAGTCAGCACGGGTAATAAAATATGGTCATTTATAAACTCTAAATGTTTTTATTTTAAAAGGGTGAGACAAAAAATTATATTAACATTGTATGTGGTGCTTATTAGGCCAGTGACTATATTACAGTCTCTGTGACATCCACTGGTCATCTTTGATTGGCATTTCATGGAGTGGGCAAGCCTGGAGCTGCTATGGCGAGTAGGGGCGGCACTGTGCCATCTGCCCAAACCAGGGGGAAGCCATGGGCTCCACACATGCCACACGCGTGCACTCACTCTCACACACACACACACACACACACACATGTTGTGTTTCCATGTTTTATGGGGACATTCCATAGGCGTAATGCATTTTATACCATACAAACCGTATTTTCTATCCCCCTACACTGCCCCTGCCCCTAAACCTACCCATCACAGGAGACATGCTGCATTTTTACATTTTCAAAAAACATCGCTTAGTGTGATTTATAAGATGTTTTCCTCATGGGACCAAAAAATGTCCCCACAAGGACAAGGATTTTGGATATTGCCATCTTTGTGGGGACATTTTGTCCCCATACCGTAGGGATTACCAGCCCACCCACACACACACACACACACACACACACACACACGGCTAAGAGGAGTATATTAGGATACTGGTTACACTGAAATTTGGGATTTTCATAAAAGGTTCCTCAAAAAATGCATTTGCCCCAGGACACAGCTTTGAGGTACGCCTCATCTCCATATAAGCCACTTCCCCTGCAGCCCTGCAAATCTCCCCAACTTTAACCAGCCCTGCCAACAGCAACAGGCTGAAGGCACAGCGGCCCTTGGCCACCAAACCAGGTGGGAGGGGGAAGTTTAGAGGGAAGGGGGCAGGAAGCAAGGCCAGTGGGGAGGTTAGGGCAGGGGACAGTCATGCAGATGGCCTCGGTCAGACTCAGGAGCCCTCCTGCCAGAACATCTATGAGCCAGCAGCAGCAGCAGCAGCAAGCCTTCCTGGAGGCTTGGTGCTGGCAGGATGCAAAGGTCAGTGTTATTAAGGCAACTGAGAAGAGGCTCACCAGAGCAAGCCAAAAGCAACACTGCAGGCTGGCCAAACCCTGGGAGCACACCTAACCATAATGCCAAACAGAGATGGTGTAGATACTGGTTAATGCTCTTGAAAATTACTTTACCTCCAGAAGTTCATCCTCTGGTCGAAGTAGCCCATGTTTTGCCACTGGGCCCTCAGGAGCCACTGTAGAAATGTAATGGTGTCCATCAAAAGAGTCTAGTTCCACGCCCAAGCGCATTGTGTGTATTGGAAGAAGCTGTAGAAACATAATTTAATAATTAGGCCGAGACTTACTCACATTGTGGTTATTACAGAGTGCGGTTGGTTGCGATTCAATATATATCTCTATATTTAAGTGTTTGAAAAGGGCTTGAAATGGTAATTTTTCTCCATTAAAAGGAATCATCCTTTCAACCAAACAGCCATGGTTGTATAGCTGTTTTACCTAAATATATATTTTTTCTAAAACTTAAAAAATTATAAGCGAGGTGAGGACACCCTTTTGTGTGATCATGCATACAAATTGTTCAGGGTTATGAACTGATCCACCGAAACAAATTGATTAATGGAAATTAATTGAATCTAATATCGTAAATGCTCTCATGCTTGCAAGTAATGAGACAAAGAAGGATTGCTCATAACTAACTTGTCTCCATCTCCCTTATATATTATGATTATTTGATAGATCGCCCAGCCCTACTATAGTGCTGAATGAACGAATGAATGAATCATAAATTGTGACTGCTGTTTCCACGTTACCTTGGAGTACTTCTGTAGCTCAATATCATCTTCTATGACAGGGTCAAGCTGCACAACCTGTAAAACATAAAATATAATGCAGATAAAACATAACACATACATACATATACATATACATATATATATATATATATATATATATATATATATATATATATATATATATATATATATATATATATATATATATATATATATATATATATATATATATATATATATATATATATATATATATATATATATATATATATATATATATATATAAAAACACAAAACAAAAACCCCTCGAAAACAAAACAACTCCATAGGTAACCTGTTGCGGTCAACACACTCCCTTTATGGTAAATAAACGCAAACAACAGTATGTCAGCACATGAACTCAAATTCAATAGGAGTCAACTGAGGCAATCTACAGCCAGATTTAGCTGGTCGATCGAACATCTCTTATCACAGCATGCGTAAGTGCCAGCAGTTCTTGCTGATGTGCAGTTTGCTTCATGTTTAATTGAGAGCCGCACTTAGCATCTGTTAACATTACTTCCCCTTCGTTTTTGCTTACCATAACATCGTAATGCGGACCAAGCGCCTGCTCCCATTTAGCACGAAGCTCCATCTCCGTCAGCGGGGCCGGCTCTTGCACTACAACACACACACAATAATGAGAGTAGCGTTTAAAGTCAATTACCGCCATTTGGGTGCCCACTGTCCGTGACAGAGTGAGTGGAAACGTATGACATTAATGTCAGGTGCCGCATACTAGCATGGGATTGATGTCAAGCTGATGGATGAATATAATCAGAGGGCTGAGAGTGCACCGAGGGCAAGAGTTGAGAGAAGAGTCAGCAGTGATACTGCAGAAAACGACAACGGGACGCCAGGGAACACTATCGGCTGGAAGCCCAAAGGGCAATGGAGGCAAATAAATGGGTGGAACAGCTTTTATGGGCACTTGTGACCCTTAACTATGATATGGGGTAAGTGTTGTGTGGGGTTTCAGAGAAAATGTGCTCTGGGTAAGAAAACAAAGATGTTCTTCTGTAGCCTAAGCTGTATATTTAACAGGTACTTTCCATGAATAAGGTACAATTAGCTAGCATGAAAAGTAGCTAGTTTCAAACATAACAATTGTTAACACATCGCCTTAAAATGTTGATTTTGGCCTGTTGTTGATCTTTTTGGTTGTATTCTACACATTAAAATCATACATCATAATGATGACTAACTGATAACTATTTCACCCTCATCCTTCCCTCAGGTAATTAGAAAAATATTTAAAAAGTGTTCATCAGTGTGGTCCAAGACCTCCAAGACTTGAACCACGAATACACAAAACAAATTGACTGGATCAGAGAACTTTATGTGGTTGAAATTTAAAAAAGTAACAAATCAGTCCCCAATTTGACCTCCTTAGGAATGAATGGAATGCGAGTGAGTCAGAATACATAGAAAAACCTAAAACATGCTAAAAGTTAAAACTTTACTTTGTGTGCCTAAATGCATTCTGAAGAGAGAAACTCAAGAACTGACTTTAGGACCCAGCAAAACAGCTCATTTGCTTCTTATAGAGCTATAAGGCCATCTGGTGGCAAGAGTCATGAAATATGTTATATTATTTTTTCCACAAGAGGTCGCAGAGACACCCAATGTGAGATATTCTGACCTGAATTAACAGGGTTTATTTGAAAATTAAGTTGAAAGAATGTGAAGAATGCGCTTAAATTATATTATTAATTATTATTTACAATTATTTATTATATAAAAGGTAAATTAAATAAAAAAAATACCAAAAAATGGCATTAAAAAATAGAACAAGGCCGCACTTACTTGATCGAAGACAGTAAAAACAATAATAATGTGAAATCTTATTGCAGTAGTAACTGTTTTCTATTTAAATACAATTTTAGTCTTCACAGTCACATGATCCTTCAGAAATCAGTCTAATATGCTGTAGTGTATATTTTATGAAAAACAAAAAAATGGAAAAACCTTGTCTACAATGAATGAAAAATATGCTCCTTTTACTGACCACTTTAGAAAAACAAAACAAATCAGAAAAATAGCTGCATTTTAAGAGTTTAAGGCCCTGTGGACTGGTATGCTAAAGCATGTTACGTTAAAAAGTAAAGTCAGTGAGTGAGTGAGAGCAAGGGATGCAGACCTGATTAAATTAGCATTTCTAACGCCTCACTCGCAACACCATTCATCACAAATGTTTGGCTACATTAATACAGCAATGCATCGCTTCTACACGTGGGACGTCAAACCTCAGGCAACATCTGCAGACCAGGTGCGGCACAATGGAAAATATGGAGAACAGGGGAAATGTTGATCACGCCAATGGCTTGTTATGTTTATGTATCAGGAAAAACCTTGCTGACACTGAGAACGAAGAACGTCACTCAACATTCAAATCGAGGGTATCACATGGGAAAAGTTACTACAGCCCCTCAAAAGTTGAGTAAATGAGGTTTTACATAGTTCTTCCAGTGGTTTTTAACTGCTGTGGGCATTTCTGGAGCAACTGTGGACTATAATTATACCATCGTGGACCGATTGTCACCGCATCTCTGTGATTGAACGCTTTCACTGTCAACTTTCACAATGATTTTAATGGGTTGAAACGGCTGGTGTGACAGAACTTGGAAAAAGCACAGAAAACCCGGCAGCAACTAGTCCGTGTTGTCCACATTTTTTTAATATCAGGGCTGAAACACATCTGCTTCCACAGACTTTCAACTTTACATGACACAAAAGAAACACATTTAATGGCACTTCCAGGGCAGTTATCTTTAAAATCGAAGAGTGAAATTTAGTGAAAACCTCTCAGTTCGCTCTTATCAAATGTCAGATCAATGTACCAAAACAGTCGAGCATTATCCATAAAGAAAATATTTAAACATCTCCACGTTCACATGGCAGTATAATTTCTAAGACCACAGGGGGAAAAAAGTTGGAGGTGAAAGCATGATTAAAGCGGTGTGTGTTTTGACTTGAGGGCGGCTATCGTTTTACACGTGCTATGATTCCAGCTTTGGGAAATGAGTCCATGACAACCGATCATTGTTATCCCGGGCATGTATTGGCGCAGTGCAACAGAACGCTTTATTTAGGAGTTTGGCAGGTACCGGGTCTTGTCCGGATTAATTAGGGCAGAATGTAACCAGAGCTCCGGGCTGCTTCGGCCTCAGCCAAGGCCTGCTCTTCCGCTTCCAGTCCGCCTATCGCCATATATACATCTACCGACTAGCAAGACCGAAACAATGCCTGCTAAGCTCGGTGTAGAAGC